>JAVXUM010000001.1:19728750-19741013 GCA_035590655.1 Pouteria glomerata
TTGACTCAATTTGACCAATTAGGGGTTCCAAACCCTTAAGTGTAAATTGATGTTGTCTAAATTTGTTTTAGGGTTTTGTAATATTCAAATGTGGTCTTCTCTGAGCCAAGTTCATGTCCTAGGAAGGTTCTTTAGTTTAGGTTTCAATTTGAGTTCAAAATGTCTCAAAAGTTCCAAACACATACACTTGAAAATTCAAGGTATTACAAGAGATATAGAGAGAGTTTTCATTCATGTGAGCTTAAGTGTTCTCTCTCTAACGTTTTCTTGTAGTCTTTCTTTACTTTTTGTGTGAGGCAGAAAATCCACTTGTAGGGTTCATCGAGTAATTCGACCAAGAGTGAAGAAAAGAATCATACGAGTGAGTCGCAGAGAATCTGAATAGAGTCTTGTAACCCATTGATAGTGGAGATTCTATAATTGAGGTTTTTCTCCCTATGAAAAGGTTTTCTCGTTATTCTCTGGTGTAATTATTATGTGATTTGAAATTTTCTAGTGACATCAAAGCAATTTGGTTTGGTTGGGATTTTTTCAAGATTCGTCTCTTATATTTTCAAAGTATTAAAAAGGTTTTAATCATACTTAGTTATCAGTGATTTCAAAGAAATATAATTAACTATATACGTTTCCGAAAGTTTTAAAAATATTAGAAGACAGATCTAGAAAAACAAGAACCCTAACATTATATGTTTTGATTCATTCACGTCCAACACACAAATAAGAATCCATCTGTCATTAATAGATTAGATTAAGAATAAAAATCTAATGTCGCACGGATAAAATAATAAAATAGAAAACAATAAGAGAATATGAAATTAAAACATAATGCATTGAATAAAAATTGTGTATCGTACTTCAAAGCAACGTTATAATGAAATCCATAAATAATGAAGCATAAAATCAATCCTAATACTATCCTAAACTACATTCTAGAATTCCGAAAAAAAAAATAAAAACAACATATATAAAAAGCTCTCCAAGGTGGCCGTGCAAGTTTCCTATATATAGCCAAGACATAAAACCCTATAATAAAAAATTCACTCAAATCTGCTCACAGTGGCTCGGACCACCCCTAGGTGTGTTTGAACTACAGTATGTTTCTTCTTTATTTTTTTCATTCTGCTTCCCCAATCTTGTTCTTGATCTGGTCCAAATTGGTTGTTTGGGAGTTCGAACCACAGTAATGTCTTCATCATCTTTACTACTACTAATTTCAATTTTGTTTCTTTTCTACATTTTGAAAATAAAATACCATAAATAAGAAAAATAACTAAAAACTTTAAAATTAATTAAATAAATGCATGATTTGTGTTTTAATTTATGATTTATAATTACACTTTTTAAGTGTAATCACATTCCTCAACTTAAGCATCGCTAGTTCCTAGCAATAACATTATTAAAACATAATAAAAATGCTATCGTATTTCTTTTTTCGTTATAAACACGACTACACTTAGTTACGTGCATCAACCCTTTTAAACCCTTAAGTTCCCTCTAGCGAACGAGTGAAGTCTCATGAGGATTTATAGTGAATCTACCCACAAAAATCTTAAATTAGTTCAATATATAATACAAGTCAATCAAACAATTCCTAGTTCAATTTCAATAAAAAACAAGTTACAAAATCTAAAAATTGTATAAGACTTACCAATGCGTATTAAACTTACCCAACTCTCAATCATTTAATTTCAAGTGTGCTAATTCATGTCATTTATTTAAAATAGCTATCAAGTATACTTAAAAGATTGTGGTCTTGACTCCAAATCTCACTAAGTTATCCACTCACAAATGAAATCACTCGAGAAGGGTTACTTTAATGGTTCGTGTAGGAATACAATATTAAATAAGTGCAATGAACCCAAATTAAGAAGTGACTAAAAGAATTAATATAGAGAGTGTTGCATAGCTTTTTGAATGGAAAGTATTAATGCATAAACAAGAAAACTACTATTAACCACATAAAAAAAATCAATACCCTTATAAGTGTCTTTCATCTAAAGTTTATTAGATCTTTACTAGGTTGTAACTTGGTCATGGGATAGTGGTTAGACAAATAAAGGGTAAGAAAATTTAAAGTGCATGTCTAAGGATTAAGATGATAGTATAATGAAATGCTCTCCAAACTTTTCTCTTTTCAACTCTTTCAATGAAAAAACATTGAAACTTTATTTTTCTCTTGTTTTTTCTTTTTTTTTTCATTTATTTTATTTTTTCATTCTTTATTTTTTTCATGGAACAAAAAATAATGAACTCATGAAATGTTATGTCCCATATTTTTTTCTTTTTTCTTAGATGACTTTTTTTTTTTAACTACCATTTTTAAATTACCAGCTCCTTTTTTTGCACTTTATTACAAAATTTGTATAAACATTTCATGACATGCAATGGTTAGCTCACCTATTTAAAAGGGTTATAAATGTGGCTAACATATGAACTTTATTTATTATTTTTAGTTCTTCAAAGGCTTTAAAGTAGCTCCAAGAATAATGTAATTAAAGAAAAGTCACATGCTTCCAAATGTAAAAAAGATGGCCTAACATCACTATCTAGGTTAATAATACTTTTTCAAAGGCATTGGTCGATACATGTAAATCAAAAATAGTATCTTGTGCATTTAATACCATAGCAAAATAATGTGATAAAACTATCCAAGAAAAGTGAGATTAAAGAAATTATATAGAATATTAAGTACAAAACCCTCAAGAACAAATGATCAAGCTCAAAAGCTCACAAAATATAGGGTTTTAGGTCTCTACCTATGTCTTAGTATACTTGAATAACTAAATTTCATGAATTCAATTCCTTAACACAATTTCTTTCAATGGTCTATAGTGACAAGTTTTCAATGTATTAGTAAATTTTATACTCAATTTGAATCGAGTGCCTTATTTAAGATTCAAACAAAATCATTTATTATTTTCATGACTAGTACCAATATTAAACCAATTCAGAGAAACATACAAAATCCAGTCATGCTAAGTCAAGATAACCTTAATTTGCCTAAGATTAGAAAAAAAAAAAAATTATTTATTTTTTTTACGCATGTCAAATTAATTCATTATACAATCCCTATCCCCCAACTTAAAATTCACATTATCTTCAATGCAAGAATCATGAAGCAAATGTGGGTCTGTAGTGTGCAATAGTGAGCATAATGACGAGCATAAAACAATAGCTACAAAGGCCACATATAGAATAAAGCATAAAATAAACTAAGCATGCACCCATTATTCAAGTCACTTAAGACATCACCCATACACCCCCTCAACTTAGATTCTACAATACTGCCAACAACAACAATTATACGTTTGAAGTACCAATTGGAAGTGAAAGATTAAATAAAAAAAATGAAAGATATTACTTCAAGAGCTTCTTTATTTGAAGAAAATGAAAGAACTATACAAGAAAAATGTTAGAATTAAAAAAAATGAAAATAAAAGAAAAAATAAAATAAGAAAGATAGTTAGTACAAAGAGAAAAAAATAAAAAAGAAAAAAGAAAAGAAAAGCTATACTAAAAAGAAATAAGAAAATAAAAAAAAAAGAGAAATCTAATCTACTATGTACAAATGAAATGAAAAAAAAAAAGTCATCCAACACCTTCTCTATCCCACACGTCTACAAATAGTTTAACAAAAATGAGATTATTCTCAAGCTCATGAAGCATCGAGGGTGTACGTTTCTCAGCTAGTAGGCACACTGAGAAAAAAATAACCTCGTAGGGGCCATAAAATCCCAAATATGGCTAATTGTTATTTGCATAGATGAACATACAATGTGGTTGTATGTTCTTTAGTATCCCCTCGACACATAAAAAGTTAACGTAAACTACCTTTTTGGTCTTTACCACCTCCCTACATGTATGGTCACTCTTAGTCAAAATATGTTTAGTTTTATTAGTACGATTCTTAGTTGGGATTAGGGTAAAAGAGAAGAAGTGTGCATCATTCTCACTCTCAAGCTTGTCTGTCAAATTCTCGATGAATGATAAAGAAAATTTATTATCGTGATTGTTATGCAGGACTGAAGTAGGAACCCAACCATAATTAGAATCATACTTCCACTCAAATATAGAGATCTCCACAATTAGGTCATCATGTGTACTAGCCCCAATAGTAAAAGATATATCAAAAGTGATCTCAATGAGTGGTGTAGTAGAACATTATGAAACTAAAATGACTGACTGAACAGTGTGCTCCCCTAAACCTATAGTATTAATGCTTTCAGAATGAATATTAGGACTTTCTAAGGTCACTTAGGTTGTCAAGGTGGGATGAGCTTCAACCTCTGTGGTAGTATTAGTTGGCATATCCTTTAAACTCTCAACAAATGAAATCCCATGCATGTTAAAGTTTGGTGAGAACGAGTCAAAGGGCTCAGTCCCTTCACTATCCCACCCGTCATTGGAACAGTTGCTCCACTCAAAGTTTAAAGTTTTCAAATTAAGGTCTTCTCGTGCAAGTAACAAAAAGGTCCTAGATTCAATAATTTCAGTTTCAGTGAGTGGTCAAGTTTAAGGACATGTAGCAGGTTCGAACAATGTATCATCTAATATAGAGTCAATATGTGTATAAGTCTCATGTGTACTAGAATTAAGTTTTAAATTAATTTTTTCCTTATGTTGAGTTTCTCATAGAGTGACTCAAGAAAGTTCCATGCTGACTCTGGAGTAAAGTCAAGGAATTTATCCTCAACAACTCCTCAAGAGTTTGGCGCATCTCCACAAGTAAACCATCATAGAAATTTATAATGATATATCATAACTCAAGATTAAAATTTAAGTAAGAGTTTAATATATTTTTAAATCTCTCCCAACATTGATAAATTTCTTCACCATAATTTTGAGAGAAATTTTCAATTCGAAACCATATAGTGAAGTTTTAAAAATTGAGGAGAAACGTTTCAATAAAATTATTGTGTAACTCTTCCCAAGTATTAATGAAGCAAGTAGTAACACAACATCCATCATCAGCCACTCCACATAATAATAACGAGAGAAAATTATGTTTAAAAGTGTCATCCATGTAACCATTCATGCAATAGAAACAAATTAACTCAAAATTTTCTAAATAAACTTTAAGGTTCTTGTGTTTATGTCCATAAAATTTAGGTAGCATAGAGAAAATTTTAAACAAAAATCAATTCCATAAATACTATCTAAATAATCAATGAGTGGGTGGATGGTATATGGTGAACTAGAATTATAAGAAAAATAATCCATGTTCATTATATAAACTATTTTTTTTTTCTTTTCGAAAATAGTAGAAGAGTAACCTAAACTACCCTATTGAATCAAAATTATAAAGTTTCCCAGCAACGGTGCCAAAAACTTGACCGCCTTACAAATATACAGTTAAACTTAGTCCCCAAGTATAATTGTATGTGGTATAATTTTACCTGGTGAGTTCAGGATCATATCCACAGAAAACTTTGAGAGTAAATACTAAGATTTCTAAGTTCTTTTAACCTGCTGTTCTCTTTTTAAAATAATAAAATAAAAAAATATTTTGATTTCGAAAAGATTGATTATATAACTAATAAACAAATAAAATAAAATTATGAATAACTAAAATAAAAAGGACTTGATCCTATTTATAGATTTGGGCAGATACCTTATTCTCTTGTTAGATGTGATTTTTATCTCAGTTTGCAGCTCATGTTTAGAAAAAGTAAACCAGAAAGATTTTATCATGAAAATATTATCCAAAGTACAATTTTAAAATCACATTTAAAATAAATAAAACTGGAGAGATTTCTTCTTAAAAACATTCTTTGGTCCAGATTTTTTTTCTTTGACCTCAAAATATTAAGAAAATTATAATCAAGTAATGTCATTAGAAATTTCAAAGAAATATGATCGAAGGTTAAAAGTTTTCAAAAACTTTGAAAACCAAAAGAAAAAAAAAATCCAAAAAAAAAATTTAGATTCATCTCTGATATTTTCCAAATATCAAGAGAGTTCTAATTATATGTAGTTATCAGTAATTTCAAAAAAAATATAATCAATTACATACGTTTTCGAAAGTTTTGAAAATATTAAAAGACAAATCTAGAAAAACAAGAACCCTAACGTTATATGTTTGGATTTGCTCACATCCAACACTCAAATAAGAATCCACCCACCATTAATATATTAGATTAAAAATAAAAATCTAATCTTGCATGGATAAAATAATAAAACAGGAAACAGTAAGAGAATATGAAATTAAAACATAATGTATTGAATAAAAATTGTGTACTACACTTCGAAACAACATTATCATAAAATTCATGAATAACGAAGTGTAAAATCAATCCTAAAATTACCCTAAACTACATTCTAGAGTTCTAAAAAAACTGAAAACAACGTATATGTAAAGCTCTCTGAAACGGCCATGCAAATTTCCTATATATAGTTGAGGCATTAAACTCTAAAATAAAAAATTCATTCAAATATGCTTGCGGTGGTCCGGACCACTTGTGGAGGTGTCTGGATCACAGTATGTTTTGTCTTTATTTTTTTCGTTCTGCTTATCCAGTCTTGATGACATAGAAAAAGTCTCCTTTGTAGAAAACCTCTTAGGAGAAACAGCCAAGTTGTATTTCCAAAATTGGAAAGCAACTTACCCTGATCAGTACCAAAACCTGATCAACGTCGCTGGTAATACCTCCAATATTACCACACAGCTAGATGGAAATTATCTAAGTGTAAGATAAGCAGATAATTTATAATATTTCTGTGCAAGGTATAATCTGAGTTTTCACTCATATAGACCTTACGTATTCTTCAAGTCTAAGAACTAGCTTCTCAAGACATGCTAATTGCGGGCGAAGTTCGTGAACTTCTGTTGACAATTGTTGAGCCAGTTGGACAGTTTCCTGTTCAATTTTCTTTGGCTCTTGGTCAATTCTTTGTAGTAATATTTCGATGTCTGTCTTTGTGGGTAGACGTCGTAGTATTTCCACGTTCTGTTGATTTTTTAGAAAATCAAGTTTTTCTAGTAATAAAATTGTTTTTTGTTTTTGTTTTTGATATAAATTAAGAAAAGACTGGGTATTAAACCTAACCCTAAACAGCGATGAGCCTTGCCCTTCATTTTTTGGCCCACATATTTGCACCATCCTCAACCATTTTATTGAAGGCCGACCAGCATATATCCATGTCTTTTTTGATTTCCCTCAGAATTTTAATGGAGAATACTTTCAGGTTAAACAGCTCAATCAGTTTCAGCCTGTAAAATGCTGTGGAGCTCGTGTTGCAAGCTGCCAAAATACTTTCGGTGGGGGAGTGGTCCAGGGCTTGTGAAGGCAGTCCATGGAATGCTGTCAGGGTGCATAGCTACCTGATGAAAGCCTGATTTTAAATCAAACTTGCTGTATACCTCTTTCTGTCTTATTTTTAGAAGGAGGTAATCTATATTAGGAAGAGTGTATTGGTCCTTATAGGTATTATCATTAAGACGTTTATAATTAAAGACTATACGACTTTTCTTTTTAATCTGTTGTCCTGTCTCAGTTTGATCACTTCCTGAGAAGACAATAAATGCTGTTGTCCTATGTCTACTGGTTGAGGGTCTGATGACACTAATAGCTAATAGGGCTTGGATATGGACCTTATATTCATCTACCATATTAGGTGAGGGAATAATAGGTTTATCCTGAATAATGATATCATGATTTATGATATCAAGCTGGCAAGTAATTTGGGTGGTGATTGGTAGTGATGATGATGATGAAATTAAACCACTATTTTGGATTATCCAACTTTTTCCGACATCACTCTTTCATCCGTTTACCCAGCTTTAATGGCCGATAACGCTAGTAGTTCCACAGCAGTTCCTCAAACTACAATTACTGGAACTCCTACTTTTGGTCCTGCCTTACATCCTAGGCAACCCCTAGCCACTCAACAAGATTTTGGTCTTCAACCCAATAGAACAGTTATAGTGGGCTTGTTGGGCTAAATCAACAATATGACCACTAAGTTCTGGGACACGGTTAGAAATGGCTGTTAGGAAATTTTCTCGTTTCCTAGGAAGGAGGGCAAGATGATTAGTCATCTTTTCAAATGACAGTTCATCTTCTGTGGTTACTTCTAAAGCACGGAGCTCAGAAGAAAGGTGAATAACCATGCTATTAGCCGCTTGAAGCTCTAAGAGTAAAGCAGATTTTTGAGCTTCTCTAATTGGGCGTTTGGGTGTCCGGACCATAATAACTTCTCCATCATCTTCATTACTACTAATTTCAATAATTTTTGATTCTTTTCTGCATTTTGAAAATAAAATACTATAAATAATAAAAATAACTAAAAACTTTAAAATTAATTAAATAAATGTATGATTTATGCTCTAATTTATGGTTTATAATTACACTTTTTAAATGTAATCACTAAGTCATTCAAATTGCTTGTTTAATGGCCAAGTCTTGGAACATTCATAAAGCTGTCTTTACTTGAGTGATGCAGCCTTAGTTATATATCCTCACTGAACTCTAGCTCTTCATGCCGGCATTGGGATATCTCTTCCATTATCAATGACATCCAAGCTTGAAAACTTACACACCTATGGACCTTCTCTTGATGTCGAAAGTAAGTTAATGGAGCTGCCTACTTCTTTACTTCAAATTGTCTAAACGAGACCATCCCTATTAAGAGCTCTCCTCTCACCTTTCCTTCCGGTTTGATTCGATTCGAATTATAGAAAGAGATGCTCTCGTAAATAGTTAATTTTTATTCAATAATATTTCTTCATTTAAAAAAAAAAATGTGGGAAGTTATAAAAGAATAGTACGTTTGTCATTACATAATGCTGTTTTACTACAATTTATTAGTAGAATAAAATGGTTGATCATGAACCAATCACTTCTAATAATTTAATCCACTAATAATTAAGTTCAATATGACAAAAAGAAAATACTTTTCGCCAAAAGAATCAACCAGAATTATGCTAATGTTTTGTAAATTAAAAAAGCATTTTAATAGGTGTTTTCATTTAGAGTAACACACAAGATATTCACATCATTCTTTTAACTTATTAAAATGGCATTACTTTTACAAAAATGTTATTACCACGTAATTGTGATAATAAATTCCTGTAATATATCACTTGGCTCTTCATTTATCGTGATTTTAACCTTGTCACCAACCTACCACCAACCCTTGATGGCAGTTCCATTTTTTTTCTTTTTTAATTTACCTTACCCAAAGCATGGACCAGCATAATCCACAGTAAGTCAATAATATTTGCCATATGAAAATAGGAAGATATTAACTGTTTCGCAGTTAACCCCAAAAGCAATAAATTAAGGCACAAGGAAAAAAAAACGGAGGATCTAGCACTGGCCAATGGAAATATATACGTGTTAAAACGAAATTCAAGACGAAAACGACTCCTCATCTAAACAAAATCAATGTTGGTTCAATTTGGAAATCACGCCTTTGAGTCCTCTTCGATGCTTATGTTATGATTATCAGCAGCAGCAGCAGCAGGAGCAGCAGCTACATGCGCAGCAGGGTTCTGTCTTTATTGGTTTCTGTTCACCCCTGCCCTTAGTTCTTCTCCTAACCAACGACACATCTTTTTCACGAACTAATATACACACACATATATATATTCAAATCTCTCCCCCTCTCTCTCTCTCTCTCTGTATGTATGTACGGCTTGTTTTTTACAAAAGTATTTGCTGAAGTTTCATGTCACAGTGTGCGTCTTTTTTGAAACAGACGAGGGTTTGAGTTGCATGATCTGATCAAGGGGTATTGAGAAGTGTAAATTTATGTGCTCAGGTATTAATTGAAAAAAAAAAAAAAAAAAAAACTCTGTGAGGGTATACAAACCTGTGCAAAAGGGATATATCTCATTCACACATGATACATACATACATACATACATACATATATAATATCTGTGTGGCCATTCACATGTACAACCTAGAGTACTATAGCTGTGAGTGTTCAGTGGACTTGGATGTAGGCTGTGTCTGAGAAAAGGGAAAGAACATTTTGGTTCAAGCTAGCTGATCGGTTGATTTTTTGGACTGGGTTCATTATTGGATTCTCTGGCTGTCCCTTAGCCACTCGTGGTATGCCACGTCATCACATGCATGTCACTGTTCCAACAAGATAAAAGCAAAACTGCAATTAGCCAGATATAAAAATTGAGAGACTATCTATGTATATATTTATATATATTTGAAGATAGAGACTAGCTATGTATAATAACACATTATTTTATTTCCTTCGAGTACGAGGAAACCCGCAACCAGTATCCGAGGGTGTGCACTCGGTGAAACTCGTCCCATGACCCTAGCCGGCAAAGAACCATAGAGAGTAAACTAGCTTAGGTAAGCTCCAGCTAACCGGCTCTAGTCGAGAAGGCCATTAGACAGGTCCCTTACGGGACTCGAACTCATAACCTGAAAGTTAGCGGAGCCTCAGTCCAGCCAACTCGACCAACTCGACTAACACTATTTTATTTCTTGTATGCTTTAGTGTTGATAGGATTAATGCGTAGCTACCGTACCTATTTCACACCGTTGGGATGTGGAATCACACGATGTTGATCAAGTGGGATGAATCAAAGATTAGTTCTCTAAGGTCATTTTGTGACAAATTCATATACAATCTTAAGTTAAATTAAATCAAAGAAAAATTAAAAGTTGATAGAAAGTTTCTTAATCAATAAAAAATTCATTGGTTATAAAATTTCTAAATTTGAAAAGGTTAAGAAGAAATTGAAACTAAATTCAATCAAAATCCAGTAAGTTGTCAAATTAAAGAAGAATTCAAATTCCAGTTAAAGTAAGACACGGAGCAAGACACACGGAAATATTTCAGTATACCTCGCAGGCAGGGTGTAGGGAGCGCGCGGCTGCAACCTTAGCTCGCTGGCAGACCGTTGGGAGTGCGAGGGTGCGCCGCCTTTTATATAAACTTAAACGAGAATTCCAGTAAGGTCCGCAGGCAGCAGGATGGAAGCGCAAGAGTTCAAGCTGCGTATCTTCTAAATGAATTTAATTTCCTATTTTGCGAAGATTAGGGTAATCTTATGCAACTCTATATATATGTACACAACCTTAATGAAGAATGGACTTGGGGGACATATTCATTACAAGAAATAGCATTTTTAGCGACCATCTTTAGTGACCAAAAATAAATTTGGTCGCTAAATATAAGTTTTTGGCGATCAAATATTATTCGGTCGCTAATAATTTGTTTTTGGGGACCAAATATGGATTGGTTACTAAAAACATAACAATTGGCGACCAAATGGTCACTAAAAGTGTCAATTCGACGACCAAGTAATGACTTGGTCGCTAAAAAGTTCAAAAATATTTCCTCCCACCATTTGTTGTGAACAATGGCTTTTGGCGTCCAAAGCCTTTGGTCGCGGAATGTTTTCATAATTTTTGATATTTATTTTTGGCGACCAATTGGTTGCTAAAAGTTTTACTTTGGCAATCAAATAATAAATTGGTTGCTAAAGAGTTCAAAAATATTTCCCTCCACCATTTGGCACCAACAATGGCTTTCGGTGACCAAAGCATTTGGTCACAGAATATTTTCATGATTTTTGACATTTATTTTTGGCGAGCAAATGGTCGCTAAAAGGGTTACTTTGGCGACCAAATAATAATTTGGTTGCTAAAGAGTTCAAGAATATTTCAGTCCACCATGTGGTGTCTACAATGGCTTTTGGCAACCAAAGCATTTGGTCGTGGAATGTTCTCATAATTTTTGACATTTATTTTTGGCGACCAAATGTAAATTTGTGATACCCCTCACCTTTGTGATGAATGAAATGGATGGTTTCATGGGAAATGATATGAGTTGAGAGTGAATGAGGAGGGTCAAGTGATGGCAAGAATGCATGGTTTGATGTAGGTGTAAATTTTGTTTTAATTTGCATGCTTTTAAAATTTGTTTAGTGCATGGTTGGGTGGAAGGTATTTATTCTCTTACATGTGCATGAATTGGTAAAGGAGGAAGAGGAGTTAAGTGTATGGAAATGAAATGGGAGGATGAAATTCGGCCAAGGAGGTTTTGGGCACAAGTTTTGACCATTTAATTCAAGTTAGAATAGTCATGGACCAATGGGAGCAAGCCTTGACTCTTTGACTCCACATAGACATGCATATATATATATTATATTGGTTAATGGTGAAGGCAAAAGGGACAACCGGGCAAGCCTTTTGGTTTGCTTTGTCTTGCTTGCTTGGTGGGTAATGAAGGAAGTCAATGGAGTAATGGTGGTGGGACCACCTATTTAATTGCTTGTCTCCTTCTTT
>JAVXUM010000001.1:19771204-19786196 GCA_035590655.1 Pouteria glomerata
TGTTATAGTGTGGGTTCATTGCGTTACCATTGTGCTTGCTCTGATGCGTGGTCGTTATTCATGGTTGGTGTGTGTGTATCTCATGCTCACTCTCCGTGCCTTCGGGTGCGGGGCGTGACATTTACATTTAGCCAAATCATGCATATATATATATATATATGAAAATGATTCCTACGATATCTAGAACACAAATCTAGGTCTCATCTATCTCGAATCTGAAAAGGAATGGAGAAAAACAAAGAAGATCGGTTTGGCCTCCAAACTTCAAACTCTGATATCTCTAACCTGGCTTCGAATCTCATAAAACGGACTGTACCACGTTACTCAAGGCGTCGAGATCTCTCTAGATCGGCTAATCTCTGGCTCCAAATCTCTCTCTCTCCTTTCTTCCTATCTCTCCTCTCTCTCTTCTTTCTCTTTTCTTTCTCTCTTTCTCTTCTTTCTCAGGTCGGCTAAGAACAAAAGGGAAAGGAAGAAAAAGAAAAATAAGAAAAGAGAAGATGGCTAGGCTTTTGGCCTAGTTTGTCCAACCCAGTACCATTTCAGGCCAAACTCAGCCCAAAAAAAATATAATAATCAATGCACGCTCAATTTAAATATTTTATTTACCCAAAATAATATAAATTTAACCAAATTAAAAACACCAGGTGTTGCATACTCCCACTCTTATAAAACTTTGTTCTCGAAATTCACAATACATTATTCAATCCTTAAGCAAAGATGGGTGTCTCACCCTCATCACCGACTCACGTTCCCAAGTGGACTCCTCGACTCCACGGTACCGCCACAACACATGAACTAAAGGGATGGTCTTGCCACGCAAAACCTGTTCACGCCTGTCCTCAATCCGAACTAACGAATTTTCTATAGTCATGTCCTCTTCAATGTCCAATTTTTCTGAACTAACGACATGAGAAAGGTCCGATATATACTTCCGAAGCATAAAAATGTAGAGCACATTATGAACCCGAGCCAACTGTGGAAGAAGTACTAATCGATACGCCACCTCACCAATTCTAGCAATAATCTCAAAGGGTCCAATATACCTTGGTGATAGCTTTTCACGTTTCCCAAAACGTACAACACCATGTTTTGTTGAAATTTTAAAAAATACAAAATCACCAACCTAAACTCTAAGAGCCGTTTCTATTTATCAGCATAGCTTTTCTGCCTATTCTGGGCCGTCAGAAGCCTCTGTCGGATAACTTGAATCTTTTCTGACGCTTGTCTCACCAAGTCAGGACCAACTGTTATAGGTTCTCCAGCTTCAGTCCAACACAACGGATATCTGTAAGGTCGTCTATATAAAGCCTCGTAGGGAACCATACCAATACTTGCCTGATAACTGTTATTATACACAAATTCCACCAATGGTAGATGGCTCTCCCAATTCCTCCCTAACATCAGCACAAGATCTCAATATGTTCTCCAAAATCTGAATCGTTTGCTCAGATTGTCCATCTGTCTACGGATGAAATGTTGTGCTAAAACATAGTTGAATCTCAATTGCCTTCTGTAAACACTACAAAAATTGAGCCATGAACACTGGATCTCGGTCAGACACAATTGACAGCAGTGTGACATGTAACCGAATAATCTCTTGAATGTAGAGCTAACACCGTTCATCCATGAAATCATTATTCCTTACAGGTAAAAAATAAGCCGACTTCATCAATTGGTCCACAATCACCCAAATACATTATGTCTTCTTTGAGTTCTCGGCAATCCCGTCACAAAGTCTATGGTCACGTGATCCCACTTCCACTGTGCCACAAGCAATGGCTGTAACAATCCACCAGCCTTTGGTGCTCGGTCTTCACCTGCTGATAGGTCAGGTAACAAGACACGAATTCTGACACTCCCCTTTTCATACCACTGCACTAGTATTGTCACCCCAAATCCTTATACATCTTGGTTTCTCCAGGGTGCACAGCAAACCTTGAATGATGGAACTCCCGGAGTACTTCTTCTCTAATTCGATCCACATTAGGCACAAAAATCTTATCTCTAAGTTTCAAATAGCCTTTTGCAGATAGAGTCCAACCCTCTGCTTCCTGTCCCGACGACAGATAATACTTTATGTTTTGATAATACTGATCCCTCTGTTGAGCCTCTATCACCCGTGTCAATAATATCGGCACCACTTACAAACAATTCACACTGGAGTATATAGTGCCACCTTCATTGTCTTATTCTCACCAAAATTTAAACTGATCAACGTCTTTCTGAAGACGTCACTGAGAATGAATCATTGCTACCGCCAAATTCTGTGACTTCCTGCTCAAAGCATCAACCACCATGTTATCTTTCCCTGGATGATATTGAAGATCGAAATCGTAATCCTCCAGGTACTCCATTCACCTCCTCTGTCTCATATTCAAATCACGTTGAGTGAACAAATATTTCAAAATTTTGTGATCTAAATACACATTAAATCTTTCGCTACGCAATTAATGCTGCCAAATCTTCAAAGCGAAAACTATCACGGCCAAGTCCAAGTCATGCGTAGGGTAATTCATTTCATGTGGCTTCAACTGCCTAAACTCATACGCCATCACCTGTTCATTTTGCATTAACACACATTCTAAACCTTCACGTGAAGCATTACAATACACCGAATATCCTTTTTCACGTTCAGGTGTTATCAATACCAGAGTTTCTGTCAACTTCTTGTTCAATTTATTAAAAGCATATTCACACGTGACATCCCATTCAAACTTTACCCCTTTTCTAAGTCAGCTGAGTCAACGAGCCCGCCAACCGAGAGAAATCCTAAACAAAACGGCAGTAATAACCGGCCAAACTCAAGAAACTACGAATTTTAAAAACAGACCTCAGTCGCACCCAATCTAACACAGCCAAAACGTTGGATGGATCACTGCAATTCCTTGACCAGAAACCACATGACCCAAAAACTTTACCTCGGATAAACAAAATTCACATTTACTAGCCTTTGCATATAACTTATGGTCCTGAAGTGTCTGCAATACTACTCTCAAATGTGCTCACGTTCATGTTCATCACGAGAATAAATCAAAATATCGTCGATGAACACTACCACGAACCAATCCAGAAATGGTCGGAAAACCTTATTCATCAAATCCATAAATACTGCAGGAGCATTCGTCAACCCGAACGGCATAACTACAAACTCAAAGTGACCATACCGGGTACGAAATGTAGTTTTTGGAATATCTTCCTCCCGAATCCTCAACTGATGATATCCCGACTGAAGATCAATCTTGGAAAAGCATGAAGAGCCCCTCAACTGGTTAAATAAATCATCTATCTTGGGCAAATGATACTTATTCTTAATTGTTACTGAATTCAACAATCGATAATCCACACACAACCTCAAGGTCTTATCCTTCTTCTTTACAAAAATTGTCGATGCTCTCCACGACGATGTACTAGGTCGAATAAAACCTCGAAAAAAAAAGTCATTCAAATGCACCATTAACTCCTTCAATTTTGCTGGTGCCATACGATACAGTGTCACTGAAATAGGTGCCACTCCTAGTATAAGGTCTATGCAAAATTCAATCTCCCTCTGCAGAGGTAGTGCCCACAACTCATCTGGAAATATATCCTCACACTCATAGACAACCTTTGTAAGAAAGTGTCTGGAGTCCTTCTCGTTTAAGCTTAAACTAGCCAGTAACCCCGAAAACTTTTCAACTCACCTCATATCAAGTAATGGGAAGGGCAACACGGCTCTAGCCTTACCTCGAATCTTCACTACGGTGCCATCCAGTAGGATAGCCGTCACCAACTTACGATGACAATCAATCGTCACCCAGTAAGTGGACAACCAATCTATTCCCAAAATTACATCAAACTCTTTCATCTTCAATACTCTCAAATCAATCCACAGCTGACCATCCCCCAACTGTATAACACAATTCTCACACACCTAATTTACCGATGAATTACCACCCACCGGAGAATCTACACACATTGGCTCTTCGAGCCTCTTTGGAGTCAACCTAAAGTCTTCACACATGCATGCGAGATGAAAGAATGTGATTCGCTAGTATTAAACAAAATATGCACCCAAATGCTAACTAAAAGAAATGTGCCGCGTATCACTGAAGTGTCAGGTACATCCAAGGACGGAGCTATGTGGAGGCAATGGGGGCAAGTGACCCCCCTCAATTTTGGATAAAAAATTACCAAAATACCCTTAATATTTTAGTTTTATGAAAAAATTAAAACTAATTCAAAATTTTTTAACATAAAAATAATTTATAAGAATCAAAATCAAATATTTATTTTTGAAATAAAGTACATTTTTTTACTACACTAATGAATACTTTTAAGCATAATATCAATAAATATAACATACAACGTAATAACAAATTCTATAAATGATAAAATTAATAATAATTATTTTTTTTAGTGACGAGAAATATTTTTATTAAATCTCAAATACTCTTAAAAGAGTCAATTAAATCATTAAACTGTGAAGAATATATTTATTACTTTAATATTTAAGGATAATTTTTTCTTTTCCTAAAAGTAACGTAATTTTTATCCTACTCTTAATCTCGATATAATTCGTTATTTTTTTAGGTCCCCAGTGCCCCCTCAATTAAAATTCTGAATCCATCCCTGGCACATGAAAACTATTTTCAGCTTTGGTGCACAGCGATATTTATAGTTTGTAAATGCATTCAAATTCTAGAGCATGATTAAAAACAACTTAATCTTTGACAGAATAGCATAATATTGTACTAGTCACCTTACCGTAGGTACAAATTATCCTTATTAAGAATATTGTTAGCAAATCGGACTCGAGTGATTGCGAGACTTCTTTTTGTCAAAAATGATAATTTAGTTATTATTTTGAATAAAATGTAATTATTACGTAACTTTTTTTTTTTGTTGACCTTTAAGTTGTAAAATACATTATTGTTAATTTTAGTTAGTGCTATGTTATGTTATTTTTATTGTGTTTAAATAAAGTATTAATATATAAAATATATAAAAATATATATTTTTATGAAGTTTTTTTTTTTTGGATTGGAAAATTGTTGCATTGATGCATTTGTGTCACGCTGAGCCAGTGTCTTGAATCGGTATTCATCCTTCAGCCAACAACATTAATCTGAATTTCAAATGAATGAATTTGAAATCAAATTGTACCAAATTAAATCAAACCGGACTAAATTTTTTTTTACTAGATGGGATCAGCTAAAAAAATATGACTATTATATATAAATCAAAAAACTAGTTTGTCAAGAGTTTTATATACCTTGAATTCTTTACTTTTACATTATCTATTATTAATTATGCATTATGTTTACTCTGTTCTACATTTCCGAGTCGAAATATTGATTAATCCATATTTGAGTTATCAATTAATTGCCAAATCTTCACATTTTAAATCCACAAATACTTATGCAACTTAATACTAAATTTTGTTTTTTAACTTTTTGCTCCCCTGAATGGCTGAATTTGTCGGCAAATAGAGCTTCCAGTAGCAATTAGATATGAGAGGGTTGTAAGCATATATATATATATATGTACAAACATATCTCTGCTAAAAAAAAATATTGTGGAATACCAGTGAAACTGAAGCATGTCCAAGGCTTCAACGTCCATTCTTTTCCGTGACACATTGATGCTGTCACGGACAAAGCTACTAGTAATTTTAACCGGCGGTGGCACCCATTTGGTAAGCCTGGCAAAATGGGTGGGTTGGATGGGTTGGCGATAGATTTAAATGAGTAATAGGTGTAATCCAAATCGACTCATTTAAAAGGCGGGTTAGATATGGATGAGTTAGATATGGGTTAGTACAAACCCATGAACCCGTATCCAACCTGTTTACTTTTGATTCAACTTGTTTTTTTCTAAATTAAAAATTTATTTCAATTAATTTATTAATATATATATATATATAAATTATATCATTATTATTTTGATTAATTCATCCAATGTTAGAGAAAAAATTTGAAATATATATAATTATATATAGTTATAATTTTTATATAATTAGTAAAATAACATAACACAAACTCATTTATTATAAATTTAATTAGGTGAGTTAATGGATATGAGTTGGCTTTACCACCCTTAGAAATGTGAATGAGTTTGGGTTAGACATAGAGATAGTTTTCAGGAAATAGAAGAATCAATTATTGTAATTTCATGTAAGATAATAATGATCACTAGTTGCATGCACTAGATCAGTACTGCTTATTTTTTTTTAATTTTGGCATGGTCGACGTGTCCATTGGAAATTTGGGAACAGATTTAGTTTTGATGCAGACGACGTGTCCATTGAAAATTTGGGAGCAGATTAGTTAAGGGGAACTGTCAACCCAAAAAAAAATGTTTAAAAAAAATTCAAGGTAATAGTTTTTTGAGTCTTAATCCTAAGAAATTTTTTATAATAATAATAATAATAACTAAAACCACTACAATTAAAAAAAATAAAAAAATATAATTTTTTTCAAAATTTTAAAAATACCCAACGGGTTTTAGTTAACCACCCAATTAAACCTATTTATAAATGAGTGTTTTAAAAATTACCCATTAACAACCTAATTAATAAAATAACATGACCCAAACCCATTTATTATGAGTTTAATTAGATGGGTCAATGGGTATGGGTTAATTTTGCCACCCTAGGATTAGATAGGAAACAACCTTTAATAGTTTTAATCCTATAGAAAAGTCCCTCCTAGATATACTGGAATTGAAGAAGAAGATTCATATAGCAAATGGTAGTCCAAATATTATAAAATATTGAGTACGTACAGACAGCCAGTAGTCTACGGCTAATTTTTTATACCAGTAAAGAGTTTTCCGTCAGGGTTCTCAATCCATCAATTTTAGATCTGGAAAAGATCAAAAGTAAATTATGATAGTTTGACCTTTTGATTCAAAACCAGGAATTATGGATAGGAAAGAAAAATGGTCGGAGTTCAAATATCAAGAAATTTTAATATTGATGGAAATCAAAGAGATTGGGAAATTTTGAATATTGATCAACCCCGTGTTCAAATTGTCAACATATAAATCAATGTTTAGATAATTCTTATAAATTTCACACAGTTCAACACATAAATTAGGGTTTATTTGCAAAAGCAGATTGGCTTACCTTACACATTGGGGCTACAAGTACCAGTCCATCCCATTCACGTGGCTCCTTTAGATGAACTTTGAGAGCCACAGCTCCTCCCATGGACTGGCCCAATAAAAAACGGGGCAGCCCTCTGACTTCTGGTCTGCCTGTTATCGGTAAAAATTTCACAGCCAGAACTGACAGACAAAATAATTTAAAAGTTGCAGCTATAAGGGAAATGAAATTTCTCATGAGGCCTGATCTGAAATGCTCATATTCGACGATTTGACAGGAATTGCTTCAAATTTATAAGAACAATGGCCATTTTATTGGAGGAAAAATTAAAAAAAAAAAAAAAAGGCTGGTAAGCCACACAACTCAAAATGGAATTTGCTATGCATACTTAGTGATAGGGCACACCTTTGATTTTTGTATACTGTTCAATGACATTATTAGCTATATCATCAAAGCTTGGGATGTATCCGTGCAAGCCTTCAGATAAGCCAAAACCAGGATGATCGACAGCATAAACACCATAACCAGAAGCAGCAATTTGCTTAGCAATACCTGAAATTTAAAATACTCTTTCAAGTCCTATGGATGCACCATGTCAGTGTTAAATAAAATTATCACGAAAAAACTGATCACAAACCTTCAAAGAAGAAGGTGCATGTATCGCCATAACCATGACAAAAACACAAAGCTCCTTTAATTCGAACACCGGGTTTTGGCAACCAACTTTTGCAGAAAATTTCCAGACCTTTTGAGTTCCTCTCGAACCACTACAAAGACCAGGAACTCAATCACCAGTTATTGAAACAAATAAATAACAACTTCAATAATTTTCAAACTTGGCCTCTGTTTGGCTGCCAAAGAAACTAGGGGAAGAAGAATAAAATATAACTTCAAATTATCCTTCTATATAACTCTTATGCTTCACAACAATCATAATAATAAAATAAATAAATAAAAGGAAGTCAATTCAACAGAGCATCAGATCAAAGGCCACCAAACACAGTTCCAAAATTGAGTGCTTCATTTGAAAAAAATAAAAAATAAAAAAAAGAGGACTTTTTTTTCTTTTATAAATTTCCGACGAATTAAGCATTCCATACCTCCTCTTCTCTGATCCCAGCTGGAGACATCTGCATCGATCCATATTGCAAGAAAGAGAAGCCAAAATCCAATCGTTACACATCTTGATGCACAAATCATAAGAAAGTGAATTTCAATTTGAACCAGACTAACCTTGAACAAGACATGATCAAGCCGCTGTTGAGCTTCCGTGAAGGCGGAACGAACGCGCCTTCGAGCCGGCGCGAAGTCCAAGTTCTGGGACGCGATCGCATTCATCTCGTCGCTCACGCCTTCGATCACAGTCCTTTTCTTGGCAGTGATTGTAAAGACAGCCGGCGCGGCGGTCGAACGCCGCCGGAGAAGCATGGGCGCGTCACATTTCCGGCTGAGCAGGAGGAGTTCCGATGGCCGGAATCCGGGGGCCAGACAATAGTCCATGGCTTTTCGGTCGCAGTGGACCCAAAAAATAGTCGCCACTGGCACTAGCAATCAAAAAGGAGATCGTACAATGACATGGCACTCCAACACATCAATATTACAAGAGAGATCAGTGATGAAACATTTATATCTGTGTCAAAGGCTGATTGGCTTCCGACCCGTGCCTTTGGCACGGTTACCACTAGTGGTCTTATAACGGGTGTTTGTAGCGTATAAAATAAAAAGTTAATATCTCAAACTTTGTATAGTGAATAAAAAATTTAAATTTTATAATTTATATTGTGAGTATAAAATTTAAATTTTATAATTTTAAATTATATATTTATAAAAATTTATATTATTTTATTTTACTTTACATAGCCTCAAACATGATCAATAGTTTGAGCCGGCAATTAGCCAGTGACCATGGCCAGAACGTGACTAATAAATGAATCTTGTCAAAGGCACACACAAGTGGGTTTGTTTAAATGCAATTCAACTTTTTTTTTTTTTTTATCTAAACCAATTTTACTTTAATTTTGTTTGATTTAGGGAACGTTTAGTTTATAAAAAAATTAAAAAAACTTTAAAAGTCTATAAAAATTTTTAAAATTTATTTCATTGTACGCATTACGAACTTATAATTTATCTCAAAAAATTTTAATATTTCACTAAAAAAATAAAAAATTTGAAAAAAGGTTATCCAAATAAGTAAATTTTTTTGATAATCATATTGTTCGAGTTGAAAGCTTTCATACGAATATCATTGTCGTTATTTTATACTAATTATTTTTTAATTTGTGGGAATGAATTTAAGAAATCGTTCCCACAATTTTATTCTAACGGTATAAAAATGTCACTATTATTTTCTAAAAAAACTCTGTTAGATGCCAAACATTTAAAATCAACTCAAATTACATTTTTTCTTATTTTTTTTATTTTTTATTACTTCAAACGCTACCTTACATATTACATGTTCAAATGGAATTTTACATCTAGGAAATATCCTATTCCATGAAATGGGATGATATATTCTCACTCTAAAATTTATTTTTTTGTCAAAATTTAAATACCTAAAATTATTTTATATAATACTTCATATCATTTCACAGCTTTAATTTATTTCATTTCATATTCCACTAATTAAATATAAAAAAATAATTCCATATAAAATTTAATACCATCTTATATTTAATTCTATATATTATTCTATAATATTATTTATATATACCTAGTCCTTCAATATTTTCAATCAAACCTTCCAACGTGGATTTAAAAAATTAGACTAAAAAATATTTTTTTTTAAAAAAATTATTAAAAATTATATTTTAGCTTTTAAGTTAAAAGTCAACGTGCATTTGATTAAAAACTAATTACTTTTTAAGTTTTAGTGTGAAATGGTCTCAAACTTATCCTATCCCATTATCAAATTAACTAAAAACATTCCACCTTTCTTAATTTGAAATGGAACCTAAAAATATTGAATTGAATTTTTATCCAATTTACAAAACTTACAAATTTTAAACTGTATGACGAGTTGATCTTAGGCCCAATTTGGTTTTGAAGCCAACATGTTTTTAAGGGTTTTTTCTTTTTTTTTTTTTTTTTTTTTTTTTTTTTGGTGTTTTTAAGGGTTTTTTTTTTTTTAAAAATTTTTTTAGTAGTTTTAGACATATTATTTATATACATTAAAAAAATTATAAAAAATGATTTCAAATGGAGAATTGGGGTACGGTGAAAGTGAAGTAGAACATTGACATTTTTCACCTATAGATGAATTATTCTCCTATTTTAAAGTATTTCTCATGAACATAAGAATATCATGTCTAAAAATGACTAAAAATAAAATGAGTAAAGTATAAAAACTGTCCTTATACTTTACTATTTATTTCACTTTAATCTAAATAGTTGTAAAAGTTAAATTCATATACTTTCGATCAAACACCCATTAGATCTTTCTATTTATTGTCCGTTAAAAATTACTATTGAGACAAAGATAAAACTATCATTTTATAAGACGGTTCATGTGACAAAATAATAATGGAAAGATTATTTGTCATTTAGCAGATGCTCACTCATCCACGTGTGCCCCAATTGATCAAACTAAGAACCTTAAGTACAAAGAATCAATAACGAAACCAACTCACCAAAGATGGTTTGTGTATAACGGACAATAACTGTCGCAATTGAAATTATGGGGATCAAAATGAGATCGAAGGTAAAGTGTATGAGTAATTTTTATATTTTACCCAAATAAAATCAAAGTTTAATAAAAAGAGAAGCATACAAAGGAAAAAATAAATAAATAAATAAAAAGAAAAACTTCTTTTTTTTTTTTTTTTTAACTTGCTCAACATCAGGCTGCTTGAATAGTCTATTATTAATTTTTTTAAATCCTGTATATTAAAAAGAAGTATTGGGTTTTTTAAATATTTTAAACACCAAAAATATACATGTTATAGAAATAATAAAGAAAAATGATTAATTGTAAATCATTCGGTAATTCTGATTAGTTTAAATTAAAAAAAATTAGAGATGAATTCCCAAGAAACATCAATTATAAAAGAAAACAAATGACATTAGAGTTATATTTTACAAAGAACTTTTAATAGAGTTATGTATATATAAAATTTTGATGTATAACAAGATTATTAATTTATATATCAAGTGGGACCGATATATTTTTTTTAAAATGTATTATTTTATAAATTTTGTGAACTGTTAATTTATTACATTCATTTTAAGTTAGAATTAATTGACTAAAAATATTATTTAATCAAGATTATTAATTTATCAAGATTACACTATATATGGCAATTCATTTCAAATTAATTTTTGAGATATTTTAAACAATAAAAAAAGTTCATGGTAGTAAAATAATAAATAAGAAAATTGATTACATTGAAAGGAGAGCATTTGATGAATTAGGAGTATTTTAGAAAATAATGTAACTCATTTTTCATGATCCGAAGATAATTTTGATTTGTATATCTGTATTGAAAATGAAGTGTGTTTAATTGATAAAAGTTTAGTAGAAAAATATAATAAAAGTATAAAAATTTAATATAAAAATAATATATAATAAATTTTAATAAAAAATATAAATATTAATTAATTTTAACCAATTAAACACTTTTCATGTGCCGATTCGAAAGATAGGACCACCGACCACGTGTAGTAATGGAGGGATTACTTAATCCTTCGAAGGATCGGGAAATGGTATACGCTCTGACGAGAGAGAGAGAGACAGAGAGAGAGAGAGGGAGGGGAGAGAGAGATTGCCTACAACAGCTACCCAAAACAATCAATTACGTAAATCAATCAGTTAAAAAATAAATTTCTATATCCAGTCACTGCCTAAAGTCGTCTTAAAAAATTGCATATTCAACATTTAAGTCGTATTCGAAGAATCAAAAAATAAATTATTTCCATAATATATTTTTTTTTTAATAAAATACTCTAACAAAGATATGTAAATATATATAAATTTATAAATCTTAATTCTAATTATACATATCTAAAAGACTCTTTGTACACTTGTAAAGAATACAATTCATACATATAAAATATTCTAACAATATTAACAAATTTTTACAACCCTTAATTAATTTTTTACAAACTCTAATAACATTTCTCAAACTTTAATAATTTTTTTATAAATTTTAAAAATTTTTTGGCTATTTTTAATAAATTTTGACACAAAATTTTTTCGATAAATCTAAAAAACTGTTCGAACCATTTTTTTTTTTTTAAAATTAACACAAAAGTTAAAAAATTTATTATTTATCTTTAAAAAATATGATTTAATAATAACAAACCAAACGTCAAAAAATCTTTTCTTTATTTTTTTTGTTGCACCAAATGAACCTTAGCTGACCTTAACCGAATATGATGTTTCTAATGACCTCGTTCGAAAAACGACTTTTGCCCTAAATACGCAACTGCAATTGAAGACTTATATTTTTATTCTAAGAACTTTTTATTTGTAAAGATGATTCAAGTTAAATATATATATTTATATAATAAAATAAGACTATTTTTAAAATTGTCACTCACAAACTAAGATTTAACAAGTAAAAATTATTTTTAATTAACTATTAAGATCATTTTTATATTTTTAATTTTTATTTAATTTTATTTTAGTGAATATCACTATCATCTATTTCATAAAACAGTTTAACCATTTTAAATTTTACCAAAGTTGTCAACTTTAAATTCTGTTCAATTATAATTTCTAAAAGATTGACATTTTCAAATTAAAATATCATAATTTATTTTTTTTATGCTGTTTATAAAAGTTTAATTGGAAAAAGACACCAAAATATATATAATAACTGTTAAAACCTAATATTTTAGAAAAACAAATTAAACTCATAGATCATTATAATTTTTTGAGTTAAGCTTTTTGTCTAAAATTTCAGTTATATAAAAAATTTACTAATTTATTTCAAAGTACTGAAAGTACATATCATTGCTAGGTGGTAATTGATTTAGGAAAAGAGTTTTGGCTGATGAATTTGTGTAATTAATTAATTTGGGTGGTTGCTTTGGCCAAAAGAGGGGATTTTTTTTTTTTTACTTCAGGATAAAAGAGGGAGAGAGAGAATATACCAACAGGAGCTTGCTTAGACTTATTTACTAAACTTGAACTAAAGTTGAAAACTTCAACGAAATTGTCACGTCTCAAATTTCTTACAAATTTAATAGCGTGAACAAATAATTATAAATCATTAAAATTATCAATTCAAACTAATTAGAATCAAACATGTTTACTAAAAACTTCAAAATTTAGAGATAAAATAAAAATTTATCCTAGTTTTCCAAATTGAAATTTATACAATAACCGAGCTAACTAACAAACAAAAATAAGTAAATAAAGAAATTAAGGAATTGTACACTTCATTTTCTAAAATATAATTAATAAACTACTCAAAAGCATTCTACTCATTCTAATCCGTCCTATTACGACCATCTTCTAGTTCAATACTCGAACATGCATCTATAGTTATAGGGACTGAGTACAATATAAAAAAATTCACTAATGCTTGAAGAAAAATAAAAATTTAACAAGTCATGTATGGATGTCCTAATATAAATCTCTAACATGCGATACTAGTTATACATCACATATTAAAAATATTTAATTTAAATATTTTGAATACAAAATAAAATAAATTATTTCAACAAAACTACAATATCAATGTTGGGTTAAGTACTGTTATTTGGTCAACCTACGCCTTAATTACAAGACACTAAAAATATCAATTCAACGATATTTCGTAAGTTATTAGCCTACTGAACATTATACTTAATCCCGCGCTGGTTCCTGGTTTTTCACTAGTGAAAACTTTCAGTACCAATTATTTATTCGAATATCTCTTTCAACCTAAAACCAAAAATCATAAAATTAATAAATAAATAATTAATTTTTTATTCAAATCTAAATCATTCTTTAAAAATATTTTTTTGTTCAAGATTCTATAATAAAATACAAATTTTCATATTTTTTGAAATTTTTGTATCAACTTAAATTTCAATTCTCAAAATAAAAATTAATTTATATTTACTTTTTAATCCACAAAACAACAATAATTATATAATTAATTATATAATAAACCAAATAGTTACATAAATTCGTCAATTTAAATTACACATAATAAATTTAGTTTTTATTTATAATAAATTTAGTTTTTATTTAACTTCATCCATATCTTGTATAAGAAACAAATTGACGGGAAAAGAATCCAAATTTCAGCAACATAGAGACCGGGACTATTCGGCCACCACAGGAAGAGAGAAAGTATGTCTCGATCACTTTAATTTAAAAAAAAAAAAAGCAAATAACATATGGTGACATGCGAAAAGATAACTCCGAGAAGAACAAATTAAGGGCTTTTAAAGCTTTTCTTTGCTTTCATATATTTTTATTGCACGTATATACATGTATATATATTCAATAGATAAAGTAAGTTGTTGGGTATAAAGGAATTAAGTGATTAGTAGAGTTCGATTTACTTTATATACCTCACCAACTTATTCCTTCACGTCCAAGCTACTATATATATATATACACTAGCCAATAATTTGTGCCTACATGCATGCATTTTTCTGTCCTCTCTTCCTCTCTACTCAAGTAATGTAATACCAAGAAGTAAGATTTTTGTATTTTTCAATGCAACTATTTAGATATCATCATTAAATTTAATTTAATGGTCTATAAGAATATAAATTAACCCAAATATGGAAGTTTGAAGAAAAATTTTGAATTGTAAAAAATCTCAATCATTCGTTGAATGATAAAACTCAATCTCAGCTTTTGAACTTTACTTTCTAAGAATAATTTATTATATATATACTGTTAATATTTTCGATTTGAATTTAAAATTAGAACTTAAAAAAAAAAATCACTCTGCAATGACTAATTTT
>JAVXUM010000001.1:19791981-19813216 GCA_035590655.1 Pouteria glomerata
AAACAATCCAAATTTATTTCTTTGTTCTTCTTTTATTTAAAAACTAAACTTAGAATTAACTTAGAAATTAAGAAATTCGAATTCCCTGTGGAGATGACCTTGGTTCTTACCGAGTAAAACTATGACTACCCTCTTGCACTTGGGAGGTTAAAACCTAAACACATTTTAGGGCGAGTCAATATCTACCATATATTATTTAATAGGTTATAAATTATAATGGAAACTCAAGGAAGCAAAAAGGGAAAAACTATATTTTCATTTTTTAAACTAAAGGAGCAAACATCAAATAGTGAGAGACATTCTCCATCCAATGTTGATATACCAAATCAAAACGACCAGCCTACTTCCAAATCTCGAAGAATTGAAATTGATATTAGTACTCTTGAACGGGATCTTGGGATACGAATTCCTATATGGCAACATCCTATTAATCAGTGGGATGATATTAGGAAAGCTTATATCAAATAGGTCCCTATCAACCAAAGTTAGAATACTCGAGAATCGAATTAGGGAGACAGTATCATCGATTTTAATACTCTTGGTTCGACCAATTTCCATGGTTAGAGCACCCTCTTTCAAAGGATGCAACATTTTGTTTTCTATGCTTTTTATTTCAAGATAAAGTGCCTCGTCATATCGTATTCATCAATGAAGGCTTTAGAAGTTAACAATGGGGCCAGATGTACATTTTTGATGCATGTGGAAGGTCCCGCTTCACCACATAATAATGTTGTGAAATCTGTAGAAGATTTAATAAAAGTAATGGACATATTGATAAAGTGTTAAATGCATAAACTGCAGAAAAAGTTCAGAAGAATCGGTTAGGACTTACGACAACAATTGAAAGTATTCTATGGCTTAGTTTACAAGCGTGTACATTTAGAGGTCATGATGAATCTCTATCTTCTAATAATTGGGGCAATTTTTTAGAAATGATAAAACTTATGGGGAGATTGAATACTAATATTGGTGATATTATCTTAGAAAAAGCCCCTAAAAATGCAAAGTATAAATCACCGACTATTCAGAAAGAAATTTTGCATCTTCTAGCAAGAAAAGTGAGGAAAAAAATTTATGAAGAAGTTGGTGATGCTAAATTCTGTATTTTGGTTGATGAAGCTAAAGATGCATCAAATATGGAATAGATAGCTATTATGTTAAGATTTGTTGATATTTAGGGTTTCTTACGAGAGCGTTTTTTTAAGATTGTACATGTTTCAGACACTACTGCTTCAACTCTCAAAAAAGAAAATTCTAATATCCTTGCTCGATATAACTTGCATATTCTCAATATGCGAGGTCAACGGTATGATGGTGCTAGCAATATACGTAGTGCATGGAATGGACTACAAGCTCTATTTCTTAGAGATTGTCCGTATGCATATTATGTACATTGTTTTGCCTACTGACTACAACTAGTCTTAGTTGCAACTGCAAAAAATGAGATTACTATTTGGCTATTTTTTTAAAATTGGCAGCCATTATCAATCTTATTAATGCTTCTCCCAAACGTCATACCGAGTTACATTCTACTTAGGCCATAGAAATTGCACATATGGTAGCTATTGGAGAATGTGAGATAGGTGGAGGGGCTAATCAGAATGGTAATTTGCATCGGAGTAGGACTACACAATGGAGCTCTTATTTTGAATCTATTTGTAGCTTAATAGATATGTGTGGTGCAACTATTACTACGCTTGAAAGCATGGTTTATGAGGGATCCTCTAACTCTATATGTGGAAAACCTGGTGGTTGTTTGATTGCGATGAGTTCTTTCGAATTCGTATTCATCTTACATTTGATACATAAAATTATGGGGATCATTGATTTGCTTTGTCCAGCTTTGCAGCACAAATCTCTTGACATCTTAAATGTAATGGATCTAGTCTCAAGTACTAAAGTTTTGTTTCAAACTTTGAGAGAAGATGGATTTGATCGCCTACTTATTCATATGTAATCTATTTACACACAATATGACATTGATATACCAAATATGAATAGTTGAAATAAAAAAGTTACAAGTCGCTCATGCCAGCAAAAAGAGTAATTGACAGTTAGCCAACACTATCACGTTGACATATTTAACTCAGCAATTGATTTTCAATTAGAAGAGTTAAATTCTAGATTTAATGATAGGGCAGTGGAGCTTTTTGTGCTTAGCTTTGCTCTGGAACCTAAGGACAACTTTGAGTCATTTAAAGTTGATCGTATTTGTAAGTTTGTAGATAAGTTTTATCCTGAAGATTTCAGTGAGCAGGAAATGCATTATTTAAGATGTCAGTTGGAGTATTATAAGGTTGATGTACTTCATCACGAGAGCTTCCAGAATATGTCTACTATTTCTGAATTATGCCGAGGATTAGTTGAAACAAATAAGTCACAACACTATAATTTGATCGATAGATTAATTCATCTTGTTTTGACTCTGCCTGTTTCTTTCAGCTATGAAACATGTTTAAACTACTCTTCGTAATAAAATGGAAAAAGAGTTCTTAGCAGATTCTATGATACTTTGCATTGAACGAGAGATTGTTAAAAATATCGATTCAAATTCTATAATAGATGAATTCTATTCTCTAAAATATCGAAGGATGCAACTTCAATAATGTGCGTTACTTTTGTCTTTTGTTTATTATTTTACATACGCTTGAATCTTATTATTTATATTTAAACTTTAATATCTTTTTCATACTTTTTCTTTTGTATTTAGATTGAATATTTTATAGTTAAGTTGATAAATTTACATATTTAGATTGATAATTATTAATGATGGAAAAAAATTATCTTTACGTAGCCCGAGGTAAAAAAAAAAATCTTAACTCCGCCCTTGCCTAGGCACATCAGCAAGTCTCAAATGAACCGTGTTACACTCTTTGATCCTTTTATTGGGAAACCGTGTTACATTTCTAATAAGGCATTTAGTGTATTCAAGTAGGATCTGGCTGCACTTTAGAGAAATCTCATTACAATAATTCAAGATTAATGTCTCAACACTAATGATTAATCTTTATTCATATATATCGATTGAGAATCATCTTGTATTTTAAAAAAAACTCTTTTTATCATTTTTTTTTCGTAAAATCATGCATTTCGTCCATATATATGACCATACCTCAATGCATCAACATAAATGACATAACACTCTCGACAAATATTGATTTACAATATAAACAAATGATGCAACTTCCATACGATGCATATGAGATGTTTAATCACATCACACTTCATTGATATTAATTCTCATCACTATAATAAATTCATGATATACTTAAAACATTAATTAGATAACATATAATTTACATAATGTATAACCCAACACATTTATTGTCTCATAAATAAAGTCCCATCTCCAAAAGAATTGAAAACTAAGCAGAAATAGCCCAAACAACCTAGATCATAGACTGTTCGTGAGCAGCTTAAACATTCAAGCTTTAGCTATGAACATGGATCTATATTACAACAGATCAATTTGACCATTCTTGGCCCAAATTCGATCTCTTTGAGTCCCAAACTCAACAATTCAAACATAAAGGCCTTAACCTAAGAAACTACACATTGAATCAATTTTAAACAAGATTTTGGACATATTTTTCAACATATATGCTTATATTTACACTTCTATGTATACATATATACACTACCACATAGTTTCTTCAGTTTTAATGGTTTCCTCAATTTTAAGCCAAATCAAACTATAACATATTAAAATCAAGCAAATGATTAATGTAAATGCATAAGTTCACCTCACCTACTTAAATCTAGGGAAAAAAAAAAAGAAAAAGAAAATAAGAAAAATCTATTAAACTTCCTCAACTTTTAGTAGCTCTTATCTCTAGCCTCAAGACAACCCAATGCAAATAAGTACTACAATGACAATCATCACATCGAAACTATCAAAATCCTTTTTGTTCCCCCTCTTTGACCTTCACTTTTACTCTATTTTCAATCTCTTCTTTATCTGTTATGCTGGCAGCTAGAAAAGAGAAGACAAAAACATTAGAAAGGAAATAATAAATAGACGGAAAAAGAAAAGAAAAGAAAAAGAGAGCTAGGCCATGCCCTAGCTCCAACCCAAACACAACTCTAAGTCAAACTTGACTTGGGAAAATAAAATAAAACTAGATAATCCAGACTAAATCTCATGGTCAAATATTAAAATGGTCTGAAATCTAAACAAATGGTCAAAATAAATATTGGTTTTTATCTTATTAAAAATAATTAGCAAAATAATTGTCATTATTTTAATCTTCTTAATTTCTAAAATTGATATTTTAAATGAGCTTAAATTAATTGATTATATTTTAATTTTAAAAGTATTGAAAACATATTGTTCATTAGTTTAAATTGAGTATTGTGCAGTAATTCAATTAAAATGAGTAATTTAGATTTTTATCTCTTAAAAAAACTGTTTATGTAGCATTGAACCATAAAATTAGAGGATTGATAAAAATAAGCATTAGAAGTGATAACTTTAAAAGTAACAATGTAAAAATCACATACTGATATAAAATTTTAACAAAATTGAAATAGCTTCTTGTATAGGTTTTCTTAAACTATAGTAAAAAATTTAATCAAAGTGCATGCTTATAATTTAATTAAAATGTATTTAATTAAATTAATAAATATAAATAAAATAAATTAATAAATACTATTTAATAGAATCAATAAACTTTAATTAAATCCGATTCATTTATTCTACCATTGTAACCTTCCAGTGAATTTTTCACCATGTACATCGATTTATACATGTACACTTCTGCAGATGACTCATATATTTCAATTTTCAACCAACGCCAACTTGGCTGCTTGCTTTTCCCTCTCCCAAGGGCAACGTCAAATTGCAGGTTCACTCAAAAACCGATTTCACCGGACTACTAATTTCTTCGAACAACAGTTGAACCTTCGAATGTGCGAAGATTAGCTACTATCACTCTGCTAAAGCAAACCACCTCACAAATTAGTGAAAATTCCGCTAAACTTGGTCCCGAATTCTCCACAAAGACTTCTTGAAGAGAGATTGATCGCACTTTTGCAGTCATGTAGGAGTCCAAAAGGTCTCCAACAGATTCAAGCGCGAATAATCACTCATGGGTTTGCACACAAGGAATACATCACCCCAAGGCTTGTCTCCGCGTGCGCCGAGGCGAAGAGAATGGATCACGCACGCCGAGTATTTGACGGAATTCCCAGTCCAGATATAATGCTATGGAATGCCATGTTCAAGGGGTATGTTCGTAACGAGCTCCATGGAGAAGTTATAGTCTTGTTCAATCAAATGAAAAGCGTGGATGTCAGACCCAATTGTTTCACATTCCCCACGGTGTTAAAATCATGTGCAAAATTACCAGCTTTGCAAGAAGGGGAAAGAGTGCATTGTTTTCTATTGAAGATGGGTTTCAAGTCAAACCCATTTGTTGGAACCACTTTGGTTGACATGTATTCCAGCGGCGGTGCTATTGGCGCTGCTTATAAAGTGTTCTGCGAAATGACTCTGAGGAATGTTGTTGCGTGGACATCGATGATTAATGGGTATATTTCATCTCGAGATGTAATTTCTGCTCGGAGACTTTTTGACTTGGCGCCAGAGCGTGATATTGTATTGTGGAACACAATGGTTTCTGGCTATATTGAATGCAGCGACATGGTGGCAGCTAGGAAGCTCTTTGATCAGATGCCTAACCAGGATTTAATGTCTTGGAATACTTTATTAAATGGTTATGCCAACAATGCAGACATTAAGCGCTGCGAGAAGTTGTTTGAGGAGATGCCGGAGAGAAATATTTTTTCTTGGAATGGAATGATTGGAGGGTATGCTCGTAGTGGCTGTTTCATTGAAGTTCTGGGTACTTTCAAAAGAATGCTAAGGGAGTCTGATGTATCTCCTAATGATGCCACGCTTGTGACTCTGTTGTCTGCTTGTGCGAGATTGGGAGCTCTTGACTTGGGTAAGTGGGTGCACATCTATGCAGAAAGCAATGGGTACGAAGAAAACATATTTGTCCAGAATTCTTTAATTGATATGTATTCAAAATGTGGGAGCATAGATAATGCCATTGATGTGTTTAACAGAATGGATGTAAAAGATTTAATATCCTGGAACACCATAATAAATGGCTTAGCAGTGCATGGACATGGTGCTGAAGCTTTAAGCTTGTTTTATCAAATAAAGAGCACTGCAGAAAAACCAGATGGTATCACTTTCATAGGTGTTTTATGTGCTTGTTCTCATATGGGTTTAGTGAAGGATGGATTGTCCTATTTTCGTTCAATGGTTGATGAATTCTCACTCATACCCCAGATTGAACATTATGGTTGTGTGGTTGATCTCTTGGCTCGAGCTGGTCTTTTAGACCAGGCTGTGGATTTTGTGAGAAAGATGCCCATGAAAGCAGATGGTGTTATTTGGACTGCCTTACTTGGGGCTTGTAAGAGTTACAAAAACATCAAAGTGGCTGAACTAGCTCTTCAAAAGCTCATTGAGCTTGAACCAGAAAACCCTGCTAACTATGTCATGCTTTCTAATATCTATGGGGGTGCCCGGAGATGGGAAGATGTGGCACGATTAAAAGTTGCAATGAGGGATACTGGACATAAAAAATTGCCAGGTTGTAGCTTGATTGAGGTTGATGATGGTGTGGCTGAGTTCTATTCCTTGGACGAAAGGCATCCCAAGTCGGAGGCAATATATGCAGCCTTGAGAGGATTGACAAAGCTGTTAAGGTTATCTGGGTTGTTGAGCTCGGTTGTGGAGCTCAAATAAAGAAAGAGGTTAATCATGGATGGAAAAATACAACGTTAACTAGTGTTAGTCCTAGTTAATCAAGGGCATGGGGAAGGGTTCGAATGGAGACGGATATAGGCTCTGCCATTATTTGCAGTGCTGCTGTCAAAATCTGTCCGTGTTCTCTGAGTTGGCAGGCCAAACTTTTGCCATTGCACCAAGTAATGTCCCTACACAACTCATTCAGTGAACATTAGTTATTTATAAGATTTCGCGTACAAAATACCTGCAGTTACTTCTCTCAAGGTGGTCTTGTCTACCTACAATAAGAATTGATGTGATCAATGTTAAACCCTTCTTCTCAGCTTTAACATGGTTCCCCATTACCATCTGTATGTTGATAAGGTCATTGCTTTTCTGACTTTTGATCTGGTACAAAGCTCTCTTTTATGTCAAAAAGCCACTTCTGCAGAAGAATTTCTTTGCATAAGCCACAGTGATTGGTCTGCTTCTGTCCTTGAACCGGTTTGAATCCTATTATTTCATGGAAATTCACACGTGTCCCCCTTGATGTGCGTGGAGACTCCATAATTATATTCTTTCTGGGGGCGTAGATTCGGCAGACTCCTCTTTGGTTGACAGCATATGAGCCGTCTGAACTAAAGATACTGGTTTCTGAGTTAGGCATTAATGGGATTTCTTGATTGAGTCCTCCTAAGAGAATTACTTTTTCTCCCTTGTTGCTTCAAACATAGCACTGCAGTTATTTGGATAATTTAGAACTAATATTTTAGAAGTCAACAGCTTTAGATATGATTTAAATGCTTCACGAGTTACATTCATGGGCTATTATGTGTCAATTTATAGTCTTTTGTTCGAAGATAATGCATCTTATTTTTCTTTGAAATTGTTATACTGGAACTATCTTCTGTAACTAGTTTTTAATCCTTCTCAAATAGAAGGTGTGGAGTCGGTACAAGTTTGATTAGACCATACTTGTCAACTTGATTTGGTGCCAGTATGCAGATCATACCATTGGCATATAAAGCAATGACCATGCTTGATCCTTGAAATTTAGTTGTGTCCAACCCACGCTCTTAGATGCTGCAGTTTCAGAGGATCTTCTATGATCATGCAGAATATTTTGTTTGATGAGCCCCTTTCTTTCTTTCTTTTTCTTTTCTTTTTTTTTTTTTTCCCCGGTTGCAGGCATTTCAGTTCCCTTTCTTCGGCAGTTTTTTCCTAGCAGGTGCAATCTGGTAATGCAAAATGCAAAATGTGTCCAAAGTATAATCTAAAATAATTCTCTTCCTGTTTACCTGCAGCAGGCTGCAGATATAACCAAAACTAATAAGGCCATTTCATTATTTACAAACCACTCTTGTAGTAAGTCATTGCCAATATTGTGAGGGTTAGATCTTCCAATGCTTTGAAAATGAATTAACATTCTTGTTTCTTGGGGCTTCCTTACCTTGGGATAGAATGGGTTTAAACTGCTGACTTAAAAGATGTGTCATCTCATCTCATGCATTTGCTATGGAATATCAGAATCACACCGAAGCAACTGAATCAATTCAATTAACAGAATGAATAATGGAGTACAGACACCGTGACTTTAGATCTTATAGCCGAGGAAGACAACTCTCCAGCCGTTGGATCAATTACAAATCAAAGGTACAAATCAAGTCTGTTATGCAAAAAAATATAACTAACTAAGAAGCTAAACGACACTGTTCCATTTATTGATTCATCCAAACAATCTTCTTATTTTCTTCTTCAATTCTTCCTTCAGTTCTGTCTTCGATTTCCATCTCCATAGCATCATTACAAATCTGCAGCATCTGTTAGGCCCCAAGAAATACCAATGGTTGGTTTAATTTGAAAGGGTTCAAAATTCGAGTATATTGATACAGGGATGGACAATGGGCAGATTTGATCTAGTCTTTGTATTCCAAGCTTAGTTCTATGTAGATTCTTGAATGTTAAATTCGCCCAGTTTAGATTATTTAATTTATAAATTTATTTTTACCATAAATTTCATAATATATTTTTTTTTTCACAATTTACACAATTAAAAATAACTAAATTGCAAAATTATAATATCCAAGCCCTAACTTAATAAATAGTGAAATATCTATGATTTGGTATCTTTGCATTGTATTTCTTATTTTACCTGTTTATTTTTTAATATTATGTAAATAATGAACTTATGTTTTTTAATATCTTGATGCTGATCCTAGGATAAAATATTAAGCCTAAATTTTTCTCTTAAAACTCATTTCAAATAGCTTAAAATTTAAACTCAAATTTAAATTTCAGGGATTTCCTGGTGAGAGACCAAGTTCTGTTACTGGGCAAAAAGAGTACCGAACAGTGAGTTCAATCAGGCCCAGATAAAAGAAGGCCATAAGAAGAGGAAGTGATAACAGCTTGTGAGGCTTTGGGCGAGTCCTTGGGCTGCTTATTTGTAGCAGACTATGCGACCAGGAAAATTTATCAAAATTAACGTGAATAATGGTGTATATATCATTTTAAAAAAATGAAAGATTTATATACGTGTAACTTATTTACAGACGAGTAATATTATTTTATTAAAAAAACTACGAGAAATTTTGCTATATGTAGCATATATATTAGTCTATTATTTTGAAAATATAAACTTATTATTAAGTTACTTTTTACACTGATGGGATTACTATATCATTCTAATATAAGTTTCTAGCAGCTAAAATTTTCTAATAATACATAGGGTCTGTTTGGTGTACCTACAAACTATAAAAAATAAAATAAATTTCTAACAATCTTTATAAATTATTAAAATTCTTTAATATATATTACCACTTTTACTATATTCAAAAAATTTTAATATTTTACTAAAAGACAAAAAATCTGAAGAAAGATTAACCGAATGCGTAAATTTTTTTGACAATTATATTTTTTGAGTCGAAATCTTTCAAACAAGTACCATTATTACTATTTTATATTAATTTTCTTGAATCCGTTAAATGAATTTAAAAGAGCGTTCTAACGGTTTTGACATAAATGTGTAAAAGTTAAAAATTTTTGACAGAAATATATGGGGATGGACCCAAAAACTATTCCTACGATTTCTCTCTCCTACTTTTTACCACAAAAGTCTAAAAACGCCACTATTCTTCTTCAAAAAACTCCATTTAAAATACCAAATACAAAACACTTACTATCAACTTAAATCTCATTTTTTATTTATTTTTTATTTTTTATCACTCCAAATATCCCCACTTTGTAAAAACCAAAATTGACACATCACATAATTATGGCATTTTTTTGATTAATTAATATTTTATTATTTATTTGATTAAATTTATATAACAAATTAGTTCAATAATTTAATATGCATGTATTAGATCAATTATTGATATTTATTTAAAGTAGTTTAATGACTGAGATTGTTTTTTTTTAGGAAAGCTTGGCGTGAGCCGTTCTTTTCCGAGAGAGAGAGAGAGAGAGAGAGAGAGAGAGAGAGAGAGAGAGAGAGAGAGAGAGAGAGAGAGAGAGAGAAGTTTCCAATCACTTGCGTGCCTTGGGCACGGGCAGTGCTAATACAATAACACTCATTTGTGTATCTCTGTACATGAGAGAGAGAGAGAGAGAGAGAGAGGGTGGCATGCGCATGACGTTGGAGGCATGTGTATGCCTGGCTTTCCTAGTGTTATACATCGTTTTAGGAGAAACAATCATATTGTTGTAAGCTTGTAAACATTATTGTCCATGCTTTCGTTAACATTTGTATCAAATATACTAATCCCTACCTAAACTCTATTGACTATTTCTTCTTCTTTAAAAAAAAAAAAGTATAGAAGAAGGATCAAACGGCAAATAGGTGACAACGAGTTTAAATTAATTTAATGATTCAAGCACACTTATATATTTTTAATTTACAAAAATATAAATATATTTCAAAGTTCGATGTAATTTAACGATATCACGTACGATATTAACTTTTTTCATTTATAAGAGAATTATGAAAAAATCCTCTCTCATGTGAAGCTTATTGATTCCACTCTCAACCCCTCTCAAACTTAAAACCTCTTATGTAATTTGTTCAAAATTTATTAACCTACCCTCGCTTTAATTTAATATACTACATTTTTTATATACCCGTTATGTTTGCTAATTTGTTAATTACTAATTTTACATTTAATTATCTAATCTTTTTCTCAAAAAGAAAACTTGTAACACTTCTTCGTGTCTAATATGACGGTTTTAAAAAGATGATTGAAATGTCGAGAAGTTTAGTACAACTAATTAAGCCAAGTGGAGTGTAATCCAAGCTCGGATAATTCATTAATTTTAATTAATTAATTAATTAATTAATTAATTATTATTCATTATCTGCAGAAGAACAAAAACCGGATTCATTAAAAATTGCTAATACACAAAGGATTGCACTTTCAGACTTGCAACCCTTGTTAATTAACGACAATAATTTAAAAAAGAACTAAAACAAAGCTAAATGGCTTATCAATTTGATGATGGTCTCTTCCACGAAGGAGGCATTTTGATAGGAAGGCCAACAACTACGCGCTAGTTGACATCAATTCTCTCTTGTAACGAAGCTACCTTTCTCTTCTTGCTTTGATATGTATTCCCATTGGAGCATGGAAAAAGGAAATTATAAACTCAACTATGCATTATGGTGGTCAAATAGCAATTATTGAACTGCGAATTGATCCGGCAATTAAGATTGATTAGAATCACACATTTTATCCCATCTTAAATTCTTTGCCCCTCGATCTCTCCCTATGAACACATTCATGGAATGATTCAAATTGCTTTGACATTTTTGGGTGGTGCCATATATGTGTATATATTGAGGCTTAGTTTGCTAATATAATAGAATTTATATGATCTTTTTTAATAAAAAATTTGAATTTTACTTTTGTTATAATAATTTGTAGACATGTTATCAAACTAAACCTGAGTCTAGAGCACTACTTCTTTGAAAATAACGTCAGTATTTTAAATAAAAAAATCATCACCACACATACGCGTGTGTATATATTGTGGACAAAGAATGTAAATGGTTACATTAAGTTAACTACGTATGAATTACTTTAATACAAAACTGGCCAAAAGAAAGAACATTATCGAAACACCAACCAAATAATTGCCCTTGTTGTTTTCACGCATTTTAATTATTATCTGCTATCGACCTTTCAAAGTAGATAAGGACTAAAAAACAAGCTTCCACACTCTGTATATATATATTGACAAACGTTTATGGCTTTAATTATAACATACGTGCTTGCTTTAGAATCCAGTCAGTGTAATTGGGTGATTGCTTGGTGTACGGATTCCAAAATTCCCTACCACGTACATTGATCACCGGACAGCACCGTATCTAAAAATTAAGTCAAGTAATTATTATAAAAAATTAATAGTTGTATTTTATTTTTATTTTTTTACATTTTATTTTTTCTCACAATAAATAATATTTGTTTAGAGTGTAAGAAATTAAAAATAAAATATAAATAAATTCATCTATTATTATATTATGATATATATATATATATATGATTCAACCACCACTCAAAATGAAAAATAAAGCAAGTAGTTTTAATAATTAGTTGCAAATTGTATGGCTAAACAGCTCAATCATGATTGAGCATCAAATAATTCTTTCTGCCTGTTTTGAATATTCGTTAATTACAATTATAAGAGCTTCAAATACATTACCAGTGGAACATTTATTAATGTTCTTGGTAGGTATTAGTGGTGCTATGATGTTTCCTTTTTCTCCTCCTCCTCGTTCTCTCCTTTTATTTATTTTATTAATTTAATTTTTTTTAGATTAAAATAAAAATGTTAGAATATAAAATAATGATTGACTTTTAACAACTTAAAACAAAATGCATTTATACTTCTTGTGGTTTATGTTAATATGCACTTGTACTTTTGTATCCAATTTGTTTTTCAATACATCTTTTTATTTTTTAATTTAAAAATATAATACAATTCGTGATTTTATTTTAAATTTAAGTGTAAAAGATTGCCTTTAAATTTAGTTTTTTCGTGTTATTATAGGATAAGAAGACAATTAATCTTAAAATTAATCTTACAAAATTTGACTTAACTAATAATTTCATGGAAAATACACAATTATTAGCTGTCTTTGACGACAAGTTCAATTGAGTCCAATTGCCAATGACACTGATTAACTTATCAGCTTGGGCTTCATTGTTCTCATTTTGTCTCAATGCTTGGATTTGGTGTTGTAACCAACGCATCTGGTAGGAAAAATTTCGGTTTAATTTGGTTTGATTTGTTTGGATTTAGTGTTGACTAGGAAACTATGTATGTGATATTAATATTATTAAGCTTAGCTTCTTCAACTCACATCCTGCTTATTCATATATATATATATATATACATATGCATATAACTAATTCCAATGCATGGGTGCCTTCTATTGTATTAATTTGTAGCTTGTTAACAAAAACTTAGCTGTCCTCAAACTTGTAAATAATGAATAAATTGATTGAGTAAGCAATGTTGTCTTTGTAATGATACGATGACGATAAATTGAGACCTACCAAACTCTTCCAACCACATACGTACGTATAGAGGAAATCATGCATGAAAGTTTTGCCAACGTGGAGATCAGAACAACTGGCCTATACAGTTGACTTACAACGTACAATATTAATCGTCTGGTAAACTAATGATATCATGAGTATTTTTTTATTTTTAATTTCATATTCTACACAGACGACAAACTTATGCTTTCTACGTAATATTCTTCCTTGCTTGCTTCAATTTTTTTTTTTTAATAACTCTCAGCGTCTTTTGTAACTCTTTCCTCTCACTTAAGTCGCCCAATTGCATCTAGCTAGCGAGCCAGAATACATATTGTATATATATATATATATGTGCGTGTGTGTTTGGCAGCAAAAATTACCATTAAACGTACTTAACACGTCTACTAACGTGAATTGTTCTCAAGCTTGCAAGACGACACAGGTTAGAAGGATGAGTTAGAGAAAGTTTTCGACCATTACTCCTCCGATGTTTAAGTCAATATTAATTCAAGAAAGAGTTTAAAAATAGAAATTGTCACGTCTCACAGCCGGATGGTTACTAAGCCTCATGATATTTTTCATACCAACAATATGTATATAAATTATGCAATTAGATTTGTCTCGTAGGGTCCTCCTAACGCAAATTGTTCAAAGCTTAAATCCAAAGTTTGGTTAAAAACAATAATTTTGGTCTAGCTTGATGACTAGAAGTCAGTGGAGGGAAGGTTCCAGTTGGTTACGTAGTGACTTTCTTACTACACGGGGTGGAGCTATATACATAACAATTTCTTTGAAAATTCATATTTAAGTGGTATTAGTGGTTGGTTGTAGTTTGCATCAGGTATTTTCATTGATCTAGGTAGCGGGAAGATGCCAAAACAACATATGTACATCCATATTTATATAATAAAAGAAGAAGATTTTTGTAGCCCCACGTGGGGTAGCCGAGTTGATCGTGACAGGGGACTCCGCCGGTCTCGGTCATGAGTTCGATCCTCCATGATGGAAAACTGTCCTTGGCTTTTTCGGTTGAGCCGGTCAGCTGGGGCTTGCCTAGGCTGGTTTACCTCCCTGTGGTTCTTTGCCGGCTAGGGCCACAGGGGCAAGTTTCACCCAGAGCGTACCCTCATATAGCGGCTCCGGGATTCCTCGCTTAACAGAAGAAGAAGATTTTTGTAAATATTTATTTCATAAACTAAGATCTAACTTTTAAGATCTATTTTTTTTTTGTTTTCATTTAGCGATTGAGATTATTTTTATATTTTTAATTAACTTTTTACTTAATTTTTATTTTTATGAAATATCACTCCTATCTATGGCACAAAACGGATTTAGATATTTTAAATTTTACTATATTTTAAGGTTGGAGATTATATACAAATTAAAATTACGAGCCTAAATTCTGCCCAATTATGATTCTTAGTAAGTTGAACCTTCTAAATTAAAGTATCATAATTTATATTTTCTTTTATGGTGTTTATTAAAAATTAATTTGAGAGAGAGAGAGAGACCAAAACATGTGTAGTAGCTACTATAAGGTCTAAAGTTTTGAAAAAAAAAAATTAAAACTCATTTATTATCATAGATTTTTTGATTTTAATTTTTTATTTAAAGTTTTAACTTAATTTTATTCAAGGTGCCGTGAGCACAAATTATTATTAGTTTATATACATACACCTGCAGAACGATACATATGTATATATTATATATAAGGGTGGAGTTAAAATTTTTTCTTACCCTGAATACTTGGTTGGGAATTTGTTTTTACTTTCATTTATTTTATTTTTAGTTTTTGAAATAGGTTTGAGTTATGGACGAAATATTAAACTCTTCTATGGATAAAATGTTATGTACTGTTAGTACTAAAAATTTTTAGACCCAAATCTGGTCTATAGGTCAGTACAGTCCAAATACAGATCCGCCCTTGATATGTTCATATTCAACAGATGGCTCAAGTACTTGAGTATTGAAAACCTAATTAAATTAATGCGAGGAATGTAAGAAAATTTATGATGTACGTACACTGATGTATTAATGTAGGATGGGTGAACTTAATTTCCTCTATTATACACAGCTTGTTTTGAGATGGTTATCCAAAACTTGGACATGATTACTAAGGTTTGATAAGGTTGCAGTTTAATAAAAATTAGCTCGTAGATAATATTTCACTTTTAACCAAGAGGATTAATTCAACTTTCAACAAACATTTTGTAGAAGTCAATTTAAGGGGGCTGAGTATGCAGGCGGATATGAACAAAAAGATCAAGAGATCGCCAGTACGATGACTTACAAAAGATCGAGGGCAATTAATGATTACAAATGTTGAAAAGACGTAGATAATTTAAAAAAAAAAAAAAAAAAAAAAACTAGCTCCCCTAGATGTGAGAGAAAGGAAACAAAGATGAGCATGTGAAAAGGAAATGGATTTTAAAGAAGGGGAAATGATAATAAACAAATAAATAAACCTGGCCAGATAAATATAATAGTTAATTTAAACATGTTGGATTTTATTAACAAACTCATAAGGGAGACAATTCCATGTTGAAGCGCAAAAAGATGGCTATTAGTTATTTTATTTTATTTGATCTTCTTCACCACACCAACCCCGTCGCTGAAATTATATATAACCATGATTGGGAAAAGAAATATGACCATATCTCATGTTTCTAAGTGTAATTTTTTCAAGGCAAGCACGCGCAAACTTGAGTGCTTTATAATGTTGAACTTGCGTGCTTTATCATATTGAATTATTGTGCATGAGTGAAGGAATAATTGGCATATCCAAATCTTCAAATCAAGCCCCCACCAAAAATACGCGAGGAGCCCACATCAAATGATTTTCAGTGAACAAAGGAGGTGAAGATAATGATTCAAAGATAGAAGGCATTGCATGACTATGAAACAAATCAAATTATTTGACTAGCTCGAGTTTAATTGATTATATATAGATTTATTTGAGTTTTACTTAAAATATAAATAATTTGAGATTGAATACATAATTGTTATACTATTGAATCTAATAAAAATTTGGTTCAATAAACTAATACTTAATAATTTAAACTCAGACTTGAGATTTAATAAAGATATTGACTCGAAAGAATAACAAATTAATTCTCAATTATTCTTTTAAACTCATTAAGTTTAACAAATTTAATTCAAATAATCTATTACATGACTCATTTAAATCGTTCTTTGGGATCGAGGTTGATGCACTTGAGGCAAGATTTAGCTGTTGGAAGAATTGGACCAGCTATTGGAGAAGAAGTTAACCCATTTACTTGCAATTAAGATTTTCTCAAAGATCTCTTCTTAATTAACACTCATACATTGCCACATTTGTTGTGCTAGTGCTGTTGTCATTGTCCCCATCTTTCGTTAAAGTTTCAGCATTTGTATGCTGCTGGTTAATTTGGGTCAACATCTATGAGATTTTCCATACTTAGCATCTTTGAATGCTAATACCGCTGACTAATTTGAAGTGAGGAACGCATTATGGTGAGTTTGATTATAAAACAACGATCACACTAGCTTTAACATCTCACTATCTCTTCAACTTTTTTTTTTTTTTTTTTTTTCCTATAATGACTGGTCATGACCACCATGTACGAATTTTTGGCTTCCCAATCTTCAACACTCACGTGTCTTGTCGAATAAAATCATGGCCTAGAACTTTTGACATTTTTTGTTACATGTTGAATTCTCTGACCCAAAGAGAGGAGAAAACAAAGGTCCGGCGGTTTACAATATGTTAAAGTTCAGATTGATGGATAGGGAAAGTTTTCTTCAATATATATATATATATTATCGCATGGAGATATGACAATCAAAAATAACGCTTAAGTATAAAACCTGCTGTTTGTTTTATCTAACAAGTGATGAATTTGGAATCATATTCACAGGTAACAATGCTACACAGAAAAAATACGCGTAACTTAAGTTTTAAACGTTATAAATTTATTATTATTATAAAATAATTTTAATTAATTATTAAATAAATAAAAATAATAATGATGTTGTATAAAGTAAATCTGAGTTTATTCCTAAAAAATTAAGTTCTGAAAATAGAAAAATAATGAAATTAATAAAATAAATGTAAAACTAGCAGTAAATTAAATGAAAACATTACTTAATCCAAAATTTTAAATTAGGACAGTCAACTGTAATTAAATATAACCGGCATAACAAATGCTTGAATTCAAATTTAATTAAAATTATTTAATCAACTAGGAGTATCAGCGATATCAATAAGATATAGTATAGTCAGTGTTAATTATTTTCGAAAACAGAAGCTAAAGTCAAGTGACAATAACTTATGAATTAATTTTAATTTAAAAATTATAATCAATTAAGACTGTGTTTGATTCCAAGATACACTTACAGGATTGGACAGTTAGCCTATGAGCCCTACCCTAAACCCGCGTTTGCATGAGAAAAGCAGTGACTGGATTTGTAATCCCACAAGATTCCATTGCCGGCAAAACGTGGAATGCCAAATCTCACAGAGGTGGTGGGATTATTAGTTCCCCACCTCTAGATTTGTTTCCTACTAAGATCTAAAGGTTTAAAATTAATTTCTTTCACATCACATATCAAATGACATCCTTTATCTCATTTTATATCCTATCAACCAAATACTAAAAAAATAATCCCATATAAAAAATTAATCTCATCTTTTATCCAATCCTATATATTATCTCATAGTATAACTTATCTTTCCATTATCTAATCCCCCAATACAATTACAGCCTAAAAGTATTAGGGATCCCAATAAGACAGAATCAGTTCAATTGATTTTTTAATACTTAAAAATAATTTGGATTACTGTTCTGTGAATAATTATTTTAATTTAACAATTTTTATTCGTTGGAAGTATCAGTAATCTCTGTGAGATATAATCGCTACTAACAATTTCGAAAGATTAAAATTCATTTTTTTTGATTTACGTACTCTATAAAATAGTGGATTAAAAATTAAGAAAAACAAAAATAGCAGAATTTCGATCATTGATAAGTCTTAGTTAAACACGAAACTAGCTACGTATGCTGAACTATAAACTAAAACTCCATAAACTAAATCTAAATTAAACCTACTACTCCTACAGAACTGAAAAGAAAACTAAACTGTAAACTATCATACTGCTGTCTACGCTAATGCTCTTCTATTTCTTTTTCATCAGATGCTCCTTATATCGGCGCTGAACGGCTGAAGTGATAAGAGCCCTTCTGTTTTGAGTTTTAATGGAACTCATCCATATCAAGTACATAAATACATACATATATATATAATTATATGCATATGAAGCAATCTTTTTTTTTTTTTTTTTAATCTTCCGCAACCGCTTTCTTCAGAATCAATCCATAATGACTGCAACAGCACTGACGAACCGCAAAGAGACGGTAGTATAGGAACAGATATGCAGTCGGGATGGTAGTGTGTGGGGAGTCGGAGGATGGCTGTACCATTGGGATGGCTCCACCTTTGGTTGCATTGTCTGACCTAATCAATCAATCATAAATTTAGTCCACACACAGAGTGTTAAAAAATGATAAAATTTGATGAAGATTATAAATTTATAATTTATACAATGAGATAAAAAATAAATAATTTTTAAAAATTTTTAGTATTGATTAATAATTTTTAAAATTTTAAACAGAGCCTTAATTAATAATTTTTAAAATTTTAAACGGAGCCTTAATTAATAATTTACAAAAACATTCTAACTATATAATAATTCATGTTATTAATAAATTTCATTTAAAAAGAATTAAGTAAAAGAATTAATTAATAATAAATTATTAAATAATAAAAAATTTTATAATAAAATTATTAAGGACTTCACTTATTTTTCAAGTGAAATTGATCAAATGTAAAATATTTATTTCAAAATTATGATTATTCTAAAAATACGATGAATTCAACTGCAAGAATCTTTTTAAAATAGTATTTTCAGGGTTCAAATCAATATATATTTCAAATTCACTACTAGCTCTTCAATTATTGCAAGAATGGAGGATGAGAAGAGGAAAGATGCACACCTTTAACGTTAAATCAGATGTGATAATCACATACATGATTAACGAGCACAAATTCAAAGCAGCCGCAGTTAGTGTGTGGGGGAAAGTTTTTGTTATGATTATGATTCGTGCAATTTATCAGGCATTGTACACAATTTTTTTTTTCACTATGCATGCACACACATATATATATATATATGTGTGTGTGTGTGTGAGTGCTGTAAAATTGTGAAACTTCTTTCATATTTAGTGGCATTAATTTTAACGAACATAAAAACAATTAAACCAATACTATTTCACAATTTTAGTCGCCTAACTTGGTCATAAAAAAGGAAAAAGAACTATTATAGGAAGCTCAAACCTAGTATATATTTTGAATGCTGTTATGAAAAATATAAAAATAAAATAAATAAAAAGGTCAAAGAAGAAGAAACAAAAAGAAATTAAATTGATGTACTGATCTCTGAAGTTTCGTGGTTCCATTCTTTTATTCTATTTTGTTTATCGGAAGGAAAGAACGACAACAGTTATCTAATTGGCTACTATTATAAGAAGAAATACATAGATATAATTAGGGATAGAAATACTTCCAGTTATTTGAGCTTGGTTATAAAAAAAGTTCGGTTCAAATTTGATTTGTGAATAAAATGAGTTTAAATTAAATTTGATTTATAACTCGTTTAGATTTAAGATTGAACCTAAAATTGATTGGCTCAATAAAATAATACATATATTTTTTAAAAATATTTTTATATTTTTAATAATATTTTTATAATATTTTATTTATTATACATTAGAATAAAATGATGACATTTCGATTTAATTGAACTATTCGCAAACTGAATTTGAGTCTAAATTTTTCTTATTGAACTGAACATGAACTCAGTATAAAAAACTTGAGCCAGATTCAAATAAGTTAAAGTTTAACTTGGTTTAGTTTCACTCCTAGATATAATTAAGGGGGATGACATAAAAGCTTTATCTCTTTTGAAAATGAGGGAAAAAAGAAATACTTAATGTACAAATACGTTTTCATAATTCTATTTTTGACAATTCTATTCTTAAACTCAGTAATTATGCATAAGTCCCAAAACTTATACTCAATATATAAATATACACTTATAGTTTAATTTATATAACAATTTAATCTCTAAATCAAGAAATAATGCATAAATAAATTTCTAAACATATTGAGTATATACTCAATGTACAATTGACACTTATAATTTAGTTTGTAACAATTTTATCTTATTTAAAAATTGAGACAACAAATTGATGTATATCAAATTTTTATTACATCAGCTTTATATATGAGCAGTGGAGGAAAATTGTCCATTTGGTGCTCGACATATTTAAATCTCTTGTAGTTAAACTACTATTAATGAATGCTTGACAACTTTTGTTAGTTTGAATTTGTCTAAATTAATATTAGGGTTTTGATCGTAGAGAATTGAGAATTATTAAAAATTGGAAGGGGGGAGAGTGTGATATCTTGATTTTTTATTGCATTATTAATTTACGTTTAGAAATTTTAATTATATTAATTTGATATTATTTTAAAATTTAATTAATTTTAAATTAAATTAGTTCGTGGATTAATTAAATTATCAATTAATTAATTGGATTAAGTTATTGGAGTAATGCAAATTACCCTGATATGACGTGGGATTGGTTTTAGGAATTGAAAATTGGCCCTGTTAAGGTGGCAGTAGCTTAGTACATGTTATGTGTGCATGTGTGTGTAAGGATGGATAATGCCACGTGGAAAGTTTAGGAGAAAAGAAAAGAGAATGAGTAAAGGTCGTCGAAAGTCACTTTCCTGATGGTAAGTATATGATTTACGTATATATCGGTATAGTTGAAGTTAAAAGAAAAGAAAATAATAAGTCAAAAAAAAAAAAAAAAAAAAAAAAAAACATAGAAGGAAAAGATAACGAGGA
>JAVXUM010000001.1:19968999-20005072 GCA_035590655.1 Pouteria glomerata
CCCCTTTCTATAACCACCTCCACATTGGTAGGGACAAAAAAATGGACAACATTGTAACCAATGCGATTAACACTTGTATTGATCAGTAGTATATATATCACTTACTGCAACTCTAGATTTTATTTAATTCATTAAAAGAAGCTATTCTAGCATAAAATTATTTATTAGAGATGGGATAGAAATAATGTTGTGGCGGGACTGCTGTAACAAAAATGTATTGTGATAGAGTGCACCCAACCAATATCATATTTTCGATCGATCAATTGGTCTGACCCAACCGATCGAGCACGTGGTCAGGAGAGCGATCGATCTCTTGAAAATGGACAAAACTGCTTATATTATAATCACACGTATAACCACCCTCTGACGTACTCCGTGATACCCGTCTTTAGAGGTGTTATCTGCCTACTAACGATTTTGATAACTAACCAGAGAATATCCAAATTGGGATCTACAATACACGTGGCACAATATGATTAAATAAGAAACTTGATTTTATACTATTTCCATTCATCATGTCCATGCAGGTCCAATATATCTCTATAAATATCATCACCTTCGAGGCCCAAGTACATATACAATACTCTACTTAGTTATTACTTGATCAAATTTAACTCTTACGCTCTTGCTAACTTAAGCGTCAGAGGCTCTTACATCGGTGTCAAGGCAACAGTTCTCAGCAACCTGGATTTGGCTAGAATCATCATCAATACTCCCAAGTTACTGAGTTATCAATTGGCGCTGTCTATGGGAATCGAAATGGTCATGAGCCCGCCATTCTCAGTCCCTTAGTCATCAACTAGAGGACTCTGATGATACTACAACTATCCTACATCGGAAAAGGAGTTGAGGACTGAGATAACTTATAAAATACCTCTAGCTCTCCTTCCTGGCACGACAGGTTTTAAAGTTGTGCGAGCACTAGATCAGTGGAAACTCTAAGGTTAAGTGCTCCAGTGGGAGCAATACCAGGATGGGTGACTCCCTGGGAAGTAGCTAACCAAATTCAAAACAGACAATATCTGCCAGAAGGGCCTACGGTGTATGAATGAAAATGGATCATCATTATATTGTAACGAAATTTTTTTTTTTTTTCGAAATGACAAGTATTCACCAATTTTATCACATCGATCTTTCTCATTTAAAATTCTAAAAAAGAATTATAATTGTATAAATTACTTTAAAAGAAATCCAAAGTACTATACTGTAACATAAGGATGGAATCAAGCTAAGTATATAAGTTTAGGTACAATTAAATTCAATTCAAACTACTAATATCGGGCTCCAACTCGACTCGCGAATAATTTAACTATTCAAAATGTTATTTTGATTAAAACTATTATAAATATGCAGCATATTTTCTTTTCGTACTAATTGGACACTTTTAGATTCAAGCTTAAGATCAATTTAAGTAAATCTTAAGTTTGAATTTGATTCGCTATAATCACAAATTGAATCTCTAACGGAAATTTTTTCCGAACCAAGGCCAACCAATTCATCAATAGCCAATAAAAATTGGATTTCAGCGTAGCCACAGCTTTCTGCTTTCGTGAATCATGCATAATGTTGTAGTTGCATGACTAGAAATATCAAAATTCATTGTAATCTGAAACCAAAAACAGACAGAATGTCGAAAATGCATTTGACATGGTCGCACATGAGTTCGTCAATTTAGCAACAAAAGTGTTAGATCACTTGCCTTGTTGATTTATTATGAGATGATGGGGACCACTATTGAGATTATCATTATCTCTTTCTCCAAGTGGGGTGCTCAAAATCCTCATAGCCCCCCACCTCAAAGCCCTATGTGCACGCATATGAGCACATTTCTGTTATGTCATCTTAGTCACAATTATGCACGAATATGTACGATGAATATGCATTTGTGTGCGCTTTACCTCCTCTAGTTCACATGGGTAGTCTCAACCCCCTTAGCATCCAAAAGAGAAGATAAATGACAAAGCATCCATGGCCTCCTGTATAAGCCTATTAACTCAATGTGGAAAACTCTATCCCCCGTAATCTATCGGAATGAACCCTCTCCACAAAGTACAAGCACTACTCTTCCCCTCCAATAATTGACTCTCTCTCTCTCTCTCTCTCTCTCTCTCTCTCTCTCTCTACATATATATATATATACCCTCTCTCAAGCCCCACCTCTTCCCCTTTGTAGTACTAGTACCATCACCCACTTCAACTTTAAATCACCTTGGATAAATTTGGATAGAAACCCAGTTGTACTCTTCCTTTAAAGTTCTTCCTTATTTTCATACCACTGTTGAAAATTATGAAAGTGAATTAACATTGCCTTAGATAGGGCTCCAACTCAAGCATAATTTCTCATTGCCCCTTTGAGCCTCGTCTCAAATTTAGACCCCAAAATTATTACAAATGACTGTCATATTGCATGATGATTTTCATGATCGATTTTAATATTTAAGATAACAATGACATTACTTTGTAGTTATTTCATTCACAACAAAAGTGATCATTTTGTTACTATAGTCTCCTTAAACAATTTTCCAATATATATGATTCTTCTACGAATTTTAACATTACTGGCTTTGTTTGAAAAAAAAATAAAAATAACAAGAGTGTAGGAAAAATCAATGTTAAGGCTCAAGACAGACATGATTATTTGTCTTCAACTGCCTAGTCAAACAAATTAAATATATTTAAAATTTCAAAGACACGCAAAAGCCTGCCGCCCTAGTTTAGTCGTTAATTCCCACGCTTGCTAATTAATTGGTCCTGATGTTTATTGTATAAGATATAGTCCAGTCAAGCACGGCTTTTTTGACATCAAGGACATTGGTCATATATATATATATATACAAACAATGGGGATGTAAATTCAAAGGAATTAAACTACCACCACAAGAAACACCCAAAATTAGTTGCCAGAAGTCATGCGTTGTTAATTCCATTCCTGTTCTCTGGGAGTTTCCTAGGTATTTCCTTCTGCCATGTGAGGAGAAAATATGAGAAAATCATTGTATGCAGTGGTGGATTTAAAGGAGGACGCGGGGGGGCATTTGCCACCACTGAATGCCAACAAAAAAAAAAAAATTTCTTATATGTATTATATTAATTTTTTATTATTTGTAATATATAATATATAAAATGCCTTTACTAAATTCAGGAATTATCTCTTTAAATATATTTGAGATAGTTTTTTTTTTAATTATGAAATCAATTAAAAAAATTATTTTGCATTTTTCATTAATTTTTTCACAATTTTGTAAGAAATGAAAAATCGTAGAGACCACTAATAAAGATGCAATATTTTGAAAAAAATATAACTTTTATTTTTGTCTTCTTTTGTTGTTATTTAGAAATTTTATACCATATGTCTATTTTTTAAAATTTTTTTTTAACTCAATGAAATTTATGAATCGTCCCCTGATTGTTTGCATTACATCACTGAATATCAGTGGCGGATTCAAACTAAAAGTCCAATGATGGCTAAAAGCCATCACAACTAACTTCTGCTCGGTCAAGACAGAAAAGATTTTTCAATGTATGCGATTTATCCTACACATTTTCTTGATTTTTCAGCATAACCTAAAGACTTTTAATTTCTCTACATCTTCCTGATTTTTCAATGGGTCTACCTCTACTGAATATATCATTGAACTAATTAGAAAGCCACTTTTTTGAACTATATCTAAGTACTATTTTATTTATTTTTAATTAAAAAATGTTACAATATTCACTTCTTAAATTATTATAAATTGTAACAATGGGTAACTTCCCAATTAATTTACACTAACATTTGTATACCAATTAGTAACAATATGTGCCTTCCTTTAATTACACTACGGAGGTTTCTGGATCCCAACAAATTAAAAAAAAAAAACTCTGACTTTTACATCAAGTCTAATTTTTTTTTTTTTTAAGTAAACCAAACACCACCTAATATTTGTCTATTTAACAGAATTTAGCCACCTTACCTTACATGGAAACATGGAAAAAAAATTATATAAAAATATATAGGGCATTTTAATCCTATGATTTCAATGAACTTTGTTAGGCTATTTTTATCAATTAAAGTTTTTGCACGGTGATTTTTTTTTTTTCGCAAAATTTATGTAAAAATATTTTACTAGTTACTATTTTTCTCTTCTGTCTTTAAGTGCACATAATTTAAATAAATTTTGTTAAAATTATCACTATCAATATAAGAAATAAACACTTTACTACAAATTAATATGACAGAAGACCATGTGTAATTTTCTTTAATGGAGGGATAAAATAATACTGAATCATTCTTTTAGTTTATCCTATAGGAACCCTAAATTTTATTGATTTCGTTCCTTTTTTATTATTATATGGCTGATTTTATATAACAAAAAAAAAATTAAAGAAAAAAAAAACCAATAATGTAACAATATGGGGTTCAATATAATCAATTTTAATTTAGAAAGAGCATTAAGTTATTTTGTAATTATAAAAAATATTATTACAATATTATTTTAGTCGCACTTTTTAATAGAATTTTTCTTTTATGGCAAGGCATTTTCTTTATTCTATTTCAATCAAATGGCCATCACCATATGATCTGCTTCAAGCTTGTAGTTGGTGGGTGGAAGAATTTATTATGGGTATGTTTGAAATAGTAAAAAATGAGATAAAATAAAAATAAATGGTAAGCTCATAATTTATACGGTAAAATAATTAAAAATAATTTTTATAAATTTTTACAAATTTATAAAAATCAAACCCAACCTATACATACTTGGAAATGGTCAATAGAATAGTCCATTTCTGCTTTGGTTTATTCCGAACTGCCAAAGCTTTGTTTGGATAATGAGCCACATGGCAGTTCTTTGCTGTGGGCCACTTCCTTAGTTCTGATGCAGCCTATAGATGCTTATAAAAGAAATAGGGTAAACTTTCCTACTTTTGCATCAAATGTGAAAATTATTGATGCTCCATTAATCTTAAAAGACAACTGAATAAAATAAAATAAAAAAGAAAACTTTGTCTTTGCATTTAAAATAAAGTTTTGAATGGTACTAAAGTTTTGAGTGGTACTACGGATTGCTCTATTGGCAAATTTAACTTTTTAAAGTTTAAATATTAATAATTTTTACATTTGGTACATCAATATAAAAGTAGTTAGTAAAAAAAAAATGAAAAAAAGAAAATTGCATGTACCAATCCATGCCATCAAAGAAAATTCCATTTGGGTTATATCAAACAGAAAAATTCTTGTGTAGAAAATGCTACATATATTGGGTTTTACTTTTCCAATAAGTGATCAGCTATATATAGATATATAGGACCCTTGATGGGGTCTATAAATCTCTTATTGCCATTAGATTCACTTTCACTGCTTGGCCTACTTACTAAAGTTTTTTTCCCCTAGTCTCTCTCTCTCTCTCTCTCTCACACACACACACACACACACACTATGAGTACAGCTGTGTCAACTGAAACTCGAAGGGAAAACAATGCTAATGAACAAGAATTTGAGCTGAGAAGAGGGCCATGGACTCTTGAGGAAGACACGCTCCTTATCCATTACATTGCTTGTCATGGTGAAGGCAGGTGGAATTTGTTAGCCAAATGTGCAGGTAATTAATTGATACTCTATTTTATATGTATATATATATGACATAACATGACTAGCGATATAGGTGGCAAGTTCATTACCTTACCTACCACTCTTTTTTTTTTTTTTTTCTCCCTCTTTTGTTCTTCATTTCCATCTTTTATTTAATCTCTTCTTTCCTTCAACTTTTCAGGGCTGAAAAGAACTGGAAAAAGTTGTAGATTAAGGTGGCTAAATTATCTAAAACCCGACATTAAGCGCGGAAACCTCACCCCACAAGAACAGCTCTCGATTCTTGAACTCCATTCCAAGTTGGGTAACAGGTTAGTGAATACATATATCCACATTTATTCCATGATTTCATTCTTTTAGTGTTTGATTATTTGTTTTTTCTTATCCAAATATTAATTGGTACTTAAAAACTATATATGTATATATATATATATACTTTTTGGGATTAATCAGGTGGTCAAAAATTGCACAACATCTTCCGGGAAGAACTGACAACGAAATCAAGAACTACTGGAGAACAAGAGTGCAAAAACAGGCGCGACAACTAAAGATCGAGTCCAACAGCAAAAGGTTCCTCGACGCGATTCGATGTCTTTGGATGCCCAGATTGCTCGAGCAGATGGAGCAAACTTCTTCTAATTCTTCATCATCATCATCATTATCAACACCCTCTTCCTATTCTGCTCCTCCTGCAACCACAGAAACTCAGAATTATTCCACAGTTATTACTTTTTCTTCGCTGCCCGACCTCAAGGCCCCCTCGGCATTATCATCATCATCTCCAACTCCAAATCCTCCAAGTAAAATCGTTCTGGAAAGTTTCAATCAACCTTGTGAGAATCTGAGCTCAGTCTCTGATGATTCCATGGGAATAACAGAGCTGCTTGAATTTCCAGAGCACCCGACATTAAGCCCAGCTCATGCCTTTGGCAGTAGCAGTACTTCTACGTTTCTAAATGATTGTAACTATGTAGATATGATCACTACTGGCTATGACATGGAGGAGGGCTTCAACTTGCCTTCTTCCACGTCAGCACTGGGTCCCCACTACTGTTCTCCCTTGGATGGCCACGTGGCGGGAGGCCATTTGGTCGGCAATGAGGTGGCGAGTACTCTGTGGAACAACGTGGATGACTTGTGGCAATTTAGGAAGCCAGAAGGGACCGACATCTAGGAGGGGATTCGGCCGCTTGTTATTTTATCATTAGAGGGCCAACCCCAGCGCTCATTATGACACATAGGACTTTAATTGGTCACTCTATGTGAATCGTGAACCAATATATATATATATATAATTGTAATTAATTAGCCTCTAACATGAACTAATGGTCCCTTACATGTATGGTAGCTAGATTGATGGGACAAAATTTAGTATTCAAAATGCTGTAATGAAGGCAATTAAGTGTTGGAAAATACTAAATAAATGATAAGTTAATGCATCTCCCCTTAAATTCTTTTTGAACCAAATCAGAGGTTAGCAATTTGATAATAATTTGATGAGATTTATGAGTGGACCTCTGAGAAAACTTCATATATATATATATATATGCGTGTAAAATATGAGTGGCATCTTTGCATTGCATTCTTCATCCTTGGTTATTATGGGTTGCATTATCTACAGAATGAAATCATTCTATGTGTTGACTTGTAATGCTAACTAAAAGATCAAATTAAGGTGTAGTCAATTCCAGGAGATGACATGGAAGTGACAACCAGAAGGATAATAGTGTAGTCTACTCATGTATACATATATTTAGATAACTATTGAGCACATGAGAAGGCAAAAAGAGAGGAGTGACAAAAACCCCTTCATCATCTGCAATTCTACAACAAATTGACAAGAGGATGATAAGCATAGTGTCCAAAGTGAATCCCCACAAAGGACAGAATGTATCTTACAGCTGGCTTTTCCAAATTCTTTTTGAGATTGGCACAAATTCAGTGGTGTCACGGGCAAAAGCAGATTATGAGATCAAACTGAAACCCCCATAGCCTCGAACCTTGCAGCCTTGTCTTCTGGTGATGGAATAATTTTTTTTTTCCCATCACATTTGCACACATACAAAGTAATGAAATTCTAGTCTTAATTTGTTGGGTTTTGCAATGAACAGTTTGTGTATTCTAAAGGGATTATAATGATGGACAAATATTGAAGACATCATGCACGTTACACTTGGGAGAACTCACCCAAAAATTAGCATATAAACTACCACATTAGCATCTCATACTATGGATGTGAGACAACATGCATCCCATTTACTATATATACATATGGACTATAACATTCCACCTCATATTACATATGTGGGACATGCAAATCGTATTACATAAGCCTATGAACTATAACATTCTACTATACTCCGCAGTTTAGAGCTGCCACACACGTAGCTTTTGCACTAGTCTTTGCTAGTCCAAGCGAACAGTGCAATATCGGTGTCACTCCCTGCATTTGAGAGAATGAAAAGTATGGTATAAGTTCTGAGAACCCACCTCTAAAAGTTAGCTGTCAGAGGAAGAGAACTCAAAATTTATAAACCACCGCACTAAAATCCCATACTACATGTACCCATAGACCGTGACGACATTCGATGACCATGTAATGAAAAATACATAAAATAGGTTGTTTTGATATAACTGTTTAATGTATTATTCATCCCGACCCTTCCATCCTTGTGATGACACTGAGTTGCAAGACTCTAGTCATTCATGATGTTCCCACTGCTAATGATGTAAAATATGTACTTCACATGTATCCTCTCTAATAGATTAAGAGGTTAAGGTTTTATAGGAATTTGATGTTTTCAAACCTGTGGCCTCAATTAGTGAGATGTTACATACACGCAAATAATTAAATGCTTTTTGAATCTAAAGCATTTGGTGACAATTGTGGAATGAAGTACACACAATATGGGAAGACATATATATTGAATCGTTCTAGCAGAGTTGTCCATTTTTAATAATCAAAATGATCACCTTGGAATTGTTTAGGCCTCATTTAGTTTGTTTTTTTATTTTTTATTTTCAGTTTTTATTTTTAATTTTCTCTTTTGAACTCATTTTTCATTTTGAGTTTTTGAAAACAAAGAAAACAGTTTAAAACGCATTTGAACACTAGTGTTTTTAAATTTTTTTTAGAAAACAAAAAATGAATTTACACATAAAATGAAAAATAGTAAAAGATCATTTTGAGTATTTTTAACTCAACATAAAGAAAATATAATATTCTTTTATTTCTATGTTTTGAAATTTTTAAAATATAAAACACATTAAATCAAAAATCAAACTAAATGCGACCTTAATTCATTGGATGATTTTGTTACTGAAAAAATGAAATAGACGTAAAAAAAAATATATATATATATATATATATGATCGACTTGAAAATTTACGTTCACAAACCACCACGTAACTTTTATTTGGCTAGATAACGTGTATCGAAGTCCAAAACCTGGAATACGAGGGAATTATTCGAATTAATGGCCTAACTTTTTGATGTCTTCATCTCCAACGTGCCACCACACTGGCTTGCTTAGATTGGTGCGACTTGTCTCTAGGTCTAGTATAGGTAGCATCTAAAAGTTCTGCTCAATCGGTAGGGAATGGGAAAGTTTGAAACTCACAGTATAAAGAAACCAGTCCAATCATGAACTGATCTGGAGAATACTATTTGTTACCACGAGCTATGAGATCGCTACAGGATTCTGATTAGAAAAAGTTATATGGCTAAAAAAAAATGAGAGCGACTTAGTGTTGAAAATTAACAGGACTTGAACCCAGACCAAAATTAAGAAAAGAAAAGAGTTGACCACTGCTTTACTGGCTTTAACTAATACACACACACACACACACACACACATATATATATATATATATGCCCAGTTGATCCCATCAGTTTCACTACCTAACTGAATTTAATGAACCTGGTCATTGAAAGGAATTCTGAAATGAATGCCATTGAGGTACATATCCTAATTAAATGCCTCAAAAAGAACAAACGGTTTTGATTCATCAATTCAACTCTTTTATCAGCTGTAAGAAATCTTCAATAAGCTAAATGCTGTGCTATAAGCATCTTATGTTATTCTTCTGACGAGATATATATATATATATATCCTCTATAATGTTCCAAGTAGTACAGTAAGCATCTCATTCACTGAGATCACATCAGCCAAGTTCTATCCTTTTCGAAGAAGTCACACACACCAAGCAGGCTAAGTTTTCATGTGGGTTGTAACTTTGAAAGCCAGATACTTTCCCCTTTTCAAATTCTCATCTAATCAGTCTTCCTCTCTCACTATCACCCATAAACGTGAAGAGACTGAACTCCCACTCGTAGAGCCTTTCTTTACTTTCCTTCTTTGAAATGAGTTGTTGCCCTCTCTAATTGGTCCTCAAAGCCATAAAGATCTCAGGGGCCCTCAAATGAAAAATGTCCTTATTCTCAGTTTGGTGCTTCCTTGAAGTGGAAGGGCTCATCATCACTCTCCCATTAAAGAATCATTCCATTCTTTTCTGAAGACAAACTCCTATGCCTTTGTTTCTTTAATTAGTACGGCTGCTGAAAAGAAACAAGCTCCCTTTGTATTCGATTTGTTAAAAACTTGGTTAACATCAAGTTGTTATGAAATGAAATCAAACTTGAACACTAGTTGTAACTGAAGCTTGCCTTAATAAGTGTAAAATAATCAAGTTACTTAAACTTGCCTCAATTAAAACTCAACTCAAAACCTAAACAAGTCAAATTTAAATATATTTTTAAACTCAATAAAATTTTCAAATCAAACGTGAACAACCTATAACCTGAATCAGCTCATTTGCAACCCTAACTTAAGGAGGGTTTGACAAGCAAGTTCAGAATTTTACGCTTGAAATTACAATTTGGCGCAAATAAAATAATTAAAAAGCTTGTCTAAATACTCTCATCCCATTATTTTATTTATTTATTTATTTATTTTGGCATTTCGAGAACAAAGCTGGATTAGGTTAATGTTAGCTTGGGAAGATAATCAAACGAACGAGTTTCTATGGAGAGAGTGGATTTTAACCCACTACGGTTTTTCATCTCATCCTTGTGCGCCTACAAAATTACCCCTCCGTCGTTGCTCAAAATGGGCATAAAAGAATTACGCATGAACTCCTGACTTTGCTAATGAAAAGACTTGGAAATCACCAGTCAAGGCTTTGAACCTGCTTTGAACTCGAGAAGCTTTACCGGACTAGGACTAGGAGGGTCAACAAAGAGACGGGTCAAAGAAACTAACTTGGGTCACATTTGGCCGCCCCCTAACCCGCCATCAGAGGGCATTTGGGATCAATTTCAGCCCTTGTTCTGAAATGCACACGGTTTCTATGAGATCGAGGGGCCAAAACCTATGCAAGTGATTCGTCATCATATGCTGGTGAATGAAGGCTTGCCATAGGTATTACGCACGAAACGCTGGAAAAATCCAAAAACTAAACCAATTTGATCTCAATGGGTTAGGTCAATTCGATTCTATTAATAAGGGTCAATTCGATTTTATTACGGGGGGTCAAGTTGATTCGATTCTGTTAAGAGTTTGGATTGATCAATTTGGGTTAACTTTGGTTGTATTACGAGTTCCCCTCAGCTCTGAGTTTAAAACTCGTAAACCCAATCAATTCAGTTTAATTCCCCCGTTAACAAATTTTTTTTGCGACACCAAACCAACCCAAACTTAGAGGGCTTGTTCTTTCATGAAAACTAACAATTATTACTATGAGAACCCAACCGGCCCAATCAAAATTAAGTTGGTTCCACTTCATAGAACGGCCAATCCAGACCAAGATCATGCACAGCAACTTCCAGAGTCTTGTCCCTGGGAACTGACTCAGCTCAAATGTCTCATCTCAGCAACCCTCATGCAAGTCAGAGATCCATACCATACCAACTCACGTACAAAAGAAATGAGAATACAAACTTAAAAATAATATATTATTGCCGTGCTCTTGTTTTAACATGTATAGAATTTTTAGTCAGTTGCGTGAAATGTATTTCCTTTGGCAATAAAGTGAATATTTTGTACACAAACTATAAAATATTCAGAAACATAAATCTATATTCTGTTGCCTGCCTGATATTCATTATCCTCGGTGCTCATCCCCTACTTCCCAGCTTTGCCATAGGAATCGCGCAACGTAACTGTCCGATTGAAGACAAGCTTTTCAGAAGTGGAGTCCTTATCGACCACAAAATAGCCTGATCAGAAATTTAAGACGGTTAGAATTGCGCACATAATAGCCCGTGCTTCTAGAAGCATTCTGATTGTCAACCAAAAATAAGAGTAAGACTGCCACAAGAAAAACAAGATACATACAAATTAGAACTCAAATGAATAACGAGCTCCTCATAACAAGACACTATGAATGTATCAATCAGACAAGATCTCCACCATTTCTTAGTTCTTGAAATGGAGAAAATTAAGCACCCTTCCTCATCACGAGTACCAATCAGCAAGTGCCCAAAGGATACAAGCCCAACAAATGAGAAGTACAAAAGAAAAACAAAAAACAAATAAAAAAATAAAATAAAAGCAAAACAAAACAGAAAGAGTCATGGAAAAATTATGAAGAAACATAACAAAGGAATCAACTACTTTGGCACAAATGCAAGGGTAGCTCCACATCTTAAAAGAAAGGGTATTTTTTCCATGGACTGTTAAAAGGTGAGTGGTATTGCTAAGGTAACCTTTTTTTTTTTTTTAAGTAGACATTGTTTATTAAATATTAAGGGAACAGGTTAGGACCACTAGAACCCATGACCTTTGGACTGGGTTGGAGTACCTTTCCCACTTGAGCTATCACCTCTCGTAACTGCTGAGGAAGTCTTACAGAAAATAAGATAGGCACAAACGAAGTGGAACCACGAGAGCTGCCATGCCTTAGGTAGTGTGGGTTAACTAATGGAGACTTTGGAGGCACACACAGTCTCCAAGCCACGGAAGGAGATTGCCTGCTTGGAGGCAAGGGAGAAGAATCACCACATATGGGGGCTCTTTGAAAATCAGCCTTAGGGAAAATCTCTGTTCCAAGGGAGCTAATGAGAAATGGGAACGTTTATGAATTCTCTCAAGTCTAGCCACCAAAACACATGACCCAAAAGTCCCACACATAGGTTATGGGATAATGCTCAAACACCCCACGACCACAGTAACAAACCAGAAGGCGTCTTCAAGCTGCAGTCTTGAAGTTGGTAAGCGAACACTTGGGTGCCACTTGGAGATGAAGGACTGGTAGAAGAGCCATGAAGGGACTAATTTACAATGAGCAAAGAAGCAAATGGACACCACACTCGGACAAATAATCAACTCAAACACAACCCCAAAGGTCCCACCTATAGGCTATCGGATAGTGCACAAACACCCCATGACCACAACAAACCTTAATGTCACCAATCTGAAGTCTTGAATTTGGCAAGCAAGCACTCGGGTGCCACTTTAGAGATAAAAGACGTGTAGGAGAGTCTTTAAGTGCCTAAGTTACCACAAGCAAAGAAGGAAAGGGAAATCACACTTGTCATGGGAAATCAAGGCAGGGACGGGGAAGACTCAATGACTCAACGATGACCCGGCTAACCCCTGGCAACGTGCCCCCATTTACCAACTAGACCTGCCTACAAATGGTACACAAAGGAGCAACAGCCACAAAAAACACCTCATTAAAATTCTAATTAAACCTAATCCTTCTCTAAACTCCAAGCTTATTAAATTGACCAACCCCCAAATTTTATTTAAATGTATCCAAGCTTGAGAATATAGCCGAAGTGCAATAACAATAACAAGACCAACCTCGAATACTTCAGTGGGCCAGAATGAAAAACCAGAAATAACATTGGTTTTAGAATTTATTGATTTGAATAACACGTCAAGTGCATTACAAGTTTTTCTTGGAATTTCAGTTGGAGAAAAACTCTGAACCATTTTGAACATCAAGATTTAATGGATAAATGCAAAAGTTATCCTTGTTGACTGATTGCATGCAATATAGAGTTATGCTTGGATTTTTAGATTTTAAAGAATTAAAGGATTCAGGAATTTACCAAGCCTTTCAAACTGAAACCTGTCTCCAACTGAAGCATTTTTAAGGGATGGTACAGCATACGCACGTGGTATTACCACTTTGGACTCTGGGTTCAAATCGCCAAGCCAGTCATCAAGCTCGGCAGGATTCTGTTTCCAAAAACAAAAACTGGTGAGAATTCGGAGTCCTTGTAGTAAAGTTAGTAAAGAAATCTCACAATAGAAAAGGCTTGGAACCTCGGAAAGAAACAGCTTGTCAAACAATCTGACTTCCACATTCAGCGGATCAATCCCAGAAGAAGGTTCTGCAACCCAATGAAGGACACCCTACAAAGTTGGAAAAAAAAATTACAAAATTTCCCCAAAAGTAATTTGATAACTAGTAAAACCTTCACATCTAATAAAAAAAATAATTCTGGCACAAGAAACCACCTTTGGCTTTGTCTTCTTGGAAGGATCATATTCAGCCCGAACTTCAATAACAGTCTCTTTATCATCACCAAGAATTACATCTGTGCACTTTATAGGAAATGCATATCTGCAGACAAATCAAATCTCATTACCAATCTCCCATTTGCCTATGGGTCACATCAATATAAATTAGAATTTAAACGCACCTCAGTAGAACAGATTTTCCAGGAGCAAGCCCATAATAATCTTTAGAATCTTTCACTCGAAAATCAGAGTGCTCAATGTATACAACATTCGAAAAGGGGGCCTAGAATGGGATCACAAAAGACAAAATCAGTTAGAAATGAAGACATCCAAAATTTGCACATATTGGTATACAAGTGAAAGTAAGTTTCCATGAAAACTCAGTCTCATTCTTGCAGCAGTTGGAATTCATCTTTAAACATTACAATTATGTTTCGAGTCACCTTATAAATAGAAGATGCATCTTCTAGTCGAGCATCAGGCCATTTCTTCGCATCAAGATCCATTACAGTGCCAGCATCTAGGTTGGTAATAACCACCTTGAAAATATAAATGATTAGCCAAACACAAAACAACATTTGGCACCTTAAGAATTCAAATAATAGAGATACCTTAAGTGGATCTAAAACAACCATGATTCGAGGTGATGTTTTGTTCAATTCTTCTCTTATATGGTACTCAAGACGATCCAAACGTATCACACTACAATCACTGCCACATGATACAGCTGGCATCAACAAAACATTCGGCGCATAATATACTTCTAAAGTTTGATTGATCGCCAAATATTATGCAATCTAACCTTCTAGTAATTCCAATTCCACGAACAAAAGCATTAATTGAAGTTGGCGTAACACCTCTACGTCGCAACCCAGCTAATGTCATCAGACGGGGATCATCCCATCCATCAACCCACTTTTCTGTGACAAGACGGTTCAACTACAACAACATACCATAGCCAAACATGAGTTCTGAATTAAATATTAGAACACACAAAAAGTACTTTCAATTTTCAAATATTCCTTGAATACACATGTTCAATAGTTCAACTCACCTTCCGCTTTGACATGACAGTGTTAGTGACATTCAAGCGTGAGTATTCCCACACATAGGGTTGGTAAAGCCCCAGTGCATCCAATAGCCAGTAATATGAAGCACGCCGGGTCTCAAATTCAAGTGAACAAAGCTGCATAAAATAAAAATACAACTCTTAAAAATTAAACAAGTAATATATCTTATAGAATACTAAAAGACAAGACAAAATTCTGCCACATATAAATCAAGAAAGTTTGAAAAAAAAACAAAAACAAAGTGTTTAGAAACAAACAATTCATTAACTTGCTTATGCTCAATAATTACTACTGGTTTTCTAGCCAAATTTTATCCAAGCAGGGAACTCCAAGTAGACAATAATGTTCAAAGCCAAAAGGATCTTAATAAAGCATCTTCAATAAGCATGATAAGTGATGTTCTGCATATACCCAAATAAAAGAGAGAAAACAAAAAATGAAGAACTATGCCACTGCACCCAGCTCAGATGCAGACTGGTGAAAGTTATATCAACCAGAGCAAGCCACGAAATGAAAACAACACAAGTATCCCGCATTTCCAGACTCTTGGTTGTCCACAAAGTAAAAAGGCTTAAGTTGATCTTCATCCAACCCATTTCATGAAAGCAGGCTTGGATGCACATCTTGAACATTTTCTTTAAACCAACGACATTAGGAGCTAAGCAAAATCTTCTCTATTCAAATTCAAACCAAAACAAGGCCCCAGTTTCAAATGAGCTTCTTAAAACACATTAACAATTGGGCACTATGACAGGAAAAAAGGTATAAATAAATTAATAACAATATAGATATGCAAGTCAGACAAAATCATTAACACTAAAATAAAGCTCAATAGTAAATTTTCAATTTCATCAAACCTGGCAAGCAAATGCTTTCCACATATAGACATAGATTAATGAGATGCGCCATATTAACTTAAGTGCCGACAAACTGAACTCTTGAATTCATCATAGAAGAGTACAACAAGAAAAGAACATCTAAGATTCAAACAGAGGGTAACATACTGAATGTGTAATATTCTCGAGAGAATCCACAATGCAATGAGCATAATCATAACTTGGGTAGACACACCACTTGTCCCCTGCATGTGGATGTGGAGTAAACTGGACAAAAGAAAGACAAATGCTAAGATAAGGAACAACGGCCCAAATATAAGTAATTGTAATGTTCATGGTCATGCACTTGCCTTGATACGATATGCTATCAGGTCGTACATATTATAATTATCACTTTGCATGTCCTGCTTCATTCGAAGTGTTGCTTTGCCTTCATCAATCATCCCTTTTTTCATCTCATCAAACAGTTTCAGTGATTCCGCAATTGGTCTGTCCCTCCAAGGGCTGTTCATCTTTTTTTCCCTGTACTCCTTTATTTCTTCAGGTGTCTAGAGTGTCCGTCAAAACCAAGTGTCAACCATGTATGAAATGAAATTTCATGACAAAAAATCTTCATATGAAGTCAAAAACCAACCTGGTGATCAACATAAGCATGACCCCTTCTAATTAGCTCCACTGCTAGTTCATAAAGATCTTGGAAATAGTCACTTGTATATGTGATCTACAAAAATATCACTATCATCAAATGCGGCAAAGGAACCAAATATGTTATTGATACGAATAAAAAAAATTACCTTGAAAGGCTCCCAGCCCATCCACCTTACAATCTCTTCAATATGATCTATATACTCTTTCTTTTCAGCCTCAGGGTTTGTATCATCATACCTACCAGTGCCGAAGATCATAGCTAAAATGAGAACAAAATCATGGGAAACTACTTCATCATTTTTGGGTTGATGATGAACAATTGAAATAGTAAATTACATCCAAATTACTAGTTTAAAATGCTTTTTGGACCTCTCAAACAAAAGCAATCAATTCTCACGATCATCAACAAGTTCCCAGTTTCAATATTTAAATAAAAATAAATAGAACTGTTTTACTTGACTTATTCAAAGACAGGAGCACAAACACAAACTGCGGACTCCTTACTTTAAAGGGCCTATATTTTTGTTACATGGGACAATCTCTTGGGATCCTAACCCATTTATTCATGAAAACTACAACCCATTGCATCAATCAAATTCCCATTTCATGATGAAGGTTCGAATCTATTCCTTCAAATTTCTTTACCAGTTCCCCTTATTTTCCTTTTTGGCCTTATTATTTTCAAATACATGATACACAGCATACTTTTCATTGAGGAACAAAAGGAAAAGCAGATAATATTCAGAACCAATAGCATACAGAACACAAGCAAACAGACTAGGTCACTTCTCAAAGAAGTTTTAAGCCAAAATGTAAGCATGCCAAACTAGCTGTTAGTTAAATATACAAAAACTGGTCATTGTCACAAACTATAAGTTTCATAAAATGTTAAGGGGGTATTTGTTTTACCAAAACCAACTAAAATCCACCAACTTTTTGTACTTTTTTCTAATTAAATTTCGTCACATATCACTTTTACATCAAATCTTTGTACTTTTGTTATACTTTTTTACCATCTAAACACGACCTAAATGCAAAAATAAAACAAATGTAGAATAAAAAATCGGCCAAGAAAAATATCTAATGCAATCATATAGTAACAAAAGCTCCTCAAATCATAAAACAGATGAACTAAAAATGAAAAGTGTGGGAGGAAATACCACATAGATCGTTCTACCAATATATTGATGACACCCGACAATACTAATCCTGTGATGGACAGAATATGTAGTAGAAGTTCAACTCCGATTCAAACACCCTTAAAAAATATAAGCCTTAAAAGATAAGTCTCTTATAAGAGAGACAAGTGATAACTGTAGCAATGTAAAACGGGTCAACCCACCACAAAGTGACACGCCCATCCCTGCCCCTCATGAAGCCAGGGGTAGGTCAAAGGTCAAAATCCCGACCCTAACCCACTAACCCTATGGATTTTTAAATATTTTTTAAAAAAATTACAAAATAAACCAATTATAAATTTAACTTAAAATAAAATAATTGTCCAATTGGTCTTAAAAATAAGATTATAGACAAATAAACTTTATTAATAAATTTCAATTTACAAAAATTATCAAATAAATTTATAAATAAAAGAAAATGGGCCTTCAAAAATAAAATAAAGAATTAGCAAAATTTATTAATAAAGAAATGGGGGGGCTGCAGAGGCAGATTAGGGTCGGGTGGCAGGGTGGTCTCCAGGTTGGTATAGGTCTCACAGACCTATCACTAAAAAGTGACAACCCTTGACAGATAAGTCTCTTATAAGAAAGATAAATGATAGGATAGGACTCATATCTATCACTAACAAGGATTAAGTATTGCTAATAGACATGACAAATACTAATCCACTCCTAAGAGGATTCATTATCCTAATGGGACTCAAGCAGTTTTCACTCAATATAAAGGTATCTCGTTCATTCTCTCCTCTAGCATTATAAAGTTCTCTCTCTCCTTTTTTTTTTTTTTTTTTTACCCTTTTTTGTCTTGCAGTTCTGGATTTTTCTGCTCGACCAGCCAGAATATTCAGCTGATCAACTCCAAATAATGCTTCTATACCATTCAACTGCATAAATATCTCCACAAAAAAAGCACAATACACAAATAGCCTTGAGAAGGGCACCCAGCTTATCCCACATTCCCCCAATAAAGAAACTAAATTCAAGGAGCATTAAGATAGCTATCAAGCCTTGCTCTTCCAAATCATGCCAAATTCTCACCAAATTAACATAACATTTTATCGGAGTTCCAGACTTTCTTTTTTTTTCTTTTTTTTTTTTCATAAGATACATGACTTAAAAGTATTTATCCTATGTTACAAAACGACAATGCTAATATCTCCATCAAAACACAATAAAACACACCAAATACAGCATAACACAGCAAATGCCAACATAATAAGTTTTTATTATCTTATTATTAGGTCTCGTGTTTAGATAGATTTTAACTTTCTAAAAATTTCTTGATATTTTAGGGACAACCGTTGGGACGAAGCAAGAGGAGAATTTGGAATATCATCCCTTATTGTTTATTTTGGTTGATATGGAAAGAACGTAATAGGAGAGTCTTTGAAGATACAGCTAGGACTGTTTTGCATTCTAAAAGTATTTTTCTCTCTTGTTTGTTAGGTTGGTGTGAAGAAGGGAAAAGATGTGATCTTAATTCCTTCCTCCTGTTTATTGATAGTATGAAAAAGTAGGAGGCAGTCTTTGCAATTGTACTAGATTACTAGCATCCATTTGATGCTATCTTAATAATACTTACTTATCTTTTTAAAAATTTCTTGATATTTTCATGTTTTTGTACCACTTTCAAATATTTGCACAACATTTCCAAATTATTTATGTTTTTGTGCTAATCAAATCAACCTACCATCACCATCACCATCAAAACAAAATTTTGATCCATGGCATTGGCATACAAATTTCATGGAAAACAATTCTAGTTTGTAGTTGCAAAACTTGACGACATAACAAAAGATATGAAAGGAAGTAAATGCTGTACAATTTAGTGGTCTACCAGTTATAATGTCAGCTTAGTAATGCCAAACACACTCATAAAACCTGCTCCAGAAATTTTTCACCTAACAACATATTTTATAACAAGCAATAAATCGAAAATGTAACAAAAGCATCCTCACCTTAAGTAGCAGCATCCACCTCTTTCTTTTGCGAGACCAAAATCAATAAACATAGCCTGAAAAATAGGCCATCAGGTGAAGAGAAAGAACTGGAAGTCTCAAACCTAACAGTAATATCAAAATTTTCTTTCTAACTAGAACAAACTAATTACCTTGGCATGACCAATATGTAGATATCCATTTGGTTCAGGTGGAAAGCGTGTAAATACTTTCCTTCCTGTCATCTTCAAATGTTTTTCGAGCGTTTCCCTCGAATTGCAGGCTCTCAGCACAGGACGGTCACTGAAAAATATTTCAGTATGCACCTGACAATCCACAATGCATATATTCTTCATTAAAAAAAAAAAAAAAAAAGAAAAAGAGAAAAAAAACTCTCATGTACACTGCCAGGAATGAATGGAAGAAGGAATACATTTAATAATGGTGGGGAGATGAAACAATAATATCAAATGCTAAAGACGGGTAAGATTCTTAAAATTGATAATGAGCTAGTCAAAAAATAAATAGATGAACAGAACACACTAGATTGTTGCACAAATTAAAATTTTATCAGTGCAATATCTCTGCTGCCACCATATGGATCCATTTAAGTTCTAAAGACATCTATACATATTAAAATTAACTTGTCTCCGCCAAGTAAGAAACCAAAGAAATCTAACTGTAAGTTGACAAATAAAGAGAGTTAAAAATAAGTTATAAAACAAAAAATAAGAAAGGGAAGATTAAGCAGTTGGTTACCTTGAAGTTTTCCTCTGGTGAAGGAAATATTGAAAATGGATTAAGTTCTTCTTCAGACGGTTTTGGGGTTGTATCTACTGCAGCAGCAGGTTCCTAGATACATGAAAATTGAAAGAAAGAAAAAAATTAGAGCAAAATTTTAAATCAGCTAACAAGAAACTATGTAACCAGCAGACAAAGAAGCATGCAACTGTGCCTACCTCAACCTTCACAGGCTTCTCTTTCTTCTTTTTAACAGGTTTTTCATCATCTGCTGCAGTCCTCTCACCAAGTAATGATTTTAAGTTTGTATCTATGAGTTGCTGCCCCAGAAAAAAATATGGTCAACAAAGAAGATTAAATAAAAGGATTAGTAAAATATCTCAATAGAACCTCAAATAAGCTGTTAAATGTGTTTGTGTACAATCAAAGTATTAATTACCTTGACAATCTTTGGATCAGCCCAAGGTTGCCTCTTTCGCACATGACCAAATAGCTCACCAACTACCAATAACACATTTAAGTTGCATATTAGAACAGTAAGTTGATATACCGAGAAGAAAAAGTGATTTCTTCATGCTGCTCTCTTGTGCAAGTGATCCTCCCACTCAACTGATCAACTCCCCCAAATCTTCCCCCATAGGCGTACACAATAGTTAAAAGCTAGGATCAACTTTCAATAACATATTAGATATGATTCCCTAACTTAGCTGGGAATCAATCCAAAAGTTACTTTCCACACATACCATGCGTAACACAAGATTACACAACATACGCCAATCAGGAACTCGATGTAAAGAAGATAAAACAAAAATTATATTTCCCAAGCATGCTAGTTCATATTATCAGAATAATAAGGGGTGAAAATAATTTAATTAAGGGAAACAACTTCATAGGAATTGTAGAAAAGATATACCAACCATTTGTTCGATAACGTTGTTCCAAAATTGCATTCCTATGCTCATTAAAGATATCAGTAACAGTACGTTCAATATCTTCTTCAGAGACCTCAACTCCTGTTTGCAAATGAAATTTTCAATTTTCAGAAATCTACAAGAAGGAAAGGGGCAATGAAATGGGATTCCAGAGAGACATGAATTGTGCGCAAACTTTAATATCACAAAATACAGTATTAAGTCAAACAAATTAGCTGTAATTCACACAAACTAACACAAGTCACCATGCATACGGAGGAAGAAGAACAGAATAATTTATATGATTTAAGCCGCATCCTATGCATATTAGATTCATAACTCCCACTGGATTGGATCACGCTGTTAAAGTGCAAGGATGGATACAAGCAGATTGCACTTCCATTCGTCAACTAAAGAATCAATAATGTAATCTATACAGGCTTTGGAAAAAGGTGGAATATCAAACAAATGGCACAATATGCCAATAACAAGCACAATCACCTGATTCACTAAATGCTATAGGCCATGTTTATAAATCCAGGTCTTAGAGAAATATCCAGAGAAGTTCATTGAACAGAAGTAGGAGTCAAAAAGCTTGATGCATTGCCAAAAATGCAGCAAATTGAACTCCCAAAACTAGCTTTAGCGTAAAGAGCGTATTTTTTTCTATCATACCAACACCACAAGCCTCTTCAAACCCGTTGATCTTAAAATTCTCTGAGCCATTATTTGCAAAAAACGCAAAGGCAGCCTCTAACTGAGCAGGAGTTTTAATCTGCAAGAACACAACAAAATGATGCTACCAGTGACCCATTGAAGCACTAAATATTACAATTAGGGGAGCAACAAATGGAAGAATCTAAACTGATTCTTTTCTATACCTTTAATGAGACCACATACTGCAGTAATGTTGGACGATGCACAAGGGCGTTTGCGGGAAACTTTGTAGCAACCTGTAGTTGTAGGGGATGAAGTAGCATCAATACCAGAATTAAAAGTTCAACCAAAATCAGTTGTTTACAAAGTAATTGCTTGGCCAAACAAAAATTTCCTAAACAAAATATTCAAGGCCAAAAAGCATGCAAGCCTAAATGATAATTAGACTTTTCTGGAAGAGGAATAACCAATCATGATAACACATTCAGTGAGAGCAGGCTGACACAGAGTTGATGCGTGTTTAAATTAGTTTACCGTGTAAAGAAGATTTCCAACAGTCCGATCACACCCATCAGTTACAGCTGCCTGGAAAAAAAATGATATGACATATTAAAAAAAAAAAACCAAAGAAAAGAGAGAAACTGAATAGCGACAAAGTCCTAAGCATCAGGATTTGGTATTGGGAAATCAAAAAGTCCTAAACTTGCAAAAGTAAGCCCAAGTTGCTGAATCAGAAACGATCATAATCAGTGAAGAGAAGAAGATTTTCCGATAAAGTACCTCGTGAATGACGGCTGTGAGATTAGCGGTGACCTTGTTGTTGGCGATGGTGTTCTTAGCAGTTCGCTCATCCAAACCGATCTTCAGGAACAGGTCCAGCGGCTTCTCGCTGCTGCTGTTTTCGTCCTTCACCCCCATTTTCCTCCTCTCTCAACTCACACCCAACACTGGGGCTTTATGGGTGTGTGTGTAACCTGTGAATCGATTGTTAACTGTTGAGATTCTTTGCCTCTGCGGTGTGAAATATATGTGAACCCTAGGAGAGAGAGGCTGATGAAAGAAGAACAAAGAAGATGGGTGAGTCGGTCTGTGCTTCTGCGGTGCGAACCGTCCGTGAGCCCTAGAAGAGAAAGGCTGAAAATTTTCTATATTAACATCCTGTGCAGACCCGTCTGGGTCGATAGACCCGGTAATCGGTTCAAACTAAACTCAAACCTGCGTTTTTACCGAGTTGACCGGACCATTTTCGCCCGGATCTCAGTTCAACCAGTCGACCCGTTTTCAAAACCTTGTTGTATTAGATTAAGAGGGACAATGAGAGTGACAAAAAAAAATTATAAGTTAATAATTTGTATAGTGAGATAATTTTAAATAAATTTCAGACTTACAAACTAAACTTAAATTGTTATAGATTATGATGCCATTTCAAAAAATAAATAAATAATTATGTAGTGTCTATTAGATTAAAATAGAATCCGCTTATTCAATGAGACCTCATTTAATAACATTAATGTTTATTATTTTTGTATTTATGTTTATAAATTTTAAAAAATTAATAACAAAAATGTATTTGTTAAATTTGTTTATACTTTTTAAAAAAATAAAAATTTAAATAAAAAAAGACAAAAATATATTTCCATTCTCAATTTTTTCTTTTGTTATAAATATTTTATCAATCTTTACATTTTTGTCAATTTTTATTGTATCATACTAAAATTAATTATTTTGTTCAAATATTTTATTAAAGTAAAATTATTTTTAATAAATAATTTAATTTAATTGTACTAAATGGACACCTAAGTTCTTGTAAAACAGTATACGCAAGAGATGAGGAAAGAATTGGCCTTTACTTGAGATTAAACTGACGTGTGATAGGTACAGTGCCTTCAAGCTTGAATGCTTCCTTCTGCACCTATTTTGGATGGGCTTAGTAATTGGGTTCCCGCCCTTTCTCTTTACCTTTCACTTTTGGGCTTCTTCTCACTGATTTTGTTTTATAGTTTCGCTACTTTGAACTTTTATGTTTGCTTAATTATGGGGTGTTTAGTGTAATAAAAAATAACGAAAAATAATGAAAAACGTGATTTGAGTGATATTTAGGTGTTTGGTGACAAATCACGTTTTTCAGAGATGAATAGTGAAAAATATAGACTTTTGCAGAGAAATCCGTCGGAACGGTTTTCAAATTTCTTCAAAAAATATTGACAATGAGTCTTGTTTGGTAGATTCAATAACGGTGGTCATATTAAAAAAAAATTACAGCTATTTGATTAATCGAACTCGAGTTATGTAATTTTTTTTAGAATTGTAATAGGTGTGAATGTGTAAAAAGTTATAGATAATTTTAAAATTTTTCAAAGCTTCTTAGAGCTCTAAACAACTCCATAAATAGTGAAAGATATTAACTTTTGCAGAGAAATCCGTCGGAATGGTTTTTAAATTTTTTTAAAAAACATTAATAATGAGTCTTGTTTGGTATATTAGATAACGGTAATCACATTAAAAAAAAATTACAGTTATTCCACTAATCGAACTTGAGTTATGTAATTTTTTTTAGAGTTGTAATAAGTATGAATGTGTAAAAACTAATAAAGAATTTTAAAAATTTTTTAAAATTTTTTAAACCTCAAACATCCAATTGTTTGCTGCCGTTTTGGTACAGCCGTGCAATGCAAACATAAGAAGATAGTGTTTCATTAAAAAGAAAAATAATAAATAAAAATAAATATTGTACTATTTCAACCAATATTTGGTAAATTGCATTCGGCGGCTGAAAGCCATCCCTAATCTCAAGTGCTTGGACGGACGTTAAAATTACAAGATCGATTCTCCTTTCTTTTTTTTTTTTTTCTTTTTTTCATTTTCCATGACTTGTTTTTATTTTTAGAATTTTTAGATAATTTATTGATGTTATTGTAAAAGTATTTTTTAAAATACAAAAGGCTATTTTGTATCAAAGTATTTTTTACCGTTTTCTATTTTTATTTTTATTCATATCATATTTGCTGTTTATTAAAATATAATACACCTAAAATGTGCCAATATAAGAGTGAAAGTCATAAAAAATATATATTTACTTGAAAAGATAAAAAAATAAAAATAAAAATATGATAAATCTTCGCTTTTAATCTGTGTCAGACATGACAAATGACAGAACGTGTTTTTCAAACAGAAGGGGCCACTGGTGTCGGTTTTGATTGGCAAATTTTGGAAAAGGCAAGACTGGTTGCTGTCAGCGCCTCAAGCTTTTGTTTGGGAAGCGTAGCAGTTAATTTTTTTTTTTTAACTAATTATGAAAAAAAATTAATTTTTTTTATGTTTAAAAAGAGAAAAAAAAATTAATTTTTTAATAACTAACTTTTTAACTTTTTTTAATTTAACAATTTTACCTTTATAGTTTAAAATAAATTTAAAATATAGAAAGATAAATTTATTAATTTTAGAAAAAAATAAAAAAAACTGAATAACCGATTGAGGGTTTAGCTTGTCACTTCTCAAACGCAGCCTAATGCTCTGCTTGGTATCTGTAATTGCTAACTTCAGTTATCAATTACTAATTTTTTATATTTTTAAAATAATCAAATTAACTTTCTATATTTTATATTTTTTTAACCATTAAATGATAAAATTGTTAAATTAACAAAAAAATAAAAATAAAAATAAAAAGTTAGTTACTAAAAGGTTGATTTTTTTCTTTTTTAAATACCAAAAAAAATTAACTTTTTAGTAATTAACTACTAGTCAGTTACAAAAAAAATTATTTTTATTTTTTTACTTCTTAACCCAAACCTTAAATTGTTAAATTAAATTTTAATGGTTTAAATTTATTTAGATATTTTTTAATTAAAATATATAAATATATTTAAACCGTTAAAGTTTAATTTAACGATTCAAAAAATTGATTTTATCTAGTTGATATTAAATTTGATGCCAACCCCAAAATTTGATCATTTATTTGTGCAATATTTATGTATGGTCCGCATAAAATCATAGGAAAAATTGATCAATTGTGACTGAAAAGAATAACTATTATTCTTTTTCAAATGAATATGAAGTTTTTGCCCAATACTTGAAGAAATCACAATATATTCTCTAACTCATAAACTTAAAAAATATATCGCTACTTTGATAAATCATAAAATTTTTACTCTAAACACACATTAAAAATCATCAATTACAATAAGAAGTTATGCACTTAAGAAAAATCAGTTTCAATTGTTATTTTTGGCAAAGATAAAATTAAAGAGCTGAAGAAAAATCATAAGTGCAATTCTCTCATTATTTATTCACGCTTATAACAACCGAGAAAATATAAACAAGATTTCAAAGAAATCCTTTTCGTTTCTATCAATCAAATGAAGTGTGTTTTTTTTTTTTTTTTAAGGAAATCTCTATTTTCATGATATAAAAATAAAAGTTCACGACAACATCTATGTATGCCATTTTAGTAATGATGTTTACATCTAGATATTGAATTGCAATTCCATCCTTATCATGCTCCAATTTGAAGAAGGGATTAGTTTGTAATAGATTGCCTTCTTGTTTATTCTTGAAATTTAAATTTTTTTTTTAAAAATGAATGAACAATATAACAGGCAGTTTAAAATAGATAGACATGAAATTTAAATGTCTGTTCTCCATAAGACGTATTTGGAATTAATATTTTTTATTAAATAATTCTTAAAATTTAATTGAGGGAGTGTTGATTTGCTTAAATTAATTAAAATTTGTTAATTTTTACTTTTTTTTTATACTTTTTTTTAATTAAATTTTATCACGTATCACTTTTATATCAAATTTTTATATTTTTATTATATTTTTTTTATCATTTAAATACTACTTAAATTACAATTCAAATTTTTATCAAATAACAATGATCTGACTTAGTACTTGGCTCGGTAATCGTGCTTTGATATTTGTTTAGGCTATTATCATGGTAATTATCATTTGCCCTTTTATCTATACGAGTCACTTTTATCCATATAACATATTTTATTAGGAGAATAAAAATAATTATATAATTTTATTTAATAAAAAAATAAAATAGAGTATAAGAATATATGACGTTTGGAGATATAATTTTAACAATTTTTAATAAAAAATTATTAGTGTATTTAGTGAAACAAGTTATAATTTTTAGCAACTTTTTATAATTTTTAGGTATTTAGTAAAATTTTTAAAATTTTTTAGTAAAATTTTTAATAATTTTTATTAATTTTTATGTGTTTGATAAAATTTTTAGTAATTTTTGAGTAAAATAAATTACTGTAAGAAGATAAAAAAAATTAATAAAATTTAGTATTTTATCAAACATTAATTTTATAATTTTTATTAGATTTTTATATATTTTTGTATTGCGAAATGGGATTTTATAAAATGTAAATAAACTTATTTTTTTTTTTTAACTTAACATTTTTACATGAATCTGTTAAAAAAAAATAAAAACAAAAACAGTAGATAAACGCAGTTGATAATCTTTGACCAATGTTAATTATCATTGAAAGTACACGTATGCTAAAAAGCGGAAGAAGAAGAAAAAATAACTACTCAAGGTCACTTGTCACTGACCTGGCCTGCCATCAGAGGCCGACTGGACTTGGGAGTGGGGCTAAGCGAACAACTACCAATAAGAGGAGCGGATATCACGAGCATGATGTATAGAAACCACAAAAAAAAAAAAAAATAATAATGAAAATAAAATAAAATAAAAAAAGAAAAAGACAAGCCAGTTGGAATCCTAGAAAGATTCATGCATCTATTTTATCTTATTTATACAGGTTGTTTTTTTTTTTTTTTTAGTATAAAGTAAGATAAAATGAAATAAAGTGAAATAAATTATAAATTCATAATTCATTAAGTAAAATAGGTTTAAGAGGTTTTCATATGTTATTAGAAATTTTTAAAATTTTTTTTTTAACCTCTTGACAAATAAATAGTATCATAAAATGTATTTAGAGTGATAAAAATAAATAAAATAAAGTAGAGTAGGATAAATTATAAATTTATAATTATTATAATAAAATAAAAAATAATAATTTTAAAAAATTTTTAACGCATCTAGCGATACCATGATTATTCCCTTACGTTAGATTTAAAGTAGAAACACCCCCATCTCCCATTTAGCCGTTGAAACCAACCCAACTTCATGGTCAATTGAAGCTTATCAGATTCTCAGGTTGGTCCTCTCCCTCTCTCTTCCACTGTTTTCATCCTCTTTCTTTTGTGTATTCTACTAAGCTAAGCTCTTCTTCATCACTTCATAGTTGTGCTTATATATATATATGTATGTATATTCTCTCTATGCATTTGCCCGCCTTCCTCTCTCACCGGCGCCGACAATTTACAATTTCTTGCGTTTGAAGGGGAGGAGGAGAAATAAACTTCCCCTTTATTTCTTTTTGGAAATTTGGGTTTTGTTTCTTGAATATGGCCCGTAATAGGGATTGATTTATTCGATTATATTCTGTGAAATTGATTAACATGTTTTCTTAACCTCCGCTGAAATTAATTGGCTGTGAACTGTTTCCCGCAGAATGCATTGACTAGTGTTTTTTGGTTCTGGACATTAACAAGGTCTAGGCACAGACTTCTGTCTGTACCCTCTAATTTGATTCGTACTCAAATCCTTTACCTTTAGCTTTGAAGAATTAGGAAAACAAAAATTAAGGAAGATAGTAATTATTTGAGGGTTAATTGCCTTTATATCCATGCAGTAAATTGAAACAATTACATAATTAAATAAAGAGGCTAATTGCCTTTACGTTCCTGTACTAAATGTGCAAATCACTAGAGTTCAGATTAAAAGTGAAAACAATAAAAAATTCATCAAAGATAACTATTTTTGTTCTTAATAATTTAAAAAAATACATTAACATCCTATAGTTCAAATTCACTGCACTTACACCTTGATTTTATTTGACTTTTAATGGGTATTTTCATCTTTTTACACGGAAATTTAACACTTTGAAGAAAAGGGTGTAAGTAATTTTCGTCTTTTGGACTTAAGAAAAAGGGCTTAGTCTTATGCTTTCTAGGGAGGTTCAATGTTCATCACCTGATCTACATGTTAGTGTTTGTGCTGTGGGTTAGCTTATAAGATGCAGTGCTTACAACACTGTATTCCTTATCATATTGTATTAGTAGTATTTGTTTTATAGATGGAATAAAACGCGGTAACGGGTAATGTAACGGTAACGGAAAATAACGGATGTAATGGGCTGTAACGGAGGTGTAACAGATAAAAAACGGAAATTTAACGGTAACGGTAAAGCCAAAAAACGTTACGTAACGGCGTTACGTAACGGTATCGGGAGAGTTTTAAAACCATGAGATGGATGTGTACTTCATGATAATTAAAAGTAATTTTAAAAAAATCAGTGGCTTGACTTCCCTCACTTTCCTCGCAATTTTGGAGGGAAAGAAAATTATGCCTTCTTTCCTAGTTTCCTCCCTTCCCCTTTCCATCTTCAAAACAATCCAAATAGGGTTAATTTTTGTCCATCAAAAAAAAAAAAAAAAGAAAATCTAAATAGGGTTAGTGATAACCATTTCTCTCCGCATCTTTCACTTCCCCTTTCAACATTTTAATCCAAATGGGTTGTGATAGGTTTGAGTTTTTATGTGAGATGAAGGCCTAATAGTTTAACATCATATTTATTCATTCATCCTCTATTATAGAGGTTGTGACTTGGTGTGATGGCAAATGCAATCTGACCCAATTCTAAAGTGGTGGGCACACACCTTGGATTTTTAGGTAAGATGTTGACTAATGGTTTAACAACTAGAATGATATCTAAGGGTTAGTTGAATTGAATTGTATCCTCTATCATAGAGGCTGTAACTTGGCAATATGGCAATAGCCATATGACTGAGCGCTATGGGGTGTGCTCAAGTTTCGGAAATAAGCCTCTCCCCATAAAAGTTGGGGGGGAAGCTGGCTGGCTATCTAGTACATCTCCAGGATCTCTTGAGCCTGCTATAATAAGAGTGTTGTACTCTAGGAGGCCGTTTGGTAACACTGTTATTTTTCTGTTTATATTTATTTGTTTATGTTTTGTATTTTTTGTTTTCTGTTATTGTTTTTTTCTTAAAATGAAAACCGAAATAACGTTTGGAAATTCAATTTTGTTTACAATTATTAAATTTTTGTTTTTAGAAAATATTTAATTTTATTAGTTTTTAAAAAATAAATTCAATTTAATGAAATATATTTCATATTAATTTAATTTAATTTAATTAATAAGATTAATTAAATTAATCAATTAAATTATTTATTAAAAATAATTTAATTCAATAAATATAAAATATATTTTAATTATATTATTTATTAAAAATAATTGAATAAAATATAATTATTATAACATTTAATTAAGTAAATATAATATATCTTAATTATAATATAATTATCTTATTTATTAAAAATAATTTAATAAAATATATTTCCTATTAACTAAATAATTAAATGAGATTAATTATTTAAATAATTTTTTTAATTTTTAATTTATTAATTTAATTATTTATTAAAATAATTTAATAAAATATTTTTATTTAAATTACATTAATTAATTATGATATTTATTTAAAATAATTTAATAATATTTAATTATTAAATTATATTAAATTGAGTATTATATTAATTAAATTAACTAATTTAGTTTTATTACTTATTTAAAATAATTTAAAAATATGTATTTAATTTAATGTAATAATTAATCTAATTTAATTATTTATTAATAAATAATTATTTTATATAAATTAAATTAATTGTGATATTTATTTCAATTAATTTAATAATAATGAATTATTGAATTAAATTAAATTAGTTATTAAATTAAATTAAATTTAATTAATTAATTTTGTTTTATTATTTCTTAAAAATTATATAATAATATATTACATATTAATTTATATAATTAATTTAATTAGTTGAATTTAATTATATTATTTATTAAAATAATTTACTTTAATATGATGTAACAAAAATAGATAAAGTTTTGAAATTGATAAAATATTTGTAACAAAAAAAAAAAGTGAAAATATTTTTTTTTTCTATTTACATTTTACTGTTTAAATTTTTATTTTTTTAAATATAAAAAAATATAAATAAATTTAACAAACATATTTTATTATGAGTTTACAAAATTTTGAAAACATTAATAGAAAAATAGAAAACAAAAACGTTATCAAATGGGGCCTAATTACTTGTTTGAAAAATGACTAAATTTACAACTTTTGGGTGATTTCAAATGGAAAAAATGTCAATTAATTAATAGCTAAAAAAATTAGCCACTACAAAGTTAAATTTTTTCTTTTACTAGTGACACAAAAAAAAAAAGTTAATTTTTCTGCTTCTCAAACTCAACTTATACTTAGCTGGGATTGCTAGCTACTAGCCCAAAATTTGTGCTTTTGGGTCTATCTTGGTTTCTTTTAGACTCTTGCAAAGAATACTTTATTTATATTTTGACATTATTTAAAAACACATTTAAATAAAAATTATTTATTAGATGAAGTAAATTGTTAAAATATATATTTCTAATGTGGAATGAGATTATGTTGTGAGAACATTTCTTATAATAACAAGATATGCATTCAAAGGTCTCTCTTCAGCTATTCCTTGTATTATCAAAGCAATTGGACATGATGCAGAAATTAGAAACTCTTGCTTTCCTATCCTAAAGAATACTAATGTAACTATAGCCTTTTGAGATAGTTGGAAGATTCTTTTTGTTGTTAATTAGTTTTGTAATACAGAGGTATGCCCCCAAGATGTTGTACATAGCAAATTTCTCCCATTAATTCAAATTACATACATAATTACCAAACAAAAATAAAAAGATAAGCGTTCGATGTTTATTGGTCAATTCAAGTTGAAGAACCAAAGTGATGATGTAGAGGTGAAAATGAGATTTTCATGAAATTCTAATTTAGAAGGATGGATTTAGTAAAAGTTAATAAGAAGCCCTAAATTCTTATGTAGACTATGGTTATTGAACATTATTATGGTGTGAGTAGGGAATTATTGAAATTGATGAAATCAAATCTTGTAAGCTAGCCACCTAATGATTTGATGTGGAGGTTGATGGCATGATATTTTTCTTGAAACTTATGCCCAAGATGTAGACGCTAATAGAATGATCTTTATATTCCTATATTCATGCCTAGGATGGAGATAACTAAGGGTGATATGATTTTTGCACAACATATCTTAAAGACAAATACCAAAGGATAGTGTGACATTAATTGATACAATGGTTGTTGTTCGTGACCGCTCTTAGAAAATATAGAGGCTTAAACTCTGAAGTGCAAGTAGAAGTCATAGTTTAGTCTAGGTGAGTCCTAAGTTATCTCCACAGGAAGTAAGGGTATGACTACAATTGGAAGAACGCGGTTTGGATGTACTCGCAAAAATATGATTAGAAAGTTAAAATAAACATTGTTTTAGGATTTTCGAACTTAAAAAAAAAAAAAAGAAATTAAAAACATGATCTACAGATGAGAAAATTAATTTTTTTTTCAAGCTTTAATCGAATTACTTTTAATTGAGAAAACTTGATTTTAACCTATTCCTGTAATGTGCTCAAAGACATGGATTTGAATACCTCTTATAACTCAATCTAACTTCTACACTTGTAGTACTAGATCGGATTATAAAACTTTAAAACAACTCTCCGTACATAAGTCGGTAAACTAGGAGTTTTGAAATTTGTTTTGAAATTACAGGGACATTGAATCAAACATTTGATGTACATAAGAAACACTTCATACCCAAAGTTCAATTATAATACAATGATTCGATTCCTAAAGTTAAACCCAGGATTAACGACGGTTACGTTTTCATAAAACAATGATATTTCATTTAAAACACTATATTCAAATCCCTTTCTTTGATTTCATTACATTCATAGGTTAAAACCAAGAAAAGATCTAGCCTAGCATACTTACGATATTCATCATAAATCAAAATATAACTAAACTAAACTAGTACGAAAGAAGACTAAAGGAAATGAAAATAAAACGGTTAAAAATTAGGCCCTAGATTCTAAATACGCAAACGAAAAGAACATTCAACCATTAAACACAATCTAAATCATGCAAATATATCTTCCAAGGAATCAAAACAATAAAATAAACTTCTATTAAATTCAAAGTAATGAAATACCATACTTCGAAGATGTAAATATTAATCATAGAGTAACCACAACAGAAAGAGAACAAAATAACGTAGTAATGCACTTCCAAAACATTATTAATATTCAGCTAAAACTCTAGAAAATTGAAAATCTAAACCTTAGAACGGCTGAGAATAAGTCCAGAAAAAGTCCTCACTGCATTTAAGAAAACGAAGCATATCAATATAAAATATAACCAAATATATAAACTTAGTAAACAAATGCAAGAAGTATATACTACTTTGTTGAGCTTGTAGTTACACTTTTCAAGTGTAATCTGTTCGATCGTTTAAAATGCTTAAACCTTCATTGTAAATTACTTTGCGTTTATGTATTGAAAGGGACGGACTAGTGATATTATAATACTAATAAGATTATGATGATGATGAGAGAGTGATATTAACATATCGATATTTTTTTTCTTTTATTTTCTTTTCTTTTTGATCTTGAGAATGCATATTCTATTTGAATGATTAACTTCATAAATATATTTTGTTCATGTTAGATGCATGGTATGATGTATTATATGTTCTATTACATGGTGAGCATTAATAAATTATTTACTTACTCCCCTACAAATTTTGTTACAGTTTAGGATCTGACCATGCGTGATAGTGGGGCTACGCTTCTAATTTGGAAGGTGTAGTTGTAACTGCTTCATTTGTTTTATATGTTTTGAGGGAATTTGTATAAACATCTGGTGTGAGATGTTTTGTACTCTTTTATACATTGAGTATTCGTTTGAGTTGTGTTGGTTGGATGAGCGCAGTGTTCCATAATTTGGACACTATAGCCAAGTGTATATGGATGAGATTTGTTTGTATTATTTTAGGAATTTGTATAGTCTCTCATCTGACTATTAATTGTATGGATATAATAATATAATGGGATAAGGTAATGTAACTGTAATGTGTTGAATTTAGGTCGTGTACCGAAGTCATATAAATTGGTGTCTTGAAAAATGTTCAATATGAAAATTGTGGATGAAGTACACGAGAACAATCTCTCCGTTTATTGGGTGGGACAGAAGTGTTTTCATTGCTTGGAATATGAGGTTAAGTTATGCCTTCCTTTTACTTATCACGACAAAAAGGCATAGTGTTTGAATACCAAAGTTCAAAAGCTTTGAAGGTGAACTCTTAGAAATATCACCAACTCTAATAGGGCTATCTTGTAAACCCCTCTCCCTTCCCCCCACTACTCCTCCTCCCCCTTCCAGCTGGATACGCGGTGTCGACTTTCCTGTTAGTTGTTTGTTAAGAAAAGTTCTCCCATCCACAGGGCTTTCTTAGGACCCTAACTCAGCCTCAACTCTTTCTATTGTCTCATTTCAATTATAAGTTACATTTGAAGTGAAAAAAAAAAAAAAAAAAAAAGTAATTTATGTAATGAGATAAAAAGTTAATAATTTTTAAAGAGTATTTTTTTTCATGAAATTTGATGCTTTAAATAAAGTCATAATATATATTTTAAAATCTCATATATATAAATATATATATATATCAAGTGCTCTTCCATACTCGGTTGCACGTCATTTCCTTACATGCCCCCAACTCTCTCTCTCTCAAACACACGCGAACACATTTCTCTAGCCTTCAAAAACATCACTGGCATTACAAACTCCAGTCTTTCCCACAATGTCTACTCCGCTGCGCCTAGCTCACCACCAGTGCCACCATTAACATTTTCCTATCACAACCGCAAAAATGGGAGATGATGATGAGAAAAATGTGTTGTGTTCCCTTGACCTAATTTTCCTATGTCTCATCTTGTTCATCTCTTCAAGTCCCTCCATTGCCAAAGAGCATGGCTCTTCCTCATCTCCTTCCATGGAAAAATTTACACCGGCTGACAACTATCTCATCAACTGTGGCTCACAGGAAACCACCCTTCTTGACGATGGTTGGGCCTTCAAGTCTGGTCCTGAGTCAGTTTCTTTCCTATCCACAGATAAAAATATACTTACCTCTATTGATTCCATCCCTCCTAACATCATTTCTTCCCCTTCTTCTTCATCATTTCCTTTATTTCTCACTGCAAGAATCTTTCGAGACAAATCAATGTACAGATTTCTCATCATCAAACCAGGAAGGCACTGGCTACGCCTTTATTTTTACCCAATTCCACACCCAACGTACAATCTAGCCAGTGTTATCTTCACTGTGACCACTGATTCTACCGGCCTCTTGCACTGATTTTCCGTGAAGAACACAACAATGGTGTTCGAAGAGTACCTCATCAACATCACATCCTATGGGTTCTCCCTCAAGTTCTCCCCAATGAAGCATTCGTTTGCGTTCATCAACGTTATCGAAGTGGTCTCCGCTCCCGACGATCTTATTCCTGATTCAGCATCAGCGGTCTCCCCAGCTGGCAATTTCAAGGGTGTGTCTAAGTACGCGATTGAAGTGTGCTATCGGCTGAACGTCGGAGGTCCAATGTGTTAGACTAGTATTACTTTTATGCCCTTGAAAGCATGATTTGTAATAAAAATTTTATTTTTCTTATAATAATAAAATATTTATTAAATTTATTTGAGCATACATCTTTATCCTTTATTTATATATATGCGTGATTTAAGTATTGGGCATAGGATGCCAATACAGAAAGATTTAAATCACAAATTTAATAAATAGAAATAATTTCACAGTTTTAATAAAATGGGAATTTCATTATGTTAAAACTGTAACTTTTCTACTTCTTAATTGGGTGATTTATCTTGATAACTAAAGTAGGGACTTTGAGTAGAAAAGTTAATGTGTATATGTGATATACATATTGAATGGACTATTGTGAATTATGATATAGTTCAAATAAATGTCAAAGATCATAATTCACTAATGCTTTAATAAACTTAATAAACCTTAATCCTGAGTTTGTAATG
>JAVXUM010000001.1:20042247-20056007 GCA_035590655.1 Pouteria glomerata
TTCTTCATCTTTTTCAATACTTCTTTTACTTCTTCTCTACTGATTCTCCTATAACACCTGTGATTCAATTCTTCTTTTGGAGTGGTAAGCTGCCCCAGCTGTATGTTACTAGTGCTGCTTTCGTTAAATAGCTTGTAATTTAATTTTAGCACATAATTTATGCATCAAACTTGTATTTTCTATTTGAAATAACAGAAAATTGTTATTATCATATTATCTTATAGAAAAATAATTATGTTAAATATGTAAATATTTTCCTCTGTCCCCTTATCCTTGAATAAGACAATTAATGGATCCAGCTTTTAGAATTTAGAGAGAGAAGGGGAGTGTTGAGATGTAGAGATAATTAGGTTCTGTGAGCAGTGATTGATTACAGATATTAGTAGTATCACATTGGCCTTTCAATAATTCTCCACTAAGTCTTTGTCATTGATAGTGTTATTTATCTTTCTGAAATTCTCCCCCCAGCCTCATCCTGCCCATCACGCTTTTTAGATTCTTGGTGCTTGTGGTGGGGATTCTGCCACAGCAATTCCATTGTATTAGTGCTGCTTGACCTGTGGTGTATAATTTCTTTATACATTTCTTTTCTGCATCCTTCATTTGCATTGTCAACTACCAAATAGCTGTCACAGGATTTACTTTGTTATTATCTCTAAAAAACTAGATTTTTCTATGTTATTTTATTTTTTAATTGATAAGCAGCCCCATTTCATTAAAAAGAAAATTTTCTATGTTGGCTTCCATGGCATGTTTGCTAAATTTTGAACGTCAATATGGGTGTTTTGCTTTTGCTTCAGGGCAAGTTAAAGTCTTTAGTTTTAAGTAATATGCAATTATCAGAAAGGGGATTTGTGTCAAGTACTGCCAGCTTCATCTCAGTGAGTTGCATGATATCAAGTATGGAAAATGCAGGGAGAGCGTTTTAGAATCAACACATGTAATGCAAGAATATTTATGCCATTTAAATAAAATTTGATATATGGAAGTTTGCATGCATACGAGTTTCTCTATTTGCATCACAAAGGATTGGGCCCTAAGCTCTATAATGTGTCACCCAATCACACCTTCTATACTCTCTCTTTCTCATTTTTTTTTTTTTTTTTTGACTCTACTCATGCCTTTTTCAATTGTTGAATCCAAATTTCAATCATTATTTTGTTGGTTGGAATATTTCAGGTACCTAAAACATTTAGGCTACAACGTGAACTATGTACGAAATTTCACTGATGTTGATGACAAGGTGAGAAGTCAAACATGTTGTACTAAGCTGTATTCAATGCTTTCACGAACTTTCATTGGTACAGAATATGCTTTCGTTGAAACTTTTTTGACACTTGGGGGATGCCCATGTCTATCTACAAGTCCAAAGAAAAAAATTGGGATCCAATAACTACAATTCTATAGCAAAATAACATTTTATAAATCTACATTTATCGATCCTAGTATCCTAGTATCCTGGTGAATAGGCTGTCAACACTCCCTATTTGTACTTGAACCCCTGGACTTGGATTAGTCTACTGAGGAGCTTGGGTCTTTCTTGGTGGTACAAGAGATTGGTGAGATGAAGCTTCAGTGAGATGTGAGTTGTGTTAGATTTTGGGTCCAATGTACCTTTTTTCTTAGCCTCAGATTGGCGTGTCTCCTTCAGTAAAAGACTATATTTGGTTGAGGTCTGTGGCTGAGGTAGCTTCAGTGGGAGTAGAGCTAGCAGAGGTGATGTTATAGGTTAGGGATGGTTGGGTTCTATCTTATGATCTTCCCCATTGTTACATGCTTTGTTTTGGAAATTGAAGGAGGCAGCTTCGGGTTGCTCTTTCTTGATGCTGAGTATTCCTATATTCCCACGGAGTGTAGCATTTTAATCTTTTGGGTTGGGTTTCGTTGCCCAGTTTACTTCAACCCTCAAAGAAATTGACTTCTATATTAGTGGTGCAAGAGTGTGGCAAACAAATTTCTGGTTTTTTGGGGATGCTATGTCAAGTTGCTGAACTGTGGAGCCGAACTGAGGTTATATTTTGTTGATTCTCCTACTGTTTTTGCTAGTTTGCTCATGCTGACTGAAGCTGAAGACGATGAATGGTTGATGGAGGCTCTGTTTGCTGTGTACCGGTAGACATGGACTTGAACTATTTTTTTCTTTGATAAGGTGACTCTGTTTTGCTGTGCGCTGGTGGACCAGGGCTTCCATGGTGTTGCTTTGTCATGGCAGCTGAAGTTTAATGAAGTTGGACTCATGCGCAAAGCAGTGCATTGGTTTCTTGTTGTGTGAGAATTGCAGCTGGAATTGGGAATTGCAGAATCTGTCCTGCTGTTACGTGCATGGAGCTGGCGTTGTCAGCTCTCTTTCGAACCCCCTCTGGTTTCAAATTTGAATGCCATATATCCTGCCAATGCTACCTTGGCTGCTTAGACGAGCTGTTCCGTTGGGGACTTGTGGGGGTTGCGATTATTGGACTGAGTTTGGAATGCTAGCAATTGCCCTTTCATTTATACAGCAGAGTTGGGATTATGTTAGCCAACTGTAGGCGAGGCAGAATGGCTTGTGGGATGATTCACATCTTGATGGGCCATGCAGGAAATTTGAGCTGCTAGAACAATTGATTTGTTAGTGCTCTTCAAGAGCAGTGTCCATCTAGCTTTGGGAGTGATTCGTTTGGGCTGTGTTTTATGGAGTTTCTGACTATTGGGCATATTTTAAAATCTTGTTTTTTTGGTAGTAATAAAATTTATCTTACCTTTCAAAAAAAAAAAAAAGTATATGGTCTATGAGGAAAGGAGAGAAAAACTCAAAAAATGTTCCTAGACTCCTGTTCCCCTTCTTCCATTACCATTTTTTATGTAAGATAGCTATTTGTTTGATAATATTTTGCCTCGTAAAGGGGGTGAAAACAGGGTTGATTGCTAATTGTCATTGGTTATCACCCTTAATACTAATGAAACAACGAGTCTACTTAACAAGCTGAAGTCCCATCTTTTCTATTTTCCATCAACTTCTACACACATGCTACCGCTTTCTTTTCTAGACTCGGGGACATGAAAAAAAAAAAATATAAATATATAGAGAGAGAACGTTTTGCCAAGTGAAGTGGGTGAAAGCAGGTTGATTGCTGATTGTGGTTGGTTGTCAATGAAAACACGAGTCTAGTTTCCAAGCTGAAGGGAACTTTTTCTATTTCCTATCAACTCTTTTTATTGGAATAGCAAACTAGAAAAAACTAGAGTAGTAACAATTTATACTATTTTAAGCACTAGTAGGAGGATATATGTTTTGTTTCAAATGCTTTCATCCTTGCAACAAAGATTGTCGTTATTTTCTCCTGAGCAAGTTGATTTATGTTATGAGTTCACCTTTAAATGGATGTTATTAGCTTCATCAAGTCATATCATTGTTGATATGTTTTGGAATTTCTCACTTCCGAGTTCTGTCTTTGGGACATCTGTCCGTGTTTCTCCTCTGTTCCGTGTTTCTCCTCTGTCAATTGTGCAGGGACTTTGCACTCTTCATATCTTGAGGTTGCTAATACACATGTTATTGCTGTTCCTATTCTCATTGTACCCATACATTATTGATTTTCTTTGAAAAATTTCTTGGTAAATATAACTGTTTTTGCATTGCTGCTTTCTTCCTTTGTCTGGCCCAGCTTTTAAGGTTCCAACTTGGAACTTAATCAACCAAAGTGATGGATGATTTAGCGATGTGTGTGCAGATGGTCACACAAGTTGGCTGTGGGGCAGTTTAAAATCTTTCAGTTGATTAATGTCTGTTGACTCTGCTCTTTGTCAGGCTTTTCTGAATAGGTGGTATCTATTCTTCTTATTAGAAGGAACACATTTGGATACGGCGGTGCATATTCTTAATAATATCTGTAGACTTTGTATCCATAGCGATCAATTTTAACCTGCATTTAGGTATTAAAGAAGCTTAAAATTCAACTTGTCATGAAAGTACACTTTTCAAAATTCCATATCAGTGGCTAAACTTCGGCCATAATTAGTGATATCGAATTTTCACTTATGATTTCAATCAAAATTAATCAGCAAATTTCCTAGTCTGATTAAGTTTTTGTAATATACAAAGATGCATCTTTTGTAGTTTTTATGATAATCCATAGCGATGTACGGGGCTACAATTTTGGGCGCTTTAATTATTATTCTTATGGTCATGATTTGGTTGTGGTTGTTAATGACTGGACTTCACAGATAATTCGTAGAGCCAATGAACTTGGGGAGGATCCATTAGCTTTGAGTAGCCGGTATTGCCAAGAATTTCTTGTTGACATGGTTGATCTTCAGTGCCTTCCTCCTACTTGTCAGCCACGTGTTTCTGAACATATTGACCAAATCAGGGATATGATAGCTCTGGTGATTCTCTTACCATTATAGTCTTTTATTATTATTATTATTTAGAGTTGTGGGATAACAAACCTCTCTCCCTCTCGTTTCTCTGTCTAATGTGCACTTGCTTAGGTTTGCCTTTGATGCCTACTTGCTTTTACCTACATTTTTATATTTGTGGATGAGACTACTGCTATAAAATACTTAAACAAATTGTAGTTTTGTTATCATTTTTTGGATTTTGGGGTGGCCTCTTACAATAATGATGGATTCCTTTATAGTTCTCACAAAAAAGGGGGGGGGGGGATAATGTATTCCTTTAGCTGGGATATGCATTATTGAAATGCTTTGTGACATAAACTGTTCATTATTTTTGGTTGTGTTTTCCCTGTTTATTTGCCAAACAAGAGGTACTATGTATTGTATTGATTTTTTAAGAATAATCAGCACCAGAGAAATAAGGAGTTTCTTCATCTTTTCTTTTGTTCACCCCTTTTTTTGGGGTGGAGGTCGGGTGGAGGGAATATGCAGCACCGATGGTAAGCATGTTTACCATCTTGAGAAATGTAAAAACAATGACTCAGAGAACCACTGGGCTTCCTGGGGAAGATGAACATATTGGGTCCTTATTGAATTCAATTTTTTGTTTTCTGAAAAATCAAGTTTTGAGCATTGTGCTTGAAGCTTATCGCATCCTTGTGATAGATTCTGCAATATTTCTCAAGGGATCGTTTTCAAGGATTCAAGATTTAGGGGAAGCAGATGAAACTTTCTATCATGTGCAATACAAATCATTATCTAGTTGTGCAGGGATTGTTGCTTCTGTTCTGTGGGACTTTTCTTTGTCTTCTTCTTTTGGTTTTGCTGAATAGTGTTGTTGATTCTCTTGCAGATTATCAGTAATGGCTGTGCCTATGAAGTGGAAGGGGATGTGTACTTCTCTGTTGATAAATTCCCAAATTATGGTCAGTTATCTGGACGGAAGCTGGGGGACAATAGAGCTGGTGAACGGGTTGCTGTTGATTCAAGAAAGCGAAATCCTGCAGACTTTGCATTGTGGAAGGTAAAGATCCTTCACAACTTGTTCCATCTTGATTATTATTTCTGACCCTTATAACCCCCGCCTTTTTTTTTCCTTGGACTAGGCTGCAAAGCCTGGTGAGCCAAGTTGGGATAGCCCTTGGGGTCCTGGAAGGCCAGGATGGCACATAGAGTGCAGTGCAATGAGTGCTACTTATCTGACCTATTCATTTGATATTCATGGTGGTGGAATGGATTTGTTATTCCCACATCATGAGAATGAGCTTGCACAAAGTTGTGCTGCCTGCCCAGAGTGCCATGTGAGTTACTGGGTGCATAATGGGTTTGTCACTGCAAATGATGAGAAAATGTCAAAATCCCTTGGGAATTTTTTCACCATTCGCGAGGTAAAAGGAAATATATTGTTTATATTTTATCTTTCCTGATTTATGTGGTTGTAATTTATCAATGTTATCTATTGTAGATTCTGGTTGCAATCTATCATGCGTATCTAGTGCAAATTCTGACAGTACTTTTTTGTTTTTTTTTTGTGGTTCTTATCTCCTGTAGGTTACCAAACTTTATCATCCCCTGGCCTTGAGGCATTTCTTGATGAGCACACACTATAGGTCTCCAGTCAACTACTCAATTTCACAGATAGAAATTGCATCAGAATCTGTTTTCTACTTATATCAGGTAGAAACTAGAAAGCATATTTTTTTCTTGTTTTGTTCCATTTAAATGGCTTAAAGGCTTTTGTTGCTGAAGACATTGAAATGAGTTAGTAATGGAGTATAATAATTCTAGATTTCTATTGAAACATGTCAAAATCTAGCAAGATGAATAGAAACACCTTGAAGTAGTAAGTTGCACCAATGGGAATCTAGAATATCGAGTTGTTTTTATGGTGTTCATTTAGTTTAATAGTAGTAGTGATTTTAATTTGGGTGAGCCTATTGTAGTCCATTAATTCCCTTTTGGACTCAACTTTGCTTTTTCATTAATTAAAATTTAACAATTGCCTTCTTCCTTTTTCATCATATGTTTTGCATAACTATAATGCCATAAATACCCTTATACAAAAATCTGATCCAAGGCGTATCTATGATGCTGTAAATACATTTATTTTATAATAGAAAATAATTTTTTTAAACAAAATATAGAGAAGATGATTCATCAAAATATTTTTATCTTTGTAGATTTTTTTTTTTTGTAAGTAGGTGGGCAATTGCTACTTTAAGTTTTGTGAAAATTCACCTATGGCATATGAGTAATCTTATTATGATAAAAATTTCAATTCTAGATTTAAAAAAAAAAAAGAAATTTCTATTATAAAAAATTCAAATTATGTTTTCAGAAGAAAGATACTTATGGTTTATTTGATGAATTTGATCTTTTGCTTAAAAGTTAAATTTAATACATTGATTTTCCTATTTTGGTAGTTTTTGGGTAGGTTTTTCTTGAAAGGTTCATATAAAACTCTACTAAATAACTTAAGGGTGATGATAAAATTAAAAAAAGTTTGTAAAGAAAAAGAAATTAAAAAAATTAATTTTTCACTCGATTACGTTTGAAAATAAAATAGCATAAAATATTTTATATGCTTTTAAAAATATAAATATATATATAATTTTTTGTCTTCAAAACATTTTTTTCCCATTTTTCTACCAAACTAGGCCTAATGACGTTTGTCCAAATTTGTAGAAGTTTTCTTATGAGGGACAATTATTTCATTTCAAATTATATAAAAAAATAGTTTGCTAATAAAGTAGAGTTTTGTAATTTAACTTAATGAAAATGTAGGGTGGAGTGCAGAGGCCATTTGTAGAGTGTAAAAAGGCTCGCCCTTGTTGTTGTTGTTGTTGTTATTATTATTATTAAAGTAAATACATTTGCACTAAAGAAAAATGCTGGCAAGTGAGCATAGCCTTGTAAAACCATGGTTTAAAAAAACCTTCGTTTTTATATATTCATGGGTACATACAAACCATTCAAATAGTTAAAAAGGAAGAAGCACAAGAAGATGGTGCTAAGCAAAAATTAATAGATTTTGACGCCTCATATTATGTTTAGTGTGGAGGTTTGTTTCTTTTTGTTTAGCTTGAATTATTTGGAGGGAGAGGAATGGAAAATTGTTTAATGACTTAGAGAATTGTTTGTATAGAAGATTAAGAGCACTTTTTTTCCTCAATTTTGTATAGTTGCTTATTTGGGGGTAAAGAGCCAGGCTTGGACAAGTTTTTTAACTTTCGGTGAATTTTGGATTTTTTTTGATAGTTAAGGATAACATTATTAAAACATAAATGCATCACGGAGATGCTCTGAGGTTGATAACCAGGTAATCCCCCCAGTGCATGTACCGTTCCTATTTCACCAACCCATGTGTCCGTTTCAGGATTGTGCTTTTTAGTCTGAATGCAATCTAAAAGTTTTTATTGGTCTTCAATATGATTGAGCTAAAACCTTTGAATTGCAACTTTTATTTTAAATTAACTTGTTTCAATGCTTTCATGCATGACGCAAAGTAAACTAAAGATCTAATACATAAAATTTGTCAATTATGGCACGAGGTACTAGCATTTTCTTTTTTGGGAAAATGGTTGAGCTTTCGATTGACAACTTTGTTCACTGCTATATTGAATCTAGCAGATTTAAAGGTTACCAAGCAGACGTAATGGGGTCTAATTTCAATGGAATTTGTGTGGGAATTGAATGTTTTCATTGCTTGGAGGAAATTGTGGGAATATAGGAAAGCGTGGAGAATCATTCCTCATTAATTAGTTTGGTTGATTTGGGCATTTAGTTTCCTTTTAATACATTGAAAAATTTATGTTTGGGCATTTGGGAAAGCTGGAGGCACCCTGCGCCACCCCCTTTGGGGGGGGGGGGTGGTGTAACCAGGCGTGCACGGTCTTTTATATTTTGTGGAGAACATGGGTATTTAGCCTAGGGCTGACTGAAACCTTATTTTGTACTTGGTTGGCATCTCTTGATGCTTTTCTTAATGTGTTTACTTATCAAAGTGTAGGGTGTTATATTTATGTATGTACGTATATCTGTTACATTTGTTTCAAGATGCCTGGCATGTCATTCATTTCATCTCTCCTTACTATACATAGTTTGGTTTATTTTAATTGATAGACCTTGCAAGATTGCGAGGACGCTTTATCTCCATTTCGAGAAGGAAGCCAAGAGGGAAATGAACCAAATAGCAGAACAGTTCAGATTACGCCAGCTGCCAAAGACTGCATCAGTAAACTGCGTAGTGATTTTGAGACAAAATTGTCAGATGATTTGCATACGCCTTATTTATTGAATGCTTCTCTTCAAGAAGCCTTGAGATTCATGAACAGTTCTATGAACCTGCTCAAGGTATATGCTTTTTTTGGCATTAGTTCTGACATGCTTGTAAATCATCTGTCTCTCTGTGTCTTCCCCAATTCTCTTCGCCTGTGTTACATACACGCAGGAGCTCATGTCCCTGCGTTCTTGTTTGCGAGCTTGGATTTTCTTTAATGATTTATTCTTGTTTTTGTTTTTTTTTTTAATATATATTTATATATTTACCAGAAGAAGCAGCAGAAGAAACAACAATTATCAGTGGTTCAATCCCTTATTGAACTAGAGAAGGAACTGAAGGAAGTGTTAAGCGTCCTAGGATTGCTGTCAGTATCAACTTATTCTGAGGTAATGTAATAATCATTAGTGCATGTTGCTTAATATTGATCAACAATCTTCTGGCGGATGTTATGAAATTCATGACAAATTTGGGTTGCTTTATTTGACAGGTTCTGCAGCAGTTGAAAGATAAAGCATTAAAGAGAGCAGGTTTAACAGAAGAAGACATATTACGGTCGATTGAAGAAAGAGCACTGGCGAGGAAGAACAAAGATTTCAAGAGGGGTGACGAGATTAGGAGTGAATTGGCTGCTAAGGGCATTGCTCTAATGGATGTTGGCAAGGTAACAATTTGGAGACCATGCATCCCACCTGTTCAAGAAGAGCAGCCTTGTCTCCCGGATAAACCCGAAAATCAGGTGCCAGCTGTTTCAACTCAAGGATGATGTGCAGCTCTATTTTTGCCTCCATTTTTAGTTATCTAAATTAATTTGAGAAGTTTGGATTGGCAAAGATCAAGATGTTATTATAGAACAACTGATGTTGTAACATTTGGATTTTTGACTTCTTACACACAACCCATGTTGGGTTTTAACACAAAGCCGAGGGCTTTTCTGTTGTACACTCTGTGGATTTATTTTTGTTGGCCCTGCGCACAGGTAAAAACAGTTGGCAAACATGGGAAATGCTCTACTTCATTGATATGACTTTCCTGTTATCAAAGGACTTGTACAAATAGGCTGAGTATTCGGTTCGGTTTTTCCAAACGAACCGAATGTTTTGGTTCCATTAAAAAACCAAACTGAACGGAAATAAGTCGTTTGGTTTTTGTTTTTTGTTTTTTTTTCCTGTACATATTAATATCTAAAATCATTACAATTTTGTATTGCTTAAAATTAATGCTTAATTTCATGTATTTGTTATGCTTGTTTGTTAATAATATAAATAAAGAAAAATTTGGATTCTAACATCACATTAAAACTTGAACTGTCTTTGATTTTAGTGTGTAATTTATCTTTTGGTCAACTGTAATAATTATTGCTGAGGAGGGGAATGCCTACCAAATATGTGTAATTTTATATTTACCTTTTATTTATTTTACGTTAACTTTTGATTCTTTTTGTTATATTAAACACGTCTTAATTGATTATCATAGGGTCAGTTTAATCCATCATTTCGTGGTTGATAGACTTAGGTAGTTTGGGAGTTAGTTGCAAGTAAGTTATTAAAAAGTTAATTTTTTTTTTTTTTATTTTTATGTTTGAAAAAAAAAAGTTAATTTTTTGTTAATTTAACTTTTTTAGTTTTTAAAATTAAAAAAAAAATTAAAATATAAGAGAATAAATTTGATTATAGAAAAAAAAAAAAGGTAGAAAGTTATTTGATTTACCAAGTTTTTTTTTTTTTAAATTTTATTTGCAAACAAACACTCGATAAATGTACGACTTTCATCATTGAAACGTGGAAGTCAAAAAGACCGTCTACCCTGTACTAGCTTGAGTTGAGGGACCATTAGGAATAGCGAGTTACCCCAGTGTGAATTTTTCATGTACATAATAGTGTGAACATTAGAGCAGCATATAGGCACTGCGAGGACCAAACATAATTGCACATGGGGGAGGTCATCAAGAGGCTATAATGAGCATGGGTGCGGAACTCCGTTAGTTAAGAACTCCGTCTTCAGCTCGTGATCCTCTCACCCCAAAATACACGGTCCTTAATGTACTTAAAAAAAATTAAAAATAAAAAACTACAGTGAAGCCAAGGGAACATGCTGAGGACCTTTGTCTTCCACTCGTACATAACAATGTCGAGCCATCCATCTCACTCACTGGCTTGCTTTGGTCCCATCTTAACTGTCCTCGGTACAATTTGATGCATTGGCTGTACTAGGCTCACCATTTAAGACTTAAAGCTACACCACATGTTTGAGTTGAATAGTTGGGGTGGGGGAGAGTTCGAAAGGTTAAAACTGAAAACATTGCAATGTTTTAATTATTTTTTTGACGTTTGCAAGATAAATAAACTCAAATTTGTTGATAAAACTTGTTCAAATGTAATTGAATGACTTGATTAATTTTTCGCATGTTGTCTTAGGATTTTGATGACATATTCGAACGTGATTAAATATTCTATTCAAATTTCGGATGTTGTGTCAAAATTTTAATCTGAAAGATCCCTTTAAACATGATTGAATGACCTCTTCGAATAGTTTTCATATACTATATCAAAATTTTGATAAAAAATTAATAAAAGTTAGTAAAAATACACTAAATATGAAAATAACCAAAAATTTATAAAAAACTTAATCTTCCAAACAGCACCTATCTCCTGTAGGTAATTGGAACCTTGCACAAAAACCTAGATGGTAGACATACATATCTGCTATTGCTCAAAATCAGGGGATGCACTGTAACCCATCGTTTTCATCAAAGGAAAAGAAAAAATAAAAAAATAAAAAAATGAAAAATCGGCTGGATACAAACAGTTGAATTCGGGTTCTAATCTACCAAATGAAAGTAGCTAGAGCTTGTAAAAAGATTTGTGATAATCAACGAATATATTAGTAATTTTGAGAATTTCCTGTTTTTAAGAGATTGTTTTCCTTGAATGTAATCAATTAATTTTTGAAATTAACAATCGAATAAATTTAAGATGGTGTGAATAGGTTAGTCCGAATATTCTAAATTTTTTATAAAAAAATTACAAAAAAAATTTCCTACACTAGTATTCTTGGCCCTTTCTTGCCGAGTGAACGCCTTCCGGCTTTATATGTAACAAAAAAGAAAGATCAACAACTTAGCAGAAAAAAAAAAAAATAATAATAGAAGAAAGATCAACTTTTGAAAAATAATGGGAAGCGCGATAAATGCCTTATCTCCTATAGAGTACCGCAACGCATGCTTTAATTGAAGATTGCTTTCCTGCAACAAGTTGGATGTGCTTGCTTGAGTCATGGATGTTTATCTCTTTTCTTTGAAATTATTCCAAGTGTGATCGTTATAGCATCGTTACAGTACTTCTCTACGTGTGATTATTCGCTTAGTTTCTTCATTTTTTTTTTTTTTTTTACCTCTTCTTAACCTAGACGTGATATATTATTTTTTTAAATAGTTTTATTTATTTAGATAATTTTATTTAAATTTTATTTTATTTTATTTCAGTCCTACCCTATATAAAGGTTAAGAATTGTATTGATAATTTTCATTATTAATTGAATATATAATTTTATGAGATTTTTTTTTCTTCTTAATTTTCACTGAAAGGATTAGAGTTTTACACGCTTTTGGTTGCGTCATTTCAATTATCTTTTATTCAAGTCCTGAAAATTCACAGATATTAAAAACAAAGTGTAAAATATATATATATATATATATTAAAATTAGGCCTCAATAAAAATTGATATGCAATTAATACACTAAAAATATAAATAGTTATGCAATATTATGTGTTTGTACAAAAAAATAAATGAAAATGTGGTATTCATCCCAAGCACACACATCGAGCTCATAACAAATCCAAGTATTTGCTTTTGAACACAAGATTATTTCTCGAACCTCAAATAGTTATACAAAATTGTGTTTTTATCGTTTTTAAGATTGGTTTCATAACCCAAGTTATTCGTCTTTTATCTCTTGTTGTGTTGGGCTCTATTCTCTATCGATTTTTAAATATGATATAATTTTATTCAACATTTATTCTTGTGCTGCTCAGTTAGAGCTTATGTTTCTTATCAACTGGAAGTTCATTTTGTTGGAGTGTCTCACATTACTTGTGTAAGAGGTTAATGGTCAATACGTAAGTGTGAGAAAAAATCATTTGGGGATGAGAAAAATCCAATATCACCCAACACATTCTAGCTTCAATTAGTCTTCATGGTATAGTAGCTAATGTTGCTTCGTATTGTTCAACCATTGGAAATCTACCCAAGCTTAAAAAGGTTGTATTTATAAAATACAAGTGCTTGGCCTTAAGTTAACATGCATATTGATCATCTTTGAGTGCCATATCTTGACTCGTACCTCAATCCCGAATGTCATAAGATTAGATGCCAATGTTATAGTACCCCAAATGACAATTGTGCTAAATCTTGACTCGAACGCAATCCCAAATATTATAAGATTAGATATCATTGTTACAGTACCCCAAATGACAATTATAGTGCAATTTAAATTGTTAATTTGGACATGAATCATTACTTCTAGTGAAGTTTGAGTTCTCATTTGTAAGTAGCATATGTTAACTCAAAAATTCATCTTTTTGCTTGGCAATAGATTCAAAAGATGGTTAATTCATATTTTACGATTTTAGTTAGATACTTATTCTGGGGAATATGAAAAATTTTAAAAATACGGCTATAGTTTATATCAATAATTAAAAAAAAAAATTCATTCTGATCTACAAGAATAAGATCATATTTTTGCGATTTCTCGAATTTGATCTCAACGAAACAATATTCTGAAAATCTAAAAATTTCGAATTAACTCCTCGAAATCTAAACCTTCATACTTCTATTGTATTTTAAAAATACTATTCTTCTCCTACAAGATTGTGAGATCTCTAGCAACTTCTAGGATTTTCTCCAAGTGTAGAATAAATCCTTCCTAAAAAAATATGTAACCCTATTTGTTAAAAAAGAGAGTACTTATAGGGTTATAGTACAAACCAATAGGTAAATATAAAAAAAGTTTCTTACATAATTAAATTATCTAATCCCACCTGAATTAAGATTTAATTACATAAATTATAATTAATTCCACTAAAAATTTATAATTGCACTCCTA
>JAVXUM010000001.1:20074037-20085622 GCA_035590655.1 Pouteria glomerata
GTCCGGTTGGAGTCCGTTCAGTCGTTCTGTACGCCCAAAGGATATTCGGAAGTTTATCTGCCCAAACCCCCTTTGCTTTTTTCAATTTTGTCTTGATGATCTTCAAGAGGGATCTGTTGGTGACCTCGACTTGACCGTTTGCTTGAGGATGCTCAAGAGAAGAGTAGTGATGACTGATCCCCAATTCTTCACATAATCCATTGAACTGCTTTCTATTATCAGTGATGACCACCCTCGGAATACCAAATCGACATACAATGTTCTGCCAGAAAAAATTTCCTCATATTCTGCTTTGTTATGTTCGGTAGGGCCTCAGCTTCAACCTATTTTGTGAAGTAGTCAATTGCTACCATCGCAAATTTCCTCTGTCCTTTTCCGAGTGGCAATGGCCCAACAATATCGATACCCCACTGCGCAAACGGCCAAGGGCTTTGGATGGGAGTTAATTCCTGAGCTGGTAGTCTGGAGAGGTTGGAGAATCTCTGACACTTGTCGTATTTTTTCACAAACTCCCGAGCGTCTGTTTCCAGAGTAGGCCAATAGTAGCCTGCCCTCAAAACTTTTTCGGCGAGTGCTCGGCTCCCCCAGTGGTTGCCACGGACCTCTTCATGGATCTCCCTCATAACATAATTGGCCTCTTGCTCATTCAAGCATCGCAACAGAGGAGAACTGTTCCCTCGCTTGTAAAAGATTCCACCAATAATTAAGTATCTGCTTGCTCTGTATTGAATCCTTCGTGCTTCATTTTTGTCTTCTGGTAGAATATTGTTTTCCAAATAAGCTCGGATCGGTTTGGTCCACTCTGCATCATCTTCTAACTGATTCACTTCAGGAGTATGGATACTCGGGGAGGAAATGATCTCGATAGGCACTTCTGAACTTTCTCCTTCCGAGGATGCAATTCTAGCTAATCGGTCAGCCTCCTCATTTTCCAGTCTCAGGACTTTTTGTAGTAGGAATTTTGAAAACATTCTGGGCAGGGCTCTTGCTCTTTCACAGTATTCGGCCATTTGTTCCCCTCTAGCCTCATACTGCCCCTGCAACTGCTCGACTACTAACTGGGAATCACTATGAACCTTTATTCGTTCTGCTCCCATTCTTCGGGCCATCCGGAGGCCAGCTAGGAGAGTCTCATACTCGGCTACATTATTCGTGGCAGGAAATTTAAAGCGCAGAGCATATTGGAACTTACAACTTTCTGGAGAAATGAAAACTATTCCAGCGCCACTTGAATTATTGGTTGACGAGCCATCAACGTTCAAAATCCAGAAGTCGTCAGTGTCTTCCTTGGGGACAGAGTCTTATGGTGGTGTTGTGAACTCAGCAATGAAGTCCGCCACGACCTGCCCCTTTATCGCAATCCTCAGCCGGTATTGGATGTCGAACTTGCTCAGCTCGACCGACCACTTCATCAGGTGACCAGAGGTCTCGGGCTTGTGCAGAATGTTTTTTTAGGGTTGGTCTGTCAAGACGACGATTATGTGAGCTTGGAAGTAGGCCCTCAATCGCCTAGCAGCCGTTACAAGAGCCAGGGCCAACATTTCCATCTTCGGATAACATTCTTCTGCTCCATGTAGGGCCTTACTCGTGTAATAAACTGGCTTCTGAACTCCTTCCTCCTCTCGAACAAGCGCCGAACTGACAGTTGTGGATGAAACGGCTAGGTATAAATACAATTCTTCCCCTGGAGCAGTCCGACTGAGTAATGGGACAGACCCCAGGTACTGCTTTAATTGCAAAAAGGCTTCCTCACACTCGGCGGTCCACTCAAACGCCTTTATGAGCACTTTGAAGAATGGGTGGCACTTGTCTGTCGATCGAGAGATAAATCTGTTCAGAGCTGCCACTCTTCCCGCCAATCTCTGAACCTTTGTTGTTGTTCATGGGGGCTGTATTTCCATTATTGCTCGGACCTTCTCTGGATTAGCTTCGATCCCTCGGCGAGAAACCATAAATCCGAGAAACTTGCCAGAAGTAACCCCAAACGCGCATTTGGTAGGATTGAGCTTCATTCCACACTTCCTTAGAATGTCAAATGTTTCTTGTAGATCCGACACATGAGAGTCAGCCCTTTTACTGTTCACTAGCATGTCATCCACGTAGACCTCCACATTACATCCAACTTGTCCCACAAACATTCTATTCATCAGCCTTTGATAGGTCGCCCCAGCATTTTTCAATCCAAAGGGCATCACATTGTAGCAGTAGAGCCCTCGGTCAGTGATGAAGGCTGTATGTTCTTGGTCGTGCTCGGCCATTTTTATTTGATTGTACCCCGAGAATGCATCCATAGAGGATAGCATTTCGTGGCCAGCTGTTGAATCAACTAATAAATCAATAGATGGCAGAGGAAAACTGTCATTTGGACATGCCTTATTTAAATCTGTGAAATCAACACACATCCGCCACTTGCCGTTCGAATTCTTCACCATTACAACGTTTGACAGCCAAGTGGGGTAATGCACTTCCCGAATAAACTTCGCCTTTATTAACTTCTCAACTTCCTCAGCTATAGCTTCATTCCGCTCGGGGCAAAAAATTCTCCTTTTTTGTTTTATTGGCCGAGCAGTCGGAAAGATGTTGAGGTGATGGGCAATCATGGTCGTACTTATTCTCGGCATGTCCTCGTGAGACCAAGTGAAGACATCCAGATTATTCATTAAGAAATTCTTTATTTCCGTCTTCAAAGGCTCGGGTGTCTCGGAACCGACTTTGATTGTCCTGGCTTGGTCGGGAGAGCCGACATCAAGATCCTCCATCTCCCCCTCTGGCTCCCCCCGCCTTAGTTCCTCTTTGTCACGTACTTCTAGGCCATCTATTACCAGAGCTTCTCTGGGGGTTTCTTCTTTCAAAGAAGTCACGTAGCATTCCCGAGCGACCTTCTGATCTCCCCTTACACATCCGATTCCATTTTCGGTCGGGAACTTGACCAGAAGATGGTACATGGATGTGATGGCTCAGAATTGATTGAGGGTTTTCCTCCCTAGGATCACATTATATGCCGAGGGGCAATCCACAACCAATAAGGTGACCATCTTCGTAGCCTGGTGTTGTCCCTCTCCAAGTGTGACTGGCAGTGTGATCGAACCGAGCGGGACAACTCGGTCTCCCGTGAATCCGACCAACGGGAAAGACACAGGCTTTAACCGCTCCTGACCGATCTTCATCTTCTCAAACACCCTCCAATACAGAATATCTACCGAACTTCCACTGTCAACTAGGATCCTCCAGGTTTTAAAGTTGGCGATAATAGCAGAAATAACCAAGGGGTCGTCATGAGGTTGGTAGACCTCGTTAGCTTCATCGTCAGTAAAAGTGATCGGTCGGTTGTTCTCCTTTATTTTCTTAGTTGGTCGGTCGGTCACAAAAATCTCTTGTTGCTTGCTCAGCTCCCGAGCATATTTCTTCCGGGCAGAGGAAGATTCTCCCCCAACTGCAAACCTCCAGATATCACCCTTATTTCTCCGATCGGCTGCTGATTGGGCCTGGCTTGGTTGGGGGCTTGTCTCTCGGGATCTCTTCTTCTCGGACTTCGGCGGTCGAGGGATCTCCAATCGGGCCTTCTGTTATTGCGACCCAGAAGGTAACAACCAAGCCTTCCCTGACGCATAAGCTCTTCAACACGCCTCTTGAGGTCAAAACACTCCTCTGTGTCATGACCATGATCCCGATGATAATGACAGTACTTTGCTTGGGATCGAGTTTCCGCCGGAGCCACCATTGGTGCCGGCCATCTGAGATCCGGATAGTGCTGAATCTCTAAGAGCACATTTTCGAGACTTGCATTCAACGGAGTGTAGGTTTCTTGACCATCGAATCTCCGGTCGCCAAACCTCCTATCATCGAACCTCCGGTTATCAAACCTTTGCGGCCCCCTGTCAGGTCAGCTATCAAACCTCCTACTCTTGGAGTTTTTGTTGTCTCTGGCATTGCCCGAGTCATTCTGCCTTTTCTTATCGGGTTTGGAACTTGATGTTCCCTCGGCATCCTTTCTTGCCTTCATTGTATCTTCCACGTTGATATATTTCTGAGCTCGGAATCTGAGCTCAGCCAGGTCAAAGGGTGGTTTCTTCACCAGAGATGCCATGAACCTGGGTGTCTGCAACCCGCTCATGAAGGCAGTAAGTACTACCTTCTCATCTGCTTTGTCAACTTCCAAGATCTCCTTGTTGAATCTTCCCACATAGTCCCTCAGTGGTTCATCCCTCCCCTGTCTGACAATGAGGAGATGAGTGACGGGTCGTCTCTGCTTTTGTCCACCAATGAAGTGGCTTACAAAAAGTTTGCTAAGTTCAGCAAATGTAGCTACTGTGCCTGGCTTGATCTTTGAAAACCAGGTGCGGGCTGCTCCTTTTAGTGCTGCCGGAAAGACACGACACATGATTTCGTCGGGATAAGCATGGATAAGCATCAACGTCTTGTAAGTCTCTAGGTAGTCTAATGGATCTTGTGACCCATCGAACGAATCTAACGTCGGCATCCTGAACTTCTTCGGGAGAGAGCAAGCCATCACTGTTTGGGTGAATGGAGAGTCAGTATTGCCCAACAAATTCTCCATCACATTTGGGGCCTTCACTGCCGCCAACACCCCCTCCATCTGGGCTTACATGGCTCAGAATTGCTCCTGCCATGGATTGGCTTGAGCATCCCTTGTGCTGGTGGCTTCTCTCATTGACGTATCTCCATGTTAATTTAGGGGGATGACAGGTCCAACAGTTCTCTTCCTTCTTCTCAATTCTTCTGGGAGAACATTCTCCCCCGCAAATCCAATCCCTGGTACTGGTGGAACATCACCAACTCCTCCTCTAGCACCAACAGGAACATAAGCCTCTCGGATTCCTCCCGGAGCCCCATTTCCCTCCATAGGTTGCTCCACAACGCCTCCATTATTTGCTCTGTTCCCCTGGGGAACCACAAGAGGTGGAGCCACTGCAGTTGCAGTTGCAGCTAGAGGTGCAGCGTTCATCTGCTGTAACATCGCCTGGTTCTGGACCATCAACGTCTGCATGACAGCTATCATTTCCTGCATCTGTCTCTCTATGGCGCTGATCTTTTCATCATTCCGGTTCTCCATTTCAACAGTAGGCTGGGATTGAGGTTGAGTGTTGGTTCCGGATCTTGTTTGGACCATAAAACTAGTGAGAAAGTAGTCGTTCCCACAGACAGTGCCAACTAATAACACAGTAAATCAGGATGAGCACTGGGTGATCCAAATCAGGTCCGGGTCGTCGTGGATTGCTGCCTTAACATCGGTGCGGTGCCTGCCAAAGAGCCTCCGATGTTTAAGTTAGCAAGAAAGCAGAGACAATATTTTGGCAGAGTAACAGTAAGGCAAATGTAATAATCTGTACCTGTGCACCGGAGGTGGTAGTATTTATACGTATATACTGAGCTTGCATGGATAATATGTATATGAATAGTACAGAATCATACTTACTATTCAATTAGGGTTTGCCACGTGTATTCACAGATCCCCATGCTGATATCACTCGATTAGTTATCAAAACCGTTAGTGGGCAGGCCTCATCCTGCAGGCGAGAATCACGGGATATTCCACAGAGTGGCCATACACGTGACCATGACGTAAGCATCATTATCGTATATAAAAGGATCAGACCAATTTTTCAACGGCACGGTCGGTCAATTGAACTCGTGTAACTCAGTTAGGGAATGAATGTTTGATCGGTCTGGTAATGTCAGTTGAGCTCGTTCAGGTATGATCTTCAGTCGGTTATAGTGTTCGGTCGGTCGAGTCGGTCAAGTGCAACTATTCGGTCGGATTCACCCTATCAATATGTATGCACGTCCGTCGGTATATTAATAATAGATAGTTAGATTGGTTTCTAAACCCTTTTTCATATTTGTTCAGTTTGATTAATTTCAAATATTCAAAACAAGAATATATAACATATTTATTTACCATTTCATACCAATTTTTTCTTTGTGCTGTTGTTTCTTCTAAATATTTCCGTTTAAACCTTTGAAAATCTTTATAAAACATTAAAATTTTTAAAAGTTATCACTTCTTATCTCACTATAACAAATACAAATTCACAACTTTTACTAAATTTTAAGTATTTAGAAGAAAAAAATTTGACAAAAAATATAATAAAAATACAGTTAATTTAATATAAAGGCGATATATATTAAAATTTAATAAAAAAATAAAAAATAATTAAAATTTATAAAATTTGATAAAAAATGATTAACAAAACACAGCCACAAATGATAAATCCCAGGATTAATTTTGATCTAAAACATATCACTGAAATGGAGAAGCCTTAGCCCACCTTTTTGATTTGCGTCGGAGAAATTCTTATTTATCAGATTTTTTTTTTTTTTTTAAAGTTGAGCCAAAATAAAGTCTTAATGAATTTTTTTATAATAAAAAAAATACTTTAATGAGTTTTTTTTTCATTCAAATTGATTTTCCTACAAATAGAGAATTGAACTTTTATAACAGAAATGTACTTTAATAGTGTTTTTTCTTCGTTCAAATTGATTGGCTTACGAGAGCGTTAACTCATTTTAGTATTTTTTTTTCATGTGAAAAAATCTAATTATACGGCACTACTCCTAAAAGTGTAAGAACGGAAAAAAAATTGTCATTTTGTTTAAGAATCTTCTAATAAAAATCATAAGAATGATCTGTAAATAGTGTTTTCATTTAAATTGACACACCCAGAAGTCTCTAAACTTCTTGTCGATAACTTTTTTTAATAAATTTTTTTAGCACGTCAAATGGTCTCGTAGTTTAAAAACAAAAAAAAAAAAAAAATTAGAAAAAAAAATAAAGAAAAACTACTAAATACTTCATTTTATAAGGCTTGATTAGCCATGAAAATGACATTAAAATAAATAATTTTGTTTAATTAAAATAGAAATGATAGTGTTATGCCCTTTCTTTTTATGTCAAAGATTAATACTCATACATAGCATTTGAGTTAAAATTGAAGAATTGAAATTTTTACCTCGTTTTAATTCACTTCATTAATAATGCACTGAAATTTTAGAATTAATGATAGACTGTAATCTATCTCAGTAAGTGATGAAGGAGCGAAGCAAATAAAAATGAAAAGCTTAGTAAATGAAATGGACTGTGACTTCTTGTTCAGTCTACGAATAAAAGAAAAAGTACCGATTTCTGTAGACATCAATCCTCTAATAATAATCTTATTAATTAAAAAAATTAATAAATTATAAAACTTTACGAAGTCTTAAATAGATTACTTAATTAGAATTAAAACTAAGAAACAGAATAATATAAAAACTAAGCAACAAAATAACTATTAATTCTAAAAAATTATAATTAGTTGGTACTAAGTTAAATAATATTCTAAAAAGAGATTTACAAATATAAGTACATATATTAAAATTAATAAAATTAATTTCTAAATATGATTACTTGACGAATATTTAAATCAAATAAAAAATTTCTTCAGTAAAATATTATTGCAATTTTTAGTATGCATTAAAAAGGTTAGAATCTCAACAAAAGTTGTCATGTCATTGTTTAAAAATTTAACTCTGTTAAGTGCGATAAAAAATAATAAAAAATAATAAAAAATATGATTTAAAAAAATTTTTAACGTTTGACTTGCAGCCATCAAATCACGTGTTTTAGAGATAAAAAATGAAATTTTTTAATTTTTGTTTCAGCTTTTTGGAAAGAGAAACTATTTGAATGATTTTTTGATTTTGTCAGAACAGTTTTGTGTTCACTTTTTGACTTTTAAGTCAATTTTTTGGAAAAATAAATCGTTCAAATTATTTTTTTGACTCTATCAAAGTGATTTTGTTCCAAAATTTATTAAAAGTGGTTGAAAATTTTTCAAAATTTATAGAAAAGTTATTGAAATTTATAAAATGTTAATGAAGTTTGTAAAAAATTTATAAAAATTTATTAAAATATGTAAATATACATAAATTTATAAAAATTTTACAAAATACGAACAATACAAAATGTGTCAAGACAATTTAAAAATTTTCATCATTTTAATCACTTTAAACAGAAGTACTATAAAAGCTTTTATCTCTACTATTTGAAACTTGACAAAGCTAAAGCCGCAATGACGTGCAATGGGAACTAGCTACGTTAATGCTTTTTTGTCAAAATAATATGCCAGCAGAAGGTACCACAATAATATATATAGTATTTTTGTAATTAAAATATATTTTAATGGTATTTTTATTTAAAATAATAAAAAAACAAAAGTTTTAACTCTTGATATATTTGGCAACACGTTTTCTTCTACCAATACTATTCTTATCTTATTGGTTGCTAGCTAGAGAGCCATAATTTCCTAATTCATTTTCGTGTTACATTGGCCTACCAAATTTGTGGCATTCACCAGTTAAAAGTCTTTCACATTTTCATACTTTTCAATGTATATGTAATTTATATATATACATACACGCACGCATACATACACGAAAAGTTCCATATGGCAAACCGTGAAAAATAACATTGTCGTAATGCATGTACGAGTTAAAATTACTTCCTTGAAAAAAAAAAAAAAAAAAAAATTAAATAAATAAAATTTGAAAATTTACAGGATTGTCCCACTGGGGTAAATAACATCAGCTTCCCAGCTCAGTCTTACAGAGCGAAGCCCAATTAGCTTCTGACCCGAGCAGACTCATGGCGCAGCTGGGGCGAGGCTGAGATGCAAGTCCAAGCCGAATGCATCATCGAAAGTGGGCCCACCGTCGCCTTTGGAGAACCTACTCAGAGATGGCCCATCAACTCTTCCCTGGGCCCTACCCTGCTGAGGCCCGGTAGTCAATGTTGACTCCCCTATTGCGCCGGCGTATGGCAAAGTCCCCGCTGCTCCTCTCCCGCCGGACGACGGAAAGACGCATCCGTGAGACACGTGGAATGGCGGTGCGGCGCGTGGGACGTAAACCCAAGACGGTGACTGGGCAGCGGCCGCTGGAACCACCACTGATCCAGCGGGGGCGAGGAGGTGCGGCGGGGGAGCGAAGGCGGAAACTATCGGGTTTCTCATGTAAGAGACGGCGGCGGCGTTTCGACTGGCTTGGAGCTGGGCTCGTTTGAATTGCTGTCTCTCCTTCTTGTGGGCGTTTTGGTGGCCGCCCAATGCTTGGGAGTTGGCAAATTCACGGTAACAGTACTGGCACTCGTACTTCCTGCCGTCGGCGGAAGGAAAACTGCCGGAGTCCGGAGGCGAACCAGATGGTGTCTTGGTTGAGTCAACCTCTTCATCTTCTGAAACGTTGAAGCCAAAGAGCTTTAAGCGTCCATTACTTGTGGATGTGTTATTGTTTAGTTTAGTTTGGTACTCAAGTTCTGCCATGGACAGACACAGAGTAAGAAACTGAACAGGGTTTGCTCTGTGTGTGTGTGTGAGAGAGAGAGACAGAGAGAGAGAGAGAGAGAGAGAGAGAGAGAGAGGGAGAGAGGGAGAGAGAGAGAGTAGTGGTGGTGATGAGAGAGAGAGTAGTGGTGGTGATGAAAGTGAGACAGAAAGAGGGACGAAGATGCAGATGGGTATGTTGAGAGAGTTGTTGCATGTGTGGGGGTATATATACAGAATTAAAAGGGTTTAAAGTTTGTGGACAGCGGTGATAGAGAGAGAAAGAATAATGGGGGAGAGAGAGAGAGAGAGATAGAGAGATGGTTGCGGACATCCCAAGGAGAAGAAAGTGAGTGAAATTGAGAACACGACCCAAGAACACTTGGGGACCCAATGGATTGCACTTGTCTTTGGGTATCATCCTAAATATTTGCCCTCCTAGTGTCTGAATTTACTAATATACCCTTGTTAAAAACTTCTTCATTAGCATGAATTACATGAATGTCATTTCACTAGCATTCTTTTTTGTTTTATTGATATATAAATCCATCTATAATTACAACCTGAGGTGAAGAATGTGAGGCATGTGAGTGTTGTAGGGTGGTTGAACTATCAAATGATTTAGAGCTTGTACACGGTTTTGAGCAAACACTATGTTTTCTTACACTTTTCTTGCTTAGCACTTAAAACAAGAAAAATGTCTATACAACTATATAATGGGGGTGTTAAGGGTGATAAAAAGTGATATAAAATAAAATAAAATAAATTATAATTTTTTAAATAAATAATTTTTAAAATTTTTTAATAGTTTTTAATAAATTTTAAAACTTTTTGACAAATCAAACAAAAGTATTATGTCAAGGACAAGATTGAATAGCTTCCAATTAAATTTTCGCTATTTGCAGCTTTGATGAGATCACTTGCATAAGTTGTGTGAGCCACTCAGATGGTTAACCCAACAGCCATTGTCCTTGTATATAAGATCAAACCAACCAATCTTTCAACGCACGGAGGTACTGTTTGGTGTTACAAACGAAAAAAAAAATATAAAATTTTATAAATTTCTACGATCACGAATTATTTAGACTATAAAATTTTAAATTTTTATTTATTATATAAAACACGATATATTAATTTTTATAAATTTATATAACTCAAACACACTCATAATTGAGTTGCTGCGTCTTAAACATTAATTTTATTATTTCTTTTAAAAAAATATTATTTTTTTATACTTTTATATATTTCTAAAAAAAACTAATTATGTTCACATGCATTGTTACGAGATCACTGGTTTAATTCTGAGAATTCCCAATTGAAACAGTACGAAAAGGAAGAAATGAGAAAGAATCCAATGTTGGTAGATTGGGGTTCAACCATGGGTTTGGTAACAATAATGCAATGTTTTATATGCATTTGAATGGAGATTTTTTTTTTACTTAGAAAAGGGATCTTCCCACTAAATTAAAATACTATTTTTATCTTCCAGATATACATGTGTTGGGCCACTTCCCATACCTTTGATTAGCCAAAGATTTGGTTTGTATGCCAACCAATGAGAAATTGACAATATTGAGAAATCATCCACAAGCTTGGCCACATGGAATTCCCAATAGTGTACACTTCTAAAGCCCTAATTCGTATTTTAAAGGTTGGGCTTTTCTGTACTATCACGCACAATAGCTTCAGATGTAGTAATGGAACAAACCCGAATGAGCCACCGTGAAGCCCATCTCTCTGCAATTTCCATATTCTCTCCCGGACATCCACAGCACAAAATGCTCCCCAACCCCCCCTCTCTCTCTCTCTACATGTATATATGTTGTTTTCTCCTTCCTAAATCTAACCCTTGAACTTGTCTCACTCTGCATCTCTCTCCCTCTCAAGTCTCAAGACTCAACCCTGCCTTGCTCAATCTCAGGAGCCGCGCGACACCCATCCACTAATCTCTCTCTCTCTCTCTCTCTCTCTCTTCAAAGTCAAAAACATCCGTGCATGCAAGACTTCGAAGAGTGGTATCTGGAATGATTATCTATGTTAAAATAGTGTCTAACCTAGATACGCTCTAGATCAACAGCATTAGCCTAACCTAATCATCTATTCATGGCCCACGTGTCAACATGGTAGCCACGGTGCAAATCTATCCCCAGACATGCGTGTTCCACACTGTAAACCCTAATTATATATATATATATATAAATATGTATTCTCATTACTCCTTTCCCGTATGTAACAAAAGCTTCATTTAGTTTACTCTGCTATAAGTGA
>JAVXUM010000001.1:20122996-20145384 GCA_035590655.1 Pouteria glomerata
GATGAACACTGTCAATCCTTCGTTTATCCTCTTCTCTTTTACCTTGTTTGCAACAAACATAAACTACATTAGTGATCACATTATCCTTTGTACTTCAATTAGTATAATGTTTTCTTACGCCAAAACCTACTGGTTCTCTATACTTCTTCCAAAATTTCCAAGCTTCATCTAAATTATCAAACTCCATCCCAACTTTAGGTTTTCCATCCTCTTCTTTCCTACCAATCTCACCAGTGCCCTATAAAAATAAAATAAAAATAATAATAATAATAATTTCTTTTATGGCCTTAGGCTCATAATTAGTTTGAAACAGCCCTAATATTTACCCAATTATCTTGATAAAACATATAAGAAACTCATACAAACATACAAAAAAACCATAAATTTCTATAATATTAACGTACAAACAAAACTCTAAATTATAAAGATAAAAACTTACCATTGATAGAACTGATAGCTTAGAGAAGACTGGTTCATTGTCCATGTCAAGAAAGTAAGTCGAGGAGAGAGAAGGTTCAGAGATTAGTTTGCCGTCCTCTTGAAACATCTGCCGACAATCATAAAATTCAAAACTAAAAACTTAATTTTTTAGTATAAGATATAATATAAAATAAAAATATATAATTAGTTTCTTTCAAAGTTATGAAAATTCTTAAAAATAATATGGCAATAATAATATTATAATTAAAAAATACCTTAAATTTATTTATTTTTTATAGAAAGAGAGAGATTGACGATAGATCTTGCTCTCTTTAAATGAATTCGTAAGGGTTCCTTGTCTATTTTGGTGGCCTGGGAAGTAATATTCTTCTAGCATATCCCACCAGAAGGCAAAGTCCCAAATTTGACATGGTTGTATTTATAAACAACCTAATAACATCAATTTGATTCAAACAACATTGCTCCAATATATGGAAGTTTGACACAATGAGGTTTTTTTTATAGGGTTAAGTCGATATTCATATATTAAGCCATTTTGTTAGCCAAGAGTAGCTGTCAAAAATTCTTTCGTCAAAATTGAGAGTCTATAATTTTAAGAATACACTAGTTTGGTTGTTGTAACAATAAACATACAGAGAGTAGATAGATGGGTCTCTTATTTGGAGAATAGGACCATGGCGGCACCTTCCATTTACAAGAAAAGTATTATCAGAGAATAACTAACCTGACAATGCGACGGAGGCGTAAAGATGTTGGTGCCAGAACTGAACAACGCTAATTGAAGAGTTTGTGGAGTGAGAGCATATCAAGCTTTGTTTGATGGACAAAGGGCTTCTTTAGTTTTCACTTTTGTAATTCTTAGCCGGAACAGTGAAAGGTGAAGAGAAGAAAGGGTTGGGGAGAGAAGAAGTCAGGTAGACGGAGAGACTGCAAGGTTTGTTTTTCTTTTTTTTTTATTTTATTTTTTAATTAAAAATTTAATTTAATTAAAATTAAATAAAGGCCGTCAGATAATTTTTAGGAAAATCCAATGGTTGAGATTTCCACTGCAGCCCCTGCAGTATTTTTGCCACTGCAGCCCCCTGGAACCCCCACTTAATTTGCCTAATGGCTCAACCGGTTCTGGTCATCATCTAAATCAATCGCTCGCCTCCCATAGTGTTTCGAATTGTGGCCCATTAACAATCTTACGCAACACAAAAATAAAAGTTAATAATTATAATCTCTCAAATAAATAACATAATTACAAATAAATTGGATGAAGCAAATGCCAAATGAACAAATCAATATCTTCTTGCCACCTGATTGCTACAAATGCACACATAGGTGCCTTAAAGCACACTAAACTTGCCACAAATAGGTGCCTAATAGGCCCAATTTTTGATGCTTGAAGTGGATGTAGTAGTGAGGGGTGGGATTAAGGCAGTTATAGATTCATTTTAGGAATGCGTTATGTCTTGTATATTAATAACTAAGTGTTATGGTGTGTTGTAGTAATGGGGGGTGGAATTAAGGCAATTATAGGTTCATCTTAGGAATACGTTATGTCTCGTATATTAAAATGGATGTAGTAGTGAAGGGTGGAATTAAGGTAGTTATAGGTTCATTTTAGGAATGCGTTATGTCTCGTATATTAATAACTAAATGTTATGGTGTGTTATATAATTTTTGTTCATAACAAAATGATCAAATGAGCGTGTTTGTAATCATATGCCATGAAGTGGATCTGAACAAACTCAGAGTGGTGATAACGCTTGAGTATGGAACAACAGAAGAATAATATAAGAATATCAAATATGACTTACTTTGTCATATTTCCTGTTAATGTTAGTTTTATGGGTCCTCTTTTAGAAAGAACACAAGCCAATGTAAAGTTTAGCCTGTAGATGTTTGGAGCAAATAGTAAAGCAAAAAGAATATCTTGCATTACATGGGGGTAGACCTTGCATATAATGTCATTAACGATGTGTCGTTGAAAATTTTAGGTGGCCCATATAATGATATTTGAAGTAACCAAGTGTTTCTTTGACATTTTTAATTCTAATATCTGATGTGAGATTGGGATAATTTAGAGTATATCACTGCCTTAATGATGTGATTGCGTGTTCTGCTAACTAAGTGGAATTGATCTTACACTAAGGGTGAATTTGAGGCTATTAATTGTACAATTTAGGTGGAGTAAGTGAGAAATGCAATTGAGACTCTTAGGGCTTCCCTTTAATTGTATATACGTTAAATTTTCTGTGGCAGTGATTCGCTATTCATTTGAGGCAAGTTAGCACTTGTTCAAGATAATTATGTGTTGCTTTGAGATGAGTGAAATTGATTTTGGGAATGTATGTGCCTACTTGGGGCACATAGTTGCTGAAATCGGGGTGAGTTTTAGTAAGGGACGGAGTTTATCCTATTAGGTATGATACTAGGGCATAATTTTAGGTGTTTAGATTAAACATTTACTTACAGTGGGTAGATGTTCATTTGAGATAGGTAAGTGCTTGCTAAGGTAATTATGTGTTGCTTTAAGTAAGTTCTTATTTAAGGTAATTATATTTTGTTTTAAGATCAATAAAATTAATTTTGGGGATGTATGCATCTCAGAGTTGTTAAGAGGGGATCGGATTCAGTGAGGGATGGAGTTCATCCTATTATGTGTTCAATTTAGATGGTTATGGTTCACAATTTGGGGTTGAGAGTAAGGGTTCATAGTATGTAGTGTCTTTTTGAGTGAGGTTCCTATAAGGCAAATCAGCATATATTTGAATTGAATAAGTGCTTCTTCAACCTTTCTAACCTTAAGTTGTGATGTGAGATTATGTTCATTTAAAGTAAGTTATTTTTTTTCTGAGGTGATTATGTGTTTCCTCTAAATGAGTAAAATTGATTTTGGGATTGACAAACATTGAGAGATAGATTTGAGGTTATTAATTACAATTTAGGTGGAGTGAGTGAGAAATGCATTTGAGGCATTTAGGTTTTTCTTTTAATTGTGTACCTTAAATTTTGCGTAGTGGTGAGTAGGTATTCATTTGAGACAAGTGAGCAATTATTTGAGGTAATTTTGTATTGTTTGAGATGAGTGAGATGTGCGAAATTGATTTTGGGGATGTATGCTCCAATTTGTGGCTCAAAACTATTGAAGTGGGATAGAATTCAATTAGGGGTGGAGTTCATCCTAATAAGTGTTCAATTTAGTTGATTACGTGTTTTTTTTAGATTAATAGAATTGATCTTAGAACTGACACACAATGAGGGGTGAATTTTAGAATATTAACTGTATAGTAAGTAATACATTTGAGGGTATTAAAGTCTTCCTTTAGCCGTGTTCATTAAATTTTTGTGGTAATGAGTGGTATTTCATTTGAGGCAGATTAATACTTATTTGAATTAATTATGTGTTGCTTTGAGATAAGTGAAGTTGATTTTGGAGATGTATGCACCTGTTTGGAGATTAGAGTCGTTGAAGTAGGAGTAGAATTTGGTGAGAGAAGTTAATCCTATTAAGGGGGTGTTTGGTTTGCAGAAATTCACTGAAAAACTCTGAAAATCTTTAAAAATTTTTAAAATTTATCTCACTGCACGCATTACGAACTCACAAATTATCTCATTTTTTATTACACCAAACACCCCCTAAGTGTTCAATCTAGGTGGTTAGAGTTCACACTTTTAGGTGGAGAATATGTGTTTAAAGTATGAGGTGTCTTTTTGAGCGTGGGAATGGTATAAGTGATTATTTTCAAGTGTTATACGTATTTATCAAAATATAGTTGTTTTAATTTTAGGCAATTTTAGCTTCTAAATTTTATGTGATTGCATTAAACTTTGACCCGTGGTAGGTAGGGGTACATTTGAGGCAAGTTAGTGCCTCCATGAGGTAATTAAGTGTCGCTTTAAGATGATGATTTGAATTCATCTTAGGGATAACGTCTCCATTTGTTCTTATAAGGTGTCAAATTGAGTTTTTTAATTAATAGGGTAGATTAGAGTAGTAATTATAAGTCTCATTTTAGATAACTATGTCAACTTTATTTTGGGAGAAATAATAGTCTATTTGTGGTTATGGTGTTGAAGCAGGTGTGTGTGTTAGTGAGGATTGGATGATAAGATATTAATATTAGGAGGCGTTTGGCAGCTCAAATATTAGCAAAAAATTATTAAAAGTTTGCACTACGACAGTAATTTGGCGTTTGGTGGAACTACAATTTTTACCATTTTCTGCTTTGTTACAGTAATTTGATATGATAGCGAGCCCACCTTTCTGCTCTATTACAATAAAAAATTTTGCCAAACGTACAAAAGTTGCCTCTTTTTTACTCTGCTACAGTAACAATTTTACCAAACACCTAAAAGTTATTCAAAGTTGCTAAAAATTACATTTTATTCACCAAATACACTAAAAATTACAACTAACAATTAATAAAAAAGAGAAAAAAAAGTAGCAAAAGTTACTCAAATTTGTGGCTTCCAAATGTTTAGATTCAACTTTGAGTTGTGATGAGTGAGTGTCCAATTGTTGCAAGACAGTGGTAATTTGTTGTAAGTAATTAATGCATGACTTAGTTTTTAAACTATATCTTCTTCGTTCTACAGACTATTACACTTTCAAAAGATTATGCCTTTGATTAGTGTTGCCTTCTATGTTTAGTGTTTAATTGGTGCTAATATCTGGTGTTTAGTGCCTTCCACATTCAGTATTTATTTGTCGCTAACGTGTGGTGTTTGAGTAATATTTAAGTCCTTGCTACACTTTTACTTTGCCTTTGAGTAAAGTAAGTGGCTAGCGAGTGTTAAGTTTAAATTTAAGTTGGCAAATTTGTTGACCTTCTACGAATTTTATCACATTTAATGGTTTATCACATTTATTGAGAAATTTGTATTTTGAAAAGATTAGATTTGAATCAATTTCTAGATATATTAGGAAGCTTCGAATTATATTATAATTCTCTTTAATAAAAGAATATTCAAGTTTGAATACATTTGGGAAGTCATCTCTAAAGCTTGATCGATCCATCGAGCAAGCTGCAATTCATCACCAAGCCATCCCATGGGCAACTCACGGGCAGGTCGGAGGACCGATCTTACCTAGTGAAGCTCGTATCTTGGTAGGGGTGAAAACAAATCGAATCGAACTAAGTATTAACTTATTCAAGCTCGACTTGAGCTATTTATACCAAACTTAAGCTCGATTCAAACATTTATGGAAGTTCAAACTCGACTCAATAAAGAAGAAGTTTACCTCGAGCTCGACTTGCAAATAGGTCGATTAAACCAAAATAATATCGTTTTAGTTAAAATATAATAAATAAAATATTATAAAAGATATAATAAAAATTTTTTTTAAAAATACAAAAATATTATTAAATACTCACGAGTTTTCAGCCCAAGTTTTTCTAAATTCGAGCTCGAATTTAAAAGACGTACAAATCAAACTTGATTCGAATTCGTATTAGTCACGAATCAAATTCGAGCTGAGCTATTTTGATTTGAACTCGAATAACTCGTGAATAATTTGATTTGTTTCTACCCATGCATCTTGCTCGCATCCGGTGCAAGGCTTTGAGGGAGCCCAAAGGCATGTTGCATCCAACGCAAGAATTCAAGCATGAAAGAAATTTTAATATTAAAATTTTATTCGACTTAAAGCCTCTTTGTGGTATATATTTATATAATATATATATATGTATTCAAACTTAGAATTTTATGAGTAATGCTATTAAGAGAAACATATTTCAAGAGCATCGTAATAGGATTTAAACTTCATTTTTATTCTAAAAAATTTTATTGAGCAATTTTTTATGTGGTGTTTCGAAGAAGTTCTTGATGTTGTTTGGTCTTAAAAAAGTTCAAAATCTATATTCCCACTGAGGAGTCGGCGAGTGTTCTTCACTTGATCATAGTGTATCGAAGAGTCAAGAAAATAATTTATAGAATAGGTTCAAGGAGTCAATAGTATAAAATTTTATAACCAATTTTATAGTGAAATATTTGAGTAGTTTCCGTGATTAAACCTAGAATTTTATCTTATTATTTTGGATAAGAATTTCTCCGTCATCAATCCCGTTCTATTGTCATTGATTGATTGAATCCATTGTTATTCAACTAACAACTTGAGAATTTTCAAGTTAATTTATAAATACACTTTTGCCCCCTCTCGCTATAAGCCTGTTACCTGAAGTGATCAAGTTACATGCTATCTTTTTACCAAACTGCCTTTAAACGAGACAATAAGCATGAGTTTCAATCTAATTGTCGGATTTGGTTAAAAGTCCAATCGAACGGCTTGCAACTTTTTCTAATTCCGTAAAACGCCGGCGTTCGAATTCCGGGTTGGAACTCCGTAGGCAAAATACCCAGAAGTGAACTACATGGTTCACAGACAAATATTAAAAAAAGAAGCAAACCAAAAGGTAAGCAGGGTGACAGTAAAACAGCTTAAAGATGTCTTGGGTAAAATATACAGTGCCACGAAAACCTGTTAGACTAAAAGGAGAAATCTGACTCTTCAATTAATTAATAACAGGTGCAGAAACTGGAAGTGAAGGCTTAAAGCTCCATTCTGATTCTGAATCCGCAGTGCAACAACTTCACAAACTTTCAGCATTCGTAGTTCTTCTAACTAGCAGTTTGGAAGCTACAACTAAATATTCTTCTCCAGCAATTTACATTCAGCAACTGTGTCCCTCAAAAGATGTTGAGATAAAATCAAAAACTGCAACACTATAGAAAAATTGAGTAGCTTTGGTCATCAACTGAGTAGGCAACTTCAATGCACTCATCATTTCACTCCTGGTTGATGAGGCATCCTACCAGCTATTCTAAGCATCAAAGCCAATGCGATAGGCAACTTGTGCACAGGATTACTCATAATTTGTGGGTAGCACCGGTGTTGGATCAGCAGTGCCATGGAGAAGGAAAACAAAGCAGCAAACCCAATGTGTTAGGCCACTTGTGCACAAGATTACCCATAATTTGTGAGCAGCACCTGTGTTGGATCAGCCCTGCCACGGAGAAGGAAAATAAATCATAAATCTTGCTTCTGTGACAACTTGATTGCAACCAAAGGTAAAACAGCAGAACAAAAGAATGACGGGCTAAAAGGTTTCAACTGAAATATAATCTATATCTTCACCTTAGAGAGCACCTTAGAGAGCTGAAATGACATCTTTCTAATGTTCTTGCCCTAATTGTGTCTTTCTAGTCAAAGAGGTATGTGTTGAACAATGCAACTCGTAATTGTGGTTCTTAATGCTATTTTTGGATCTTGAATTTGTGGATAATAAAGAAAAGCAAATGCGAAAGTTAGGAAAGTAAATAAAGTGAAAAATATAAGTTTCTTTTATTTTGTTTTGGGTCAGGTGAGAAAAACTAATAAGAAAATGAATAAATATTTGCCCCAAAATTAACTTTTTATTTGGTTAACTATAAGAAAAATATGTTAGCTAATTTCACTTCCATTCATTTTATTTTCCTTTGATAAATGCATGACCCAAACATTGTATAAGAGTTCAAGATCAGGTGAATATATCAATTACTGTAATTAGGTCCTAACAGGGGTCTCTTTATGAGGGTGTTCCAACATAAAATGCGTTGATCCTGCAGTCACATTCACCATCCGCCATTGCTCTATTATGTTCACAAATCAGTCACCCAATGCAACAAAGACAAACAAGTAGGCAAATACAGTTTCTAGAAACAGAACAGAGATTTGACAAAAGTGAATTGATACTCTTTGATGGAAGTACCAGTTGAAAATAATTCCTGTACAGTGCATGACCATTGTTTGAGTTTTCTGTCGGTTTATTGAAAGTCTGCCTCTACGTGTGTCACTGGGCGACGAAAATAGCAGCAAGATTCAAAAAAAATGACATTGTGACAACAGCCTCATACCGGCTAGGGAGAATAACTAAGGCTTATATATTAGAGAGAGAGAGAGAGAGTCTAAGCAAACTGGATTCTGTCCTATAAAGCAAAGTGTAATTGGTAGTAGGATAATCGCACAAGACATTTACACACCTGAATCAACTGTTTGAAAGAAAAATGTCCTTGAGCTAGCTTGAACTTGAGCAATTGAAACTCGAATCAACCTTAATTACTCTGGTATTGTAAGATCCACAAAACCCACACTTGTGGTATAGCCAGTGAAACCTTGAAGTTCCCTTCTTGTCACAGTCATTGCACAGTATATCCTGGACAAACAAAATGCAATAATTTGACAGCCAATTATATAAGATACGGAACCTCAGGATTAAGCAAATGAAGAACAGACAGTTTACCTGACAGCGATCCCTGTATTCTTCAGGGAGCTCCTCAGAAGCCAATAAAGCATCAAGCATTCCAAAGTACACCTGAATAAACAGGTAAGGAAAAGAGAACTTAGGAAACCTCCAACTAAAATTTTCAGATTTCTCTTCCTGGTTAACAGACGATTACTTCTCTGAACACGATAACCTTCCATAGATATAAGCAGTATGGTTTTGGTGTTTATGCTGAACTGAAAAGGAAAACAAGAAATATTCTTGTGGAACAAAAAATTTGTGAACTGCCGTTGTATCTCAAAGGGTTTATCCTAGTTCATAGCAATCAAATCTACTGACGGAAACAGGATTGCTTTACAGTGCTCCCATTTCCAAATGCACCTTACAACATGATCATAGCAATGAATTATGCTGTTACTATTGCAGTACCTATTCCTTGTTTTCCCTTTAATTAATTGGAAAAAGGTATTATACCAACCCTGTAGTAGAATACAATATGATCGGTCCTGAACAAAAAGCTGTAAAACTAATGGCAATTCCTACCCTCTTATTCAGACCAGTCAGTGTTTTTTAAAATTTTGAGAATACAAGATGCCGTGCTTTTATAAGATGGCTACAAACAACAACAGAATCTATCAAATTTAGAGTTTCATCCTTCCAAAAGTGAGTTATCGACATGCCATTATCATTTGGCCAAACATGACTTTAGAAATTGAATCAATTGAGAACAAAATTTTAACCTACTTCAACTACAGAAATACCAAATTTGGTACCACATAAAGAGGACACAAATTTATATTACTTGGTTTAAATTTCTTGGATATAATTACAGCACCTTTTCGTAGTAATAAGCATTTGGACACTGAGTAAGAACCCACAATAAAAATGACCAAAATAGCCAAGAAGCACAGATGTAGATATATTTATAAAGGAGATACACAAATATGACGGAAAGATGCAGACGCAAAAAATTTCACTAGTTAGTTAAAAAAAAATTAAATAAATAAGACACAATAAGAGAGGCAGCATTTGTTTATATACAAATACAGTGAAAATAATAACTATTTGTTCATTTTATACATTACAAATATATTTCTACGCATAATGTACTATCTCTTCTTTTTTATAACTATACACGAAAAAAAAAAAAAATGGGACATATCTGGAAGAGTGACACAAGTCGATAAATGTTTGGCATGGATACAACTCCATTCTTAGAAGTATCTATGCTTCTTAGCAGAATTGTGAATTATTTAAATCAGCTCCCTTGAATAGTCTAAATGTGGCCTACATTCAGGTTCAGACTATGTTCAGGGAAATTAAAACCTACAGAAAACAAATTATTCTTGTTCAGACATCATCAACAATGCACTAATTTCACTTTGTGTCCAAGTTCAGTTTCCATGAATCTGAAGAGAGAGCATTAAAAATAAATGAACTTCCGGTAAAGCATAGGTAGCTTAGAAAAAGAGAAGATCTTACCGCCATATCTCCCAAGGATTTGCTACATATTGGGCAAATGTAGTGACTACACGTGTATGCCTGTCAAAATGGAACACGAGAGGAAGAAAAGTGTCTAGTATTATACTGGAAATTGTATAACTTCCACTAGGCCAGAGCAAATAAAAACAAACAAATAAAATAGCAAATAGGTAGCAATCGCGAAAGAAAATAAATAATGGACCTGAAAGCAAGCTGAATGCATAAAATGACCACAAGGAAGAGCTCTAAAAGTTGCACTGGAGGTGAAAAGAAAATCACAGCATATAGGACAGTTTGTCTCCAGACCTTTTTCTCGGCACTTGTGGTCTGCTAATTTCATGGCCAGGCAACAATTGCATGTCATGCAATGAAAGAAGTCAGTACCAAGTCCATTCCCAAGGCGGCATAAATTGCAAAATGGGCAATGATATACCGTCCTGTAGTCAGAAAACATACCAAAAAAAGACAAAGAAACGTCAGAATTTAATTCAACAGCATTTATCCATGGAACTTGTCAGATCATCACAAGCATAATTGAGCCCCAAAACTGAAGTACCAGATTTTCAAGATCCACACTAAAGCACAGAAACATGCACATGTCTATTGGCTATTAATCCTTCATCATACAATCATCTCAAAGGTTACACGTGTACATCAGGATACTTCTTTGTGAAAAGGAACCTAAATTCTTGTTTTTCTATTGGATTCCCCTATTCTGGCACTCTGCCCATGCATAACAGATTTGACTTAACAGATGGCATCCTTCCGTTCTAGTGACTGGTTTACAGAAAAGCTCAGTTTGCAATCTACATCCTGAAACATGCTCAAGGTTTCCAAAATATCTGGAAACCTCCAAAACAAATAATAGAAAATATATTATCTTATTTAAAATGAGGAATACAGCCAACAACTTCCACATTTTGATTGTCCAATTACCACCAACTGTTTCGAGTTTAATACAAGAAAGAAATATAAAACTGAAATCAAGGTGTAGAAAATGGAAAAAGAAAGGACTAACACTGATAATATTATATTAAGGGAATGCCTCTGTATGTATATAAAGTGCATGCCACTGTAAGGCGGGCATGATTCTGCATGTGCTCTGTTAAACTACTGCAGTCAGTAGTTTAAGAGTTTTGAAAAGAAACATTAGCTGGGAAAAGAAAGTGGTGGGAAAAAAAAAAAAAAAAAAAGATTAGGATCCTCTACTTTTCATGCAAGGAATGGAGAATTCCATTCCTCATTACAGATGTGTGCCACAACATTATAAAAAGGCAAAATCAATTATCAAGAAATGTCCACGTCAAGGCAATTAAAATAATCAAAATAATATATATCCTACACTTGAATGTAATAAATTAAAGGGTGTGATTAAAGAGTGTGATGATCAGATATGGAAGGGATGACCTGATCATCTGAGAACAATGTTAAGCATCATTTATGGCAAAGTCACCGGAGTTTGATGAGGTGAGAATCAAGGTGGTCTAGAGAGAGAGAGAGAGTCAGTCGCTCTGATGATGATAGTGATGATGATCTCTTTGAGAAGGGGATGAAGATATATATAAGTCAGGAGAAGTCCCTTAGGACAAGGTTCAAGGCACTGTTCAACCCAAGGTTGAAGCATCCCTGTATGGTAAGGACACCTCTTGGTGTTCTCTGTCTACCCTCCAAACCATTTGTCTCCCCAATGATCCCACTAATTGGAAAAATCTCTTAACCTTACTTCACGTCCATGAAAAATCTAGTGTATCCTAAATGAAGGTTCGGTCGCTGGGAGGGCCCTCCCTGAGGAGTTCGCCACAGGAGTCTTCCCTCGACAGCTAAGTCCTGCCATAGCTATATGGTACAGGAGGTCTTTCTTGGTATTGGTGCAGCCAGGATCCTACTAAATTGGCCCAAGTACCCACAAAGCATGCTTTTAATCTAGCCAATTGGAAGTGCATGTGCATTGTAATTGCAATGATTAGGTTTGACAAGCAGTAAATGGGCCGATGCGGGAGTGCGAACTCTTTATGCCATTATGTTAGATGGCTCTTGGGGTTGGGTTCCAAGGGGCTGCGGTGCATTTTTTTCAATGCAAGGGCTGCAATGCATGGATGAAGAGTCTAGATTTGATTATAATGATCTAACAGTTTTAGTTTAATTTAGTTAAGATTAATTTTAAAATAAAAATAAAAGTTTAAAAAATCTGATTGGAAGACAATCAATGCAGAATATGAAAATCACATGTCATTAAAGTGTAATCAAATCTGGACCCTTCATCCATGCACTGCAGCCCCTGCAGTGAAAAAATGCACTGCAACCCCCTAGAACCCCTTGGGGTTCCCCGGTTCCCCATGTATAAATAGGTCTGCTGGAATTTTCACAAGGTTACCCACTAAGTATTGAGTGCGTCCTACAACTCCTCTTACAAACTGCTGCAAGATTCCCTTTGAAGGACGAACTGCTGCAAGATTCCCTTTGAAGTTCATCATGCTTTTCATATTTACGATGAACTCCAGCAAAAATCACAGGCGACACAACCAAAGTACAATGACATCTTCATTCAGTTCAGACAAGCAGAAATCTAATAATCATACAAAATCAGAAGCAACCAACATGAAAAATAGATATATATAACTACATCAATTACAAAACTTCACAATACTTGGGACACTTCCTCCTCTCGGCAATTAGTGATTGGTAATCGTGGTAATTTGAGAGTAGTTCCATAGTAGCCCAAACAGATTGAGCGCTCACAATCAGTCCACTTTCATAGTTTACAAACTGTACCTAAAAAATATGTGAACTACTTTTGTAATGATCCATATTGATTATACTTTATGATGCTTTAACATTGGTCTAATGATTTACATTAGGACTTCCAAAACTACAGCAAGTATTAGCTAAATGTCATCAATCAGCAAGTAGCATGATTTGCTCCACATCTATATTGATTGCAGCCATAGGAACCACGTTGACATAACAATTGTTATTATTACAACTATTATTTTCGTTTTGAGTAAAATATGTCCACATGTCTCTAACTATTCATAAATACTCATAAGTTATTGTGCCACTCAGTGATTTCATTTATGGATCTTTTCTTTAAGAACCATGGATTCTAAAAAAAATTATTGCAATAAGAAATCATCTATTCACAGATAAGTAGAGAAAGATTCGGAATAATGCTGTCTCACCTTTCGTCATCAAAAAATTTGCATATGCTGCAGTAGTATTTTGCCATCAAGAGTCCATTGCAAGAAGGTGTCGTGCATGCAGGTCCAACAGCCTGAATTTTCAGGCAGCGCATACACATCATTTCAGATGTAGCTTTCCTGCAAATGAATTGTATAACATCACATATACAAAAATTCAACAAGAGTAAGATATGAGAACAGAAAAAAGTTACCTGTCCATGGAATGATCACTGACATTGTCATGACAGAACCTGCAAGTAAATAACTTGCCACAGCAAGCAGCACGAAGTTTGCAGTTTCTTTTGTAGTGCTCACACCCAAACACAGATTTCTCTGGATCACGAAAAGAAGGAGAGCATCCAAGCAGATCTTCATCATTTGAGGTTCCGCCTATCTTTGCTTGAGGTAACTTCTGCTGAGCAGCTATCCATCGACTATCAAGACAAGTGAATAAATCAGAGTGAGTCGGCCGCAGCATAATGAAAATAGCAACAGACAATTTATTAAGATGGCTAAAACAACAGAAAACCTTGTCATAAGATTTTGAATCAGATACGCTTTTCTTCTAGGATCAAGAGTTGAGTCCCGGGAAACCTTTCTTATCTCTGATTCAAGCTCATTTTGATTCATCCGGAAAATATCTTTCCAGCCGGGTTTGAAAGTATTATCACTATGGTCCAGGGCTTCGTGGACATCGGTGCCTAAAACAACATAATTTAAGACGCATGAGGAAAGATCTGCAATGTGAATCAAATATCATAATTCTAAGAACAGCTTTCTAGTATTGGAAGATCTGCAATCTGCCACCATATTAAAATACAAAGAATATAGGTCAGGTATGTTATATGGACTTTTCTAAGGTTTAGCAGCCATGTTGGACGCGTCAAGCTTGAGTGGGGGTATGGAATATGTATCCATCATGTATAGTTTGAAATCCACCCAAAACATAAGGAAGCCCCATTTGGAAGGGCTCTTGCTCAATGAGCAAAGGTACACCAGGGATATCAAGGCTTTAATTTGGGTTTATTATATAACTACACAAAAAAGCTCAACATTATGCCTGAAATGATTTGCAATGTCCCCATAATTGCAGATGAACCTGATATAACACAATCTCACACCAGACACATGTATTGAACCCAACTCTATGTTACAAAGGAGGTCGGTAGCAAGAATATATAATTCAAAGTACTGATGAAAGGATATTAAAAACCTTGTGAGCTACTACTTTCTGATGTTGCAGTCTGTGAATATGCAGATGAAGTTCCTTCCCACCATTCATTGAGCCACTCACTGAACATGGTGTTTTTGGTTGCCTGCTTCCATGTGTCCATCATTTTATTTTGCTCCTCCTGAGTAAGAGCAGATGTTACCCAGGGTAACATTGACTGGAGCACCTCTGCACCAGTAGTACCAATTATACGCCCAACAATTTTATCCTGCTCCTCCACAGAAAAATGTCTATCAAATAAAGGCCATAGCTCAAGTTCTTCCCGGAAAACATGCTGATCCAGTGTGACTTTGATGGATTTGCACATTCCCTGAACCTTTGTGGCCAGTTCATTGTATTCTGTCAAAATATCATTACCATCGGTAGAACCAAAGTTTGTTCTACTTGAATCTCCATTTATATTTGCATTCTTCAATTTTTCATGAAGTTGAGCAAGCTCAGAAAGTGCAGATGAAATATGCTCAAATAGTTCTTCTTCCTGCTTGTGATCCAAAGTGTAAGAGTGGCTAACATTATGAAGAGTTTCTTTTGATTCTAATGCCGGGAACACCATATCATCCTCTGCATTACTATGAGCTCTATATAAGCCCCATAACAAGCGAAATCTACCACTAAACTGCCTGAGGAAAGTTTCATCACAATCACCAAGTTTTCCAGATTCAACATCTAGATACTCCAAATCTTTGCGGATAGCTTTATGAAATTTAAATATGTTGTCAATGGGCCGTGTTTCACAGCCACTAAGAGTCATGCTTATATCTGTTTCCCAGTTGAAAAGACTGGAATTAAGAGAAGGAGCAGAAGGACCAACTGACAAGGAACGCAAAGATTTTGCAGCAGCAAGAGAATTCACTCCCAGATTATTTGTATTCACTCCTAACCCAGGAACACAACAAGACTGATTACCACAAGATAATTTCTCTGTGTTTTCAGTTCCAGAATGATTGCAAGCATCAATTTCTTCCCATGACATTGAACTCTCACGCATAACTGGTCTTCTGTGATCACCTGCCCGAACAAATGCAAGATTTTCCCCAGCTGAAAATGAAGAGCTGCAAGGACAGGACAGTTTATTAAACGTTTCTTCAGTTACAGTTAGTAGTTTTGCAGGACAAAAACCAATTGCACCAGAAGACAAGCAAACATCCCTCGGATGACCTTTGCATGCCCAACCAGAAAACAGAGTAACTAGCGCAGTATCTGAGGCTGGAGCTGCATCATATGCCATGAATATTTCAGAACAAAGAAAAAGGAGCATGCACTTATCAAACCAACCTATTACCAGTTGTCAGTAACCGATAACAAATTCAAAAGATGGAAATAAATCAAACCTGCCATATGCATATTGTGAAGGAAAGACCTTGCTTCTGCTTCGCTTAGTGATCCAACCAACCAAGGTAAGACACATTCTATCAGCCTCAAAGGCATCACACATAAGCTTTGATACAGAAGTTCTCGTTGGCGTTTGGGGCTAAAATGCTTTCGCGCAAGCGGAAGAACCTACAAATGTAATTTACTTAGTAGATATTTTATAGAGATGGCAGAAGGTGCCTAACTGAAAGTTGCAAGCTGTAATTGCACAGTGATACAGAGAAAACAGTAGTGAAGCAGCAATTCGCATGGATCAGATTTAAAGAAGAAAACCCAGGGTTGGCCCTCCAACCCCAGGCAAGCTGTTGCTTTCACATGCCATCTGGTGACGTTCAGCTCTTAATGTTAATGAGAAAAAAGAAAAACTAATTATAATTCTACATTGCATAAACAACATACCTGAATCTCCTCATTGTGGAAGTGCTTCTGTATGGTTTCCATTATACAATCAGCATGTGAACACAGCTTTGTGTAAAATTCAGCAGAAGACGAATTGGCCCCAGCACTTTCAATATTTTCTATCAAGCATCTAAACTTGTCAAATTGGCATTCTTCTTCAGCATGTTCCTGAGCAAAACAGAGTTCTGCATCTACAGCAGGGAATATAACTCTGTCCTCAGCAATACTGCAGTACCATTGATAAGAGAAGCTTGTCATAAAAATACAGAAGGGGCCACAAGGGGGACAAGACTATTGCAATTAGATGTTTCTTAAAACTTGCTATTTTTTCCTATTCCATGAGCAAAACAAATGCCAAGAAAAATATGAATGATTCAAGAAGGATGAGAAAGGGACTAAAAAATTTACAACTTTAAATGATAATGAAGTCGCCCATTAAATCTGCCTGTGTTCTTGGTGGGTTTTTTTTCTTTTTTCTTCCTTGAACAGCAAGTTAAATTGACATTTACCATCTCATTAAAAAACATGAGATGGTGACAGTAGCACCTATCGGAGAAAAATGAGAGAAAATCATTTAAGATCGATTGGATATGGCAAAGACCAGAGAGTCCCCAGCTAGAAAAAGTAACACTATCCAAATTTAGGGCAATGCTAAGAGGCAAGAAAGGCCAAGATTATCTTGAGTTTAATAGTAAAGAAAACATGTAATTTTGCGGATTAACTAAGATTATGTCACTTGGCAGAACACAATAAAGTAATAGGATCCACGAGCCTAACCCCATGTAGTTGAGAAAAAACTTAATTGAGTTCAGCTGAGATGGAAATGGACCATGCTACCCAATATATATGTAATCTTCCTACACTAGGCCATTGGATTCAAGCAGGATCAACAACCACGGCAGAAAGACACAAATGCACAAACTAATTCACTACCTAAATACTGATAAAAAACAAAATGCACTGCCTAAGTATAGCAATCATCATATTTGAAGAAAATTATCGATGCTGTGAAAGGAAAATTGAATCGGAAAATATTAACAAAAACTATACCTGTGAAAAATACAAACTTCTGCAATAAATTGAAGCCTCTTATTGAATGCAGATAAACCAGAAGAAAAATCTCCAGACAATTGTATCCTCCTAGCTGCTTCAGCTATATCATTCAGTTCTCTTTCTATAGCCTTGTGCCAATGCAATATTTCATCTACTGGACAGGTTAGAGTGGACTCCTCAAGATCAGAATTTAGTTCCAAATATTTTCTTTTACCAGTCCTAGAAGATTTACAGGCACAATGCACTTTCTTGGTTGGACTGATTAGGTTGCTAGCCTTGGAGTCTCGAGAACTTTCATGTTTAGAATCATCTTCACAAATTTTACAGGTGTCACTGCTTTTTACCCCATCCATCCAGGTGAAAATAACCTAAAATACACAGAAAATAATGTCAGCCAAAATATATTTTGCCTACTTTGTTTCAACCATGTGGTGCAAAATCAAAGGACACTCACCTGTTGAAGAAGCTTCTCTTCTGGGATTATTTTACTCAAGCATTTCCGCATATCCTGGCATTCATCAAATGAAATAGAAGAAGAGAGCCATGGGAGGAATTCTGCCATCATACTTACAGGAATGCTGCAAAGAAACTGCCATACTAATGAAGCCTGTTCTTCAAATGAAAACTTCTCAATAAGCAAGGGGAAGACCTGCCAAAACCAATGCCATTCATTCACATATGATTTTTGAAGTTTGAACTAGGTTTCAGTGATTGGATACAACGAAAATGGAAGATAAATGACATGACTACATGTAATTCATGCCTCCATTGTGCTTTATCCTTTCTACCCCAGTTTGTTCAACTTCTTTGGCCATTTGGTAGTGGTAACTCAATAAGTAACTTGCACGAGCAACAATTTTCACCTAAAACAAAAGCCTTTCATTTTTGCCTTCCGTAGTGCAAGTCATGTTAAGAATTTTGCTCTTGTTTCTTTGAGCAATGCCATATTGTTGAGGTAAATTGTTGATGGAAAGCAGTTCATTTAATATCCCCTTTTTAGTGGACTTCTCATCCCCTTTTATTTTGTTGTAAACCCTACTTCCCTTAATAGAATATTGTTGCTTAACTAAAAGAAAAAGGTCCATTTAACAAATAAGAATAAGCCCAAAATGTTGAAAGTCTTCCATATGCATAAATACATAGTCATCCAAAAACAGTAATATGTATTCATTGGTCCACGCGCAACAAACTTTTTTTCTCTTATAAAACTACCACATACCAACATACATACATCATGTAAAAGTATTATCACAAATAAGATGGAAAATCCCTATATCAGATTCAAGCAGAGCATCTGATAAGGACATCACAGAGTCTTGTTGGATATTTATATCCTTGTATTATATTTGTCATTATTGTTCTTATTATTTTAGGTAGTTTATTTTGAGTAGGATTTCTGAGATATTGTAATCATTGATTTGATTTTATCTTTAGTTACCTTGAGGATTTATTAACCAAACCAAACTAAGCCTCTTCCCAATAGGTGGGGTCGGCTATATGGATTTGACGCCGCCAAGAAAATCTATCTAGAGCCATGTCCTCTATTAACTCCAAGTAGGTAAGGTCATGTTTAATAGTTGTTTTCCAACTGTTCTTAGGTCTTCCTCTCCCTCTCCTACTCCTAACAATCTCCATAGTTTCACACCTTTTAACAGGTGCTTCCATTGGACGCCTTCTAACACCATCATGAGAAAATTCCTCAAAAACAATCATTAGACCAAGAAAAATCACCTTCCAAAAATCCTAAAATTCAGCTAGTGTAAACCTTTCCGACCTAGGGGATTTCCCTCAACCATAGTCAAAGATCGCCTAATTCACAAGCATTCCCCATACCATCACCAAAACATTCGTCAAAAGCTCTCATTAGACCAAGATAAATCACCTCCCCAAAATCCTAAAATACCACTAATGTAAACGTTTCCGACCGAGGGGATTTCTCTCAACTACAATCAAAGACTGCCTACCTCAAAAGCATTCACTATACTATCATGAAAAAATTCCTCAAAAACTCACATTAGACCAACATAAATTAGCTCCCGAAAATCCGAAAATACCGCCAATGTAAACCTTCCCCACCTAGGGGATTTCCCTCAGCCACAGTCAAAGATCGCCAATTTCACAACCATTCCCTATCCATCGCGAAAATATTCCACAAAAACTCTCATTAGACAAAGATAAATCACCTCACAAAAACTCTTCAATACCACCAATGTAAACCTTTCCAACCTAGGGGATTTCTCACAACCGCAGTTGAAGACCGACAAATTCACAAGCATTCACTATACCATAGTGTGAAAATTTCACGAAAACTCTTATTAGACCAAGATGAATCACCTCCCCAAAATCCTAAATACCGTAAATGTAAACCTTTCTAACGATGGCGATTTCTCCCGAACACAATCAAAGACCGCCAACTTCAAAAGCGTTCACAATACCATAATGAAAAAAATTTCTCAAAAACTCTCATTAAACCAAGATCAATCACCTCCCAAAAATCCAAAAATACCACCAATGTAAACCTTCCCGACCTTTGTGATTTTGCTCAACCACAAGCAAAGACTGCCAATTTCAAAAACATTCACTATCCCTTCATGAAAAAATTCCTTAAAAACTCACACTAGACCAAGAAAAATCACCCCCCAAAAATCCAAAAATACTACAAAAAGTACACCTTTCCAACCTTGGGATTTCTCTCAACTACAATCAAAGACTGCCAATTTCACAAGCAATCACTATACCATCGTGAAAAATTTCATAAGCATTCACTATACCACAAGGAAAAAATTTCTCAAAAACTCTCATTACACCAAAATAGACCACCTCCAAAAAATCCTAAAATACCGCCAATGTAAAACTTTTGGAAGCTTCACTCAACCACAATCAAAGACGCCAATTTCACAAGCATTCACTATATCATCAAAAGAAATTCCTCAAAAACTCTTATTAGACCAAGATAAATCACCTCCCAAAAATTCTAAAATGCAACCAATGTAAACCTTTCCGACCTAGGGGATTTCTCATAGCCACAGTCAAAGACCAGCAAATTCACAAGCATTCACTATACCATAATGACAAAATTTCTCGAAAACTCTAATTAGACCAAGAGAAATCACCTCCTTAAAATACCACATGTGTAACCCTTTCCAACGATGGCGATCTCTCTCAAACAATCAAAACCGCCAATTTCAAAAGCATTCACTATACTGTAATAAAAAAAATCCTCAAAAACACTCATTAAATTAAGATAAATCACCTCCCAAAAATCCTAAAATACTACCAACGTAAACCTTCCCGACCTCAGGGATTTCGCTCAACACAAGCAAAGACCACCAACTTCAAAAACATTCACTATCTCCTCATGAAAAAATTCCTCAAAAACTCTCCATAGACCAAGATAAATCAACCCACAAAAATCAAAAAATACTCCAAAAGATCACCTTTCCAACCTTGGGATTTCTCTCAACTACAATCAAAGATTGCCAATTTCACAAGCAATCACTGTACCATCATGAAAAAATTTCACAAGCATTCACTATACCACAAGGAAAAAATTTCCCAAAAACTCTCATTACACCAAAATAAATCACCTCCAAAAAATTCTAAAATACCGCCAATATAAACCTTTTGGAAGTTAGGGATTTCCCTCTGCCACAATCAAAGATGCCAATTTCACAAGCATTCACTATACCATCACAAAAAAAATTTCTCAAAAATTCTCATTAGACAAAGATAAATCACCTCCCAAAAATTCTAAAATACCGCCTATGTAAACCTTTCCGACCTAGGGGATTTCTCACAACCACAGTCAAAGACCGACAAATTCACGAGCATTCACTATACCACAATGACAAAATTTCTCGAAAACTCTTATTAGACCAAGATAGATCAAATCCCAAAAATCCAAACCTTTCCAACGATGGTAATTTCTCTCAACCACAATCAAAGACCACCAATTAAAAAAACATTCACTATGCCGTCATAAAAAAATTTCTCAAAAACTCTCATTAAACCATGATAAATCACTTCTCAAAAATCCTAAAATTTCGCCAATGTATACGCTTAACCACAATCAAAGACCGCCAATTTCAAAAACATTCACTATCCCCTTAGGAAAAAATTTCGCAAAAACTCTCAATATTCCAAGATAAATCACCTCACAAAAATCCGAAAATATTGCCAATGTACACCTTTCCAACATTGGGGATTTTTCCCAAGCACAATCAAAGACAGCTAATTTCACAAACATTCACTGTAAGATCATGAAAAAATAACTCAAAAACACTCATCAGACCAAGATAAATCACCTTCCAAAAATCCCAAAATACCTCCAATGTAAACATTTCCTACCTTGGGGATTTCTCTCAGCCACGATCAAAGACAGCCAATTTCCAAAGCACTTATTATACCATCTGGCAAAAAATTCCTTAAAAACTCTCATTAGACCAAGATAAATCCTCCCACAAATGCTAAAATCCCTCCAATAAAAATCTTTCCGACCCAGGGGATTTCTCAAAACCATAATCAAAGGGAGCCAATTTCACAAGGATTCACTATACTATCATGAAAAAATTCCTCAAAAACTCTCATTAAATCAAGACAAATCACTTTCCAAAAATCCTAAAATAATGCTAATGTAAACATTTCCGACCTAAGGAATTTTGCACAACCACAATCAAAGATAGCCAATCTCACCAGCATTCAGTATATCATCATGAAAACACCCTCCAAAACTCTCAGCAAACCAACATAAATCTCCTCCCAAAAATCCTAAAATACTGCTAATGTAAACCTTTCCAACATAGAGGATTTGTTTCAACGACAATCAAAGACTGCCTATTTCACAAGCATTCACTATAAAAACCAAACCAAACCAAGCCTTTTCCCACAAGGTGGGGTCAGCTACATGGATTTGACGACGCCAATCAAATCTATTGAGGGCCATATCCTCCGTTAAATCCATGTAGGCAAGGTCATGTTTAA
>JAVXUM010000001.1:20190173-20207235 GCA_035590655.1 Pouteria glomerata
GTCTATCCCATTTTTCTCTCAGTCTCAACCCCAGTCCATCGTTGATGAGCCTCCCCCTATTATTACAGTTGAGTCTAGTCACCATGCCCCTTTGAGTCTATCTAGTCATTTGTCTCGTCCTGACTTTAGGTTTACTCTCGGCGTCGAGAAGTAATTGCTTCACCTCTTGCTTCTAGTGCTCCATCTACTTTTTCTATGCCGCCATCTCCTGTAAGTGATTTAAATGTTTTTATTGTTTTTTGGAAGGGTACACGTTCTTGTATTTCTTATCCCATTTCTCATTTTATGTCTTATGATGCATTATCACTCTCCTATCGTTCATTTGTTACATCGTTAAATTTTGTTTCTATTCTTAAAACTGTCTCTAAAGCACTTTTCACCCTGGATGGTATTCTGCTATGGAAGATGAAATGTTTGCCCTTCGAGCTAATGATATTTGGGAACTTGTTTCTCTTTCTTCTGATAAGTCTGTGGTTGATTGTCGTTGGGTATATATTGTTAAGGTTTATCCTGACGGTACTGTGGACAGGTTAAAGGTGCGCTTGGTTGCAAAAGGATATATTCAGATTTATGGTTTGGACTTCTCTGAGACATTTTCTCCTGTTGCTAAATTTACCTCTGTTTGTCTTGTTATCTCTTTAGTTGCAGTCTATTATTGGCCTCTCCATAAGCTTGATGTGAAAAATGCTTTTTTGCATGGTGATCTTGCTGAGGAAGTATATATGGAGCAACCTCCTGGGTTTGTTACTCCAGAAGAGTATGGGCTAGTTTGCAAACTAAAGAAAGCATTATATGGCCTGAAGCAGTCTCCTCGAGCATGGTTTGGCCAATTCAACACTGTTGTCATTGAATTTGGCCTAGTTCGGTGTAGAGTTGATCATTTGGTCTTTTATCGTCATTTTTCTAAAGGACAGATTTGGCTCCTTGTGCATGTACATGACATTGCCATCATAAGAGATGATTCCTAGGGTATTGTTGATCTGAAGACATTTCTCCAAAGTAAGTTTAGCATCAAAGATTTTGGACCACTGAAATACTTCTTGGGAATTGAGATTGCCCGATCACATATGGGTATTTCGCTCTTTCAAAGAAAGTATGTTCTTAATTTATTGACTGAGACAGGTATGTTGGGTTCTAAACCTGCAGAAACTCCAATGGACCCAAATACCAAGTTGGTTGCTGATCAGGGAGAATTGTTGCATGATCCTAGTCAGTATCGGAGGTTAGTTGCGAAACTAAATTACTTGACAGTCACTAGACCTAACATATCATTTGCCACAAGTGTAGTTAGTCAATTTCTTGATGCACCTTGTTCTAGTCACTAGGATGCGGTCATCCGCATTTTGAGGTATCTAAAAGGTGCACCAGGACGTGGTCTACTGTATCAAGATAATGGTCATACTCTTGTCCAAGGGTATACAAATGCCGATTGGGCTGATTCCCCATTAGATAGACGGTCTATTACTGGATATTATATCTTTGTGGGAGGAAATCTAGTATCCTAGAAAAGTAAAAAGTAAACAGTGATTGCAAGATGAAGTGCAAAATCAGAATATAAAGTCATGGCCCATACGTCTTGTGAATTGATTTGGATGTGTCATATGTTAGAGGAATTGGGAGTATTTAGATCACAGCCTATGGAATTGTTTTGTGATAGTCGAGCTGCAGTCCATATAACCTTTAATCTAGTGTTTTATGAGAGAACCAAATACATTGAAGTTGGTTGTCACTTTATTGGAGAAAAAATTCTACAAAATATTATCAAGACTAGTCATGTAAAGTTTGAAGTTCAAGTGGCTAATTTGTTTACTAAAGCTTTGGGAGGAGCTAGGATGAGATATATTTGTGACAAGTTTGGAATATATAATATATATGCTCCAGTTTGAGGGGGAGTGTTAATGTATATTAATAGTTGTAAATGTTCTATCAATGTATCTAGTCGTATGAGATGTGAATAGTCACTCATGTATATGAATAGTCACCTTGTACATCTATAAATAGATAAAAATGAACCCAGTTGGGTGTGCGGTATTGAGCTCAATTAATCTCAATCTTTGACATATAGCGTACATAAATAAACTTTAATTTAATCAAACCCTGGTTTAACCCTAATTTAATCAAAATCCAAAATTAAGCATGGGCTTAAGATAATTAATGTCCTGCCCATGTCAAATGAAATATTAATACAAATAATTTAAATAAAGCCTGTGCCATATATTAATGAAGCCAAATCCGCATAAACCTTGTATATCGACCCCCATTAAATGGCTCCATCTCTTGCTTGGATCACATGAATTAAGGCTTGATCCTACTTTGAGCCTAGCTCTATGCTTGAAGCCACCTTAGAAAAATTCCTTGGAACTTGCTCGGCCCAAATGTCGTGAATTAGCCCATTTAATGCCTCTTTGATTCTCTTAGCGCTAATCCTTGTAATTGGTTCAACTGGCACATTTATTCACGCTTTTTCAGGAAAAAATGTTTAAAAAAAAAAATCTATTAGCATACGAAACAAGCCAATTCTTAATATTTCTGATTTTTCACATTATGTGGGCTCTTGTATTCTAATTTTTTAAAATACTAATAACGTGTTTAAAAATTTTTAGAAATAAAAGAAATATTAAATTTTAATAAAAAATTATATTAAATGAAAGTCTTGTTCTCTTATATTTCTGTGAATATATGCAGTTTGACATCCAGATGTACAATTCTTCTTCATTTTGAGATATGTCACATGCACCTTCATATTAACAATAAATCTTCCTTAATTCAGGGGCATACAGATGGGCACATGGCATTACTTCATGTCAATACTCACTCGTTGATTGTAGGTGATCATTGTGTGGGGTAAGATTCTGTACAAGAAGAAAGGTTGCACCACAAATGAATCATTACTTCTTACCTGCAGCTGTACTATGATCAACTATTTAATAGTTGTTCTGGTTTATTAGTTATGTTGGCTGATATATGAAGCTCTCACTCTTCCTTATGGATATACGTTTGATGAATGGGCTTTGTGCTTCACTAATCTTACCACTGCCACTGATGTTATTACTATTAGTAACTAAAAAAGATAACTCAGTGCACAAGGCTCCCACATTGTGAGGTTTGAGAAGGGTCCAATATACGCAACTTTGCCTTTGCAAGTAGAGGGGTTGTTTTTAGGGTTCTAAATTGTGGACTCCCAAATTGCATTGGAACAACCTTATTGCTTTTCCAAAGCCACCCTTTATGTTATTGCTATTAGTGATAATCTTGTAAATTTATTTAGGAATATCATCTATAAGCATTGTTTGATGCTGGGTTTAGAATCCATGGCATCATTTTTTAAACTTTTAGGTCTTTCTATTTTGTTTTTTATTTATCTAAGGTGTCATTTGGTTTGTTTTTCTATTTTTTGTTTTTTGTTTTTGTTTTATATTTTCTGTTTTGAGTTCATTTTCCATTTCACGCTTTTAAAAATAAGAAAAATATCTGAAAATATATTTGATCACTTGTGTTATTAAAATTTGTTTTAGAAAGCAGAAAATAGATTTACACATAGAATGAAAAATAGCAAAAAGTCGTTTTGAGCAATTTTAATAAAAAATAAGGAAAATCTCAAAACAAGAAAAACAGAGTATTTTTTGTTTCCTTGTTTTGGGATTTTAAAAATATAAAACAGAAAACAAAAATAGAAAAGAGAAAAACAAACTAAATGCCACCTAAATATTTCTCCATTTTATGATTTGTCACCTAGATGTTATTTTTTAAAACATATTGGTACCTGTTAGTTTTATTTTATACTTGATGGCTATTTTTGTACCTTTTAGTTATTAATATTAATATAGAGCCAAGCAAGGGAATCCTACTACGATGGTTCTTTTCTCATTAGCTGTTCATTCTTCTTCTTCTTCTTTTAATCTAATACATATCTTTGGGTTTATTTCAGCCAAGGAAGCGCACTTTTGGATATTAATTCTGGTGGAAATATGTATGTAAGTATACTTTGACATGTCATTCTTTGTTTTATGAAGTGTAAGTACAGCACACATATTGTTTTTGTATGACTTGTAATTTTATTTTAATTTTTTTCTTTTTAACGTGCAAACACTATGATCTAAATTAATAGGTGGTATTTTTTTTTTCATGAGAGCATGTTTTTAAGCACTATTGTATACTGTTACTTCTCTAGGGATGCGCGTAGAAGGATTGCTCTTCTTGATCATGATGCTAACATCATGTCACAGTTGATTTTGAGAATATTTTTGTCAATACATAAGAGGAGGAGCCTCAACCTTAAAACTTATCTGTTAAAGTGAGATAAGTCCATTTCTTTTATGAAAAAAATAACCTTTCTCAAGGACTGATGTGGAACAACTTCTAACAACCCCCTCACACTAACTTGTATGGATCTAGACACAGGGTGGACCATGGTGAGACCTAGTTAAAAACCTGCTATGATACTATGTTAAGAAGCCCATCAACACATAAGAGGAGGGATCTCAACCTCAAAACTTAGGTGTTAAGATGAGAGAAGTTTAGCTCTTTGCCCCCCTAACCAACTATATAGAATCCCAAAAAATGTACACTTTAATCTGTACAAGGAAGTTTTCTCATTGCGGAAGTGTCTTTTGTTCCACTTTTCCCATGTTAACCACGTCAAACTCAGAAATTAGTCACCATGCTTCCTTTTTGCTCTTGTGAATCCTCGCTCCCCACTATTCCTGAAAGACAAGCTTTACCTTTAAGGGTGGAAGTATGTTAGAGCCAAACTCCAAGCTGTCTTGCCCACTGATAGTGCATGAAAGGATGGTCAATGAGTCTCCTCCCTCCTCACATAGACAGCACTAGATTACTGAAATCATTCTTTTCCTAATCAAATTACCAATGGTAAGAATTTTCTGATGAAGCATACACCATAATCTCAATAGAATCATAATCTCAATAGAATCTCCCATTTGAATCTCTCCTTGTCCTCGTCTGTCGAATCAAATAATAAGATCTTACCTCAAAACGCCACGATTTAGTGGCATTCCATGTCATCTTGTCCTCAGCCCCCCAGCTTTGTGGTGTAGAGGCTGGCAAAGAAACACGTGAATGGTACCTCAGACTTGTAGATAGAAAGGGTAAACATTGAGTAAGGTTACTACAATCATTAGTTGTCTAGGTTTTCTTTCCGTTTTCCATTCTGCAAAAGATGGACCCTATGCTACTTTCTGTAGGGCTCCCTCACTTCCTTTGTTATAATAGTGAGAGTGTTTGGTATGAGAAGAGGTCCTTGCTGTGTTTTTCATGTGTAGGTGGGGCAGCAGTTGGTTAACAATAGCACGATGGTGGGTTCCTCATCCTACATAAACCTTATTAAGTAAAATAAAATTCCTGTAGTTTGTTCAAATCTGGAATACCAAGGTGAAATACTGGCACCATTTGGTGCTATAAAATAATACAAAACTCTACAAATCTCTACAAGCAAGAATTACAAGACTGTAAATTTTAAAATTTCTGCTCACTGCACAAAGCACAAGACATTTAACTTTTATAAATTTATACAAATTTATACAAACTGCAAAAACACCCACTAATTAAAGAGAAGAAATTCAGCAGTACTTATTCTCATGCAGTATGGGATTACGTTATGTTCGATCATAATTTTTCTTTTCAACTGTTTTCTTTCTTTGGAGGTTTTGGGTTATGAACATTCTTATGTTTATGTAGGAATACTTCCAAACAACGTACAGATTTATGGAGATTTCCCCACATGTTTTAATCCCCATGCATGGGAGACTTAATCTGTGGCCAAAGCACATGCTTTGTGCATATCTCAAGTATGAACTACAAATCTACCTTCTCTCTCTCTCTCTCTCTCTCTCTCCCCCTCTGCTGTTCATTAACTCATGATCACTGCAGACTCTATGTTTGGCAAAATTATGTATAAGAGGTTCACTTGCTACATTCTTCGGACAAATACCCTTTTATGGATTTCTCCCTCTAGGCTCTGCTCTTTTCCTGTATTTCTGCTTTCCCATGTATTTTTCAAAAGTTAAGGTTAAGAAATCTGTTTATCATATCTATTCGTTGCCTAGAAATACTTGATAGATGACAAATTGTCAGTAGTTGAACTTTTATGCTAATGGTTCACAGTTTTTATGTTGTTCAATACATATTTTAAGAAAAATTAACCTTCTCACTTATGACTCATGAGATTGTCTTGGCACAGTAACTTGATATGAGACTAAACAAATGAAAAGAAAAACAATAACAAATATTGATATAGCGTTGCTTCATTTTCAGAAATCGCAGAACTAGAGAATCAACCATCTTGAAAGCCATTGAAAATGGAGCAAAAACACTGTTCGACATAGTTGCTTATACATATGCTGAGGTTGATCGCAGTCTCTGGATCCATGCTGCATCAAATGTGAGGCTTCATGTGGATCATCTGGCCCAACAAGACAAGCTGCCAAAGGTAGCATTCACCTATTTCCAAGCTCGACTTTCAGTAATCAACCATGTCTACATGCATATACATGATTGCATTACAGCTAATTTCCCATGTGTTGATATAGTAAATCTGAACGCATATACATATCGGATTGCAGCTAATGTACCATCCCATGTATTGATGTATCAATCCCACTTTTTTTTTACTGTACTATTGATTAATAAACCTACTGATTTTTCTTATGACCATATCTGCTAAACTATTATTGAAAGAGCCACATGGCCTTCCTCCTTTCCTGATGATGTTTCCCAAATTTTCATTCTGAAATATTGTCCTCTTTGTAAAATGAAAGAAGATTATATCCTGCTTATGGGTATAATTGAAAGATACATCTGTAATAGCCAACTAAGCTATTAGCCCAAACTAATAAAATCCTTCTGTACATGATTTCCTCAATGGAGACTTCTTTAAAATATTTTAATTTGAGTTAATATTTAGTTGAACTTGAAAAAGTGACAGTAAGCCTGACTGTGTTGAACTTCTCCAGGAGACCCGCTTTGAGCGGGATCCTTGTGCAGTAAGTGTGATTTTTTCCCCTCAGCTGAGATATGATTATTCAATTGTTGGGCTTTAAATATTTCGAAGTTAGTAGTACACGAAAGTGAATTGAAGGAGTTGGGATCAGTTTTGGAGGCAATTGCCTTTCCCTTTCTCTGATCTGATAGACAGAAAGACTGAACCTTGGTTCAGCTTTGCTTTCATTGGAGGAGCTGGTTTTAACCACATTAGGGGTGGCGATCATTTCATGTTGTGTTGTGTTTGGTTTGGGTTCATAATTTTTGTTGATTCGTGTTGCTTCATGCCTATTCATGTCTATACTTAAATATCTTAAAATTTAATGGACATATTAAGTAATTAATTTATTGGAAAATCATGTCAAACTGTGTCAATTTTGAGTCAACTTATTTGTGTTGTGCCGAATAATATGAGACAGAATGTTATGTTATTAAAAACAATATATTGACAAAACGAACTTACCTGAAATTTGGATGTTTAGATGATTATAGAGCAAGAAAATGAAAGAAAAAATTCAAAATTAAGATATATTTTTGATTAGTCCAATTAAGTTGATTCAACTATTTGTAATGAAGACTGATGATTACACCAATGAAAAATAGTTTGGATTGAAGGTATTATAGAGAAGAAGTGCGATGACTTTAACCTACTGTTGGTGTGTGTGTGGAGTCCCACATCAGAAGCTTAAGCTGGGGATCTTGGATGTTTAAGTAGGAGCGGTGAATCCAATTTCCAACTTCTTGGCTGCTCCTTTTATGAAGGTTTCATGGTTGTTATTTATGGTATCAGAGCCAGCCTGTGCATATGAAAATGTGGGATTTGGTACACTCTCGGGTTCACCTTTGGTCGAAGAAAAGAAAAAAGAACTGGCTAGTAGATTTGTGATCAATTGTGAGCCCTGATTAGGACGTGAGGTGTTAATGGGGGAGTGATTGTGATGAGTTTAACTCGTGGGTGTCATGTGCTTGTACTATCGGAGTGTAATCAGCGATCTTTGGCTATGTAGGTAGGAGCAATGAAACTAGTTGTCAACTCCTTGGTTAGCTCTTTTGGGGAACTCCTGTGATTCTTACTTGAAGAAGTGTGATGAAAAGTGAGTCAATGAAGCCAAAAAAAAGTATGTGAGTCGGAGGTTGATGGTGTCTTGACAGTTTGTAATTAATTACTGAAAGCTCTGTATTCAAGCATTAGGTTCGGCACTTCTTGAACGAGAAATTATCTTTCTTTATGTTGTCTCTCCATCTTCGGGCATGCAGTCATTACTTGAGCCAGAACAAAATTATACTTGTGGGAGATCCTGCAGATTCTCTTCACCATACCAACTCTAACATTATTCACTAAGGCCAGGGCTTTTTGGAACATATTGCATTTTCAGTTAAAGAATTCTTTGCAATCCAGGAATTGCAGCAGTAACTTGTAATCGTATAAACAAATAAATAAGCTAAAAGATCCCTGATTTTCAATATTTTTAATGATATATGAGCACAAATTTCCTTGAAAAAGTGGCAACATCTATTCTTATTCAGTTGAATTGAAGGCATGCTTGTACTGTAGATGACATATTCAAGTAAAACTTCAGAACTTCCTCTGACTTGTGCAGGAATTCTCTCTTGAAAATTTTAATAGCAGCTGCAATGCATTTGCTGGCATGGTGGCTAAAGCATGTGCCAATATGATGAAAACTGCCCTCTAGCCCACTCACCTCCTACCATATTTTAGGTTGTCTCTGGTGCTTTCTTAGAAAAGGATGCTGTTTCTTTTGCAACTTGGTTTAGTCATTCTCTATTTATAAACCATTGACACTGAGATTTTGATGCAATAGCTACTTCGTTCGAAAAGTCAATAATCATATTTCTCTCTGAAGACTACTTGCTTCTAATTTTGGTCAACAATTTATTTATTTATTTATTTATTGGTGGGCTTCACTCTGAGCTTTAATTCTTCTGTGCAGGAATTCTCTATTCAGATGTTCCAGAAAACATGCAGACTCCGTTTCTTGTCTCAGTGGATGTGGGCGTATCTTATTAGCCATTTCCCATTGAAGAACCCAAAGCTGAGGACTCCAGTAATGCTCGGTGCTGTGGCGGTTGCTGTCTTTGCTGTGGTCTATCCAATTAAAAACAAATTTCATTCTAAATAATAAGAATAAGATAAACTATTAACTCCTGTATGGTGATGTAAAAGACGAGTTAATATTATGATGTCATTACCAAATTAAAAATAAATAAATAAATAAATCTCTACTTTTCTTCTCTTGTGGCCTTTTGGGTGTTAATATGCTTTCACATCAGTGTAAGTGCTATATCTCAGTGTAATTACTAATTACAAAAAATTATACCGTTGGAAGGCCAATTAAGTACAGGGTCATGAAAATTGTACAGAGTGGGTTGCCTCGGAGCCGTTCTGATCAGAAACTTGAGCAAACCGTGGATGGTAATGGTGATTAAATTATTCATGTGAATTCTAGATCTTACTGGGGATTGTCTGAGGCAATATAGAGAGCGTTTAGAATGACAAAAAGTGAGATAAATTAAAATAATTTGTTAAAAATTATAAATTTGTAATTTGTACATTAAAATAAAAAATAAATAATTTTTAAAAATTTTTAAAGAATTTTAATATGCCAAATGCATCTATGGCTTGTAAAAGGATAGTTGCGCAAGGGCTTCATTCATTTAGCATCTCAAATGGTTTTCACGAGCACGTGGCTTTCTAACCAATAATTGCTAGGGTTAACAGAAAAAGAAAAATGTACCTTAATTTTTTTTATTTTTTATTTTTTATAACAGAAATAGAGCTCTTCAATAAGTTCTGGCTTTTACATTTGGCAAACGGAAAAAAGTTAAGCTCTCTCTCTAGCTTGTAATCACACCTTTCATCCTTATGGAGTCTCATGTGTTGCTCTCTTGCTCCTCTCACCCATGTTATCATTAGTGAAAACGTTTTCAGACCCTCCAATTTCACAACCCAAATCCTTGTGACCTCCCATGCATGCACTCTTGCTTGTCCACGTTCCTATCAAAACGTTTTCAGACCCCCCCAATTTCGAGACAAATCATTGTCTTCATTTAACTGCCAAAAACTCTTACTGCATTGATTGTCATATAATGCAAGCACAAAACCCTTCTTACATATATATACATATATATATATATATGTAGTGTGCATGTGAGTGAGAGAGAGAGAGAGAGATGAGGCTGAGTAAGCTTGTTCCTATCATAAAAGAACTCCCTAAACGCATCAAAAAGGAGTTCACAGAAGGTAGTTTCCGAGTTGCAACCGCCATAATCCTCTGCTTATGTATGGCATTCTTTGTTGTTATTCTCGGAATGTTCATAAACAATCGCGTTAGGAAATTCATCGTCTCTGATCGGGATTTCTACTACCCTCCAGTACACAACACATTCTCTTCATTTTCATCCACATCTCGTTATTCATGCAACAGCACTTCATCTTCTCCCACACTAAATTCTTCAACTACAAGGAGCAGTGGGCGGTTCAGAGACTGGATATCTCCTGAAGACGTCTGGCATTCAATGACGGACGAGGAGCTAACGTGGAGAGCATCAATGGTGCCCCAGATTGCAGGGTATCCCTACAATCGGACCCCAAAAGTGGCCTTCATGTTCTTAAATAGAGGGAGATTGGCACCACTTTGGGAGAGGTTCTTTAAAGGACATGAAGGGCTCTACTCCATATACCTACACACCTCGCCCGAGTTCACCAATGAGCCCCCAGAATCCTCAGTCTTTTACAAGCGTACAATACCAAGCGGTTAGAACTAAGGGTGGAAAACTTTTTTCGACTTATTCGAGACCGGCTCTTATTTAATTCGTGAATAAAACAAGATTAAATCAAATTTGATTTATACGGCTCAAGTTTGAGTTTAAAAAGCCAAGTTAACAAATTTGATTTGATAAAATAATACATATATTTTTATTATATTTTTTTATAATATTTTATTTATTATACTTTACGCTTAACGACATTTTTACCGATCTTGACCCTAAATTGATTTTTATCGAGCAAAATTAGAGTTTGTATAAAAATTCAAATCAACTCTAACTAGGGGTGGAAACCAGCCGAATCGAGTCAAGTTTTAATTTGCTTGAGTTCAGCTCGAGTTTTCTGAGCTCGAATTTGAGTTCGATTTGAGCTTTTATATAGGCTCAAGATTGGCTCGATAAAAAAGAACTTAGGTTCGAACTCGGTTCGTAAATAACTCGATTAAACCAAAATGACATCGTTTTAATTTAAAATATAATATTATTAAAAAATATAATAAAAATATTATTAAAAATATATATATATTATTTTATCTAGTTTGCAAGTTTTCAAGCCGAGTTTAAATTTGAACAAATCACAAGTCAAGTTCGAATCAAGCTCGTTTTACTCATGAATTGAGTTCGAGCGGAGTTCGAATAAATTCCGAACAATACGATTTGTTTCCACCCTATGTCTAGCTCAATATAAACTGCTCAAAACTCAGAATAAGTTGAAGCTCAGTTTCCCAAACATCCCCTCTAATTGCATCCCATTTCGTATATATCTCCACCGAAAATTTCATTTCTTTGGCAGGCAGTGCAGTGGGGAAAGGCAATGATGATTGACGCAGAGAGACGATTGCTAGCCAACGCCCTCCTCGACATGTCGAACGAGAGATTCGTGCTGCCCTCAGAGAGCTGCATTCCACTGTTCGACTTCACCGCAATCTACACTTACCTCCTCAAGCTCAACTCCAACCACAGCTTTCTCAGCTCATTCGACGACCCCAGACCAATAGGCCGCGGCTGGAGAAAAAGGCTCCCAGTGGTTCGAAGCCCACAGAGAGCTTGCCATCCGCATAGTCTCCGACGTCACTTACTACCCGCTCTTCAAACTCCATTGCAGGCCCCCCTGTTACATGGACGAGCACTACTTGCCGACCCTGGTCACTAAGATTTGCCCCCGGCTCACCTCGAATCGGACCGTTACTTGGACCGACTGGTCGGATGGTGGGTCCCACCCAAAACTACATTTACGAGGAAAGACATTACCAGAGGGCTCCTGAACCGGGTTAGAGATGGGTCTAATTGCAGTTATATAATAGACCGGCCTTTGTTTGCTTCCTCTTTGCTAGGAAGTTTCATCCCAGCACGCTCTAGCCGTTGCTGCAGATTGCCCCCGGGTTGCTTGGGTTTAATCCCTAGGCCCCGGTTGGATGGCGCTAATATTTTAGGGGGATAATTTATAAAGAGAGTATTAGATAAGAGGGGTATTATTTTTAAAGGGTTGGCCCTCATTGATGCGATGCTTATAGAAGGGGATAAAAAAGTTGATAGTTTGGATGAGAGATTAAACAGGGGGATAACTTTGACTTTGTTTGGATGTTTTATAAATAAGAGGGGGTGAATGATGGAAAAAGCAATCAAATGACTCTTTTGCCCTTGTGGTGTCTCAAACTTGATTACTTATTAAATTAATAAATATTAAATTGTAAAACCCACTCTATTTAATTATTTTTGGACAGTTTGAAGCTATATTATTTATTTCATTGAAAATTTAATTTTTTTATAAATTTATTTAGAGAGATTTTTTTTAAATATATACTTTTAAATGGTTGGTTGGTATCCAATTTTTTTTAATTATATTTAATTATATTTATTATATTAAATAAATTTTTTTTATAAATATAAGATAAGTGTGGATGTTAATAAACTTCATCAAAAAATAAACTAAATTAATATTTGTTTATTTTAAAAAAGTTAAATATTAATTTTGAAATAAAAATAATAAATTTAACAATTAAAAGAGTAAAATATTAGTAATTATGTCTGTAACATATATTCTATTAGTTTTTAATCCCATGTTAAAAGCACAAAGTGGTAGAATATTTTATAAGGTGATAAAATTTGTTTAAAAATTTTTTAACAAAATATTATTAGTAAAAATATAATTTATAATTACATTATATAATTCTTAAAAACGCACTAATCTTTTCCTTTTTTTTTCACAAAAAATCCCATTAAAAAATAAATAAATCTTAAGATTGCGATTGGTGCCTTTGTTTATGAAAATTAGGTTGATTTAAACCACCGCCATCAGCTTCCTTGCAGAACTAAAATAATAAAAAAAATTTTATATAAGAGAAATTTTTATTTCAATTGTTCAAAGTAATTTACAATTTTAATGTTTTATATTATATTTTGAAAGAAAATTTAAACTATTAATTTATTAATATTTTATACGATTCTCTTATTAAACTAAAAAATATTTCCTTTGTTTAAAAAAAAAGTAAATTAATTTTATATTAATTAAATTTCACATATAATCACTAACTCAAAAATAATTAATCATGGTTCAATGTAATTTCATTTCAGAATTTTTGTAAATTAGACTTATAAAATTCAATGTAATTTATTAATCCATAATCTATTTTTATTTTTTGAGTCCTAATAAAAGTCTATTCTTTTATCAAGAAATTGTAATTATAATTTATTTATTTTCCCAAAAAATAAAAAAATACATAAAGTTACTATTAGGGTCGAGTTTTTTTTACGCCGACCCAAGCCAACACAACCGGATCAAACCCAATTTTCATGACTACGCACAAGCGAGACCGCAACTCTGCAAACGAAGGCAAGATCTCCACTTTGCAAACAAACCGAATCAAGGGCAACAAATTCTTCAAGCTTGATTTAAAAATCTTTTCAAACTTGAAAATGCGTTCAAGTTTGACTGACTTAAGCCTCATTTGTTTTTCTATAAAATAGATTTGTACATAAAATGAAAATGACAAAAAATTATTTTGAGTATTTTTAAATCAAAACAAAGAAAATCTCAAAAAAAGAAAAACATTGCATTTTTAATTTCCTTACTTTAAGATTTTTAAAACATAGAACGCATAAAGTAGAAAACAGAAAATAAAAAACAAAATTGAAAAACTTATCGATACCGAATAAAATTACAAATTGTGTTCAAATTTGACTTAATTTCGGAATGAACCAATTTTTAACAAAAGTTTAGCTAGCCAAACATGAACCAAATTTCAACAGTATAACTCAACAGTATAATCCCAACAACAAATAGATCACTAAGACAGACGTCCATTTGGATAATATGGATAACCAATTGAGGTTTAAGTTCGGGGAAAAGGTGAGTTGCATTTCCTAATCTGCTTTTACAAAGAGATAATCATACAACCAGAAACCGGAACAAATGAGCATTTCGAATAAAAACAAAGCTTTCCATTTAGAACACTTGCTTGTTGGCCACATTCTTCTTCATATTACAGCCCAAGGAAGGGACACTGCTTCCGAGCATGTTCAGGGATCAATTTCACCAAAATCTCCACCGGCACCCCCTTCAGCTCTGGATAAAGCAATGATTGCAACAGCAGCATAAATATAACATTGGACTAGTTTGAAAATAGAAAACGAAGCTAATGCGAGGAAACCAACAAAAGGAAAAATTAAATAACATTATTATAATCAATTTAGTTTTTCATCTATGCATTAGCCATGACCATCTAAAAGAACTTGCCCCTTCAGGTTTCCTTCATCAACATTTGGCACTGATACAGTGATGCGAACAGGTCCCTACAGCCAAAAAAAAAAAAAAAAAATACTAATAAAAACCTCAATATCACAAGGAAAATAGAATGCTAAAATTCTTGAACTTCAAAAATGAGAGCTTGCAATGGCATAGTTGCAAATCACGTACCAGACAACGTACCGGCTTGCTATCCATATGGTACATACAGGTATTGGTGCATTTTAGCATACCATTTTAGATTTGTCATTATAAAAATATATGTTAATAAAAAATATACATATACATATATACCTACGCTAAATATTTAATGTATCACTCAAATAAGTATAAAATACATTTAAGTATAAACCACAAATTATAAATAACACGTTTCTATCTCTTTCTATCAACTTCTCTGTCTCCATATCTCTTCTTACTCCTCTCTTCTCTTTCTATCTCTCTATCAAATTATTAGCATGCTCCTAGCATTTCTTTCCATCTAATTCCCATAATCTATGAACGTAAAAGCATAACATGTTCGAAGGAATTCTTTTAAAGGCCATGCCAAATTTGAAGGATTTCTCATAAAGACCATGCCAAATCAACTATCCACCAATCTTGCAGCAACTGTATAGACTATGGGTGATGGGAACTTGGATTAGTGGAGAGAAAAGAAAGTGGAAGGGAAATGTAGGAAAGCAAAATAAAATGAAAAATGTTAAACTTGTTTTTTATTATTATTATTTTTGTATAGTTAGGAAAATGAGGAGAAAATGAAAAGATATTTGTCAAAAGAATCAATTAATTTATAAAAAAAAAAAGAGTATATATAATTAATTACATTTCCCTCCACTTTTCTTTTCCCTCCACAAATCCTAGTTCCAAACACACCGTAAGAAAATCATGCTATCTAGTAAGCAATATGTACTTAAACTAAATCTCTCTGCACATAATGTCCATAATGCATCTAAACAGGAAATTTTGAATCAATATTAACTTGCTGCAAAAGCCAGAAGGCCTATACTTGTGGGCAATGCATAACATACAATATGCTCCATTGCAGCCTTGTCGTGTCAGAGCAACACTAACCCAATCTAAGTGCCACCAATGCACCATTCCCATTAACAGAAAGCACCAAATATGAAATAGTAGGTTGTCAAACAAAAATCCAAGTCAAGCTAAGAGTCACAAGTAATTGGCAATGTCAATAATGGAATTTAGCAACAATAGTTTCATCTCAACAGAGATTTCAAATTTCCAACTGATACAAAAATGGTAGTGCACTTCAGGACAAGAGCTAATGATATAAAAAAATAAGATTTCTCACCAGATCAGGCTTTGAGTGGAAAAGGAACTCCAAAATTCGTGTTCCAATGGCCCCATTTGGGGGAAGCTCAAATGCTGTGAAAGCAAGAGTGGATAATACAACCTGCAGCAAGATAGAAGGCAGAAAGTTGACACAGTAAATATAAGTACAAACCCAGATTACTTTAAACAAAAGAAACACAACACGCGCACACAAAAAAGAAAGAAAAAACTACACAAATTCAGATCAGTCCCTCCAGAAAGCTCCAATCAATCATGCGTATCTCAGCATCTTAATAAAACCTTATACCAACTGCAATGGATTGGCTGTTCAACACTCATGCTTAAGGATATCAAATCTGGCTATCATTCTCTTTTAAAATTTAACTTATCGAAAAATTATTCATGCTTGGGATAGCTTACATGTGATTTGCATGCCTACTCAAGATGAACAGAGAATTAGAACTTATAAAGTCAAATATTTACCTGAGTCAATCCCATGCCAAATGCAAATTTAGCAAGAGCTTTCAACCGTGCAAGTGAAAGCTCCAAACCCATCTCAAACAGCTGAAAAGAAAAGTTCACAAGTCAAAAATAAACATGCTCCAGTTCTCACCAGCTAAATGATATAAGATCTTAAATAAACTATACTATCTAATTATAAGTGGACCAAACAAATAGAAACAAAAGAATACAGCTTTCTAGAGAACTGCAAATCTAAACTTACTTCTTGATGCCTTCAATACAAGCAATACATGAATTCTACACAGCCAATTTAAATTAAGGTCTTCCATCATTAAACGATAAAAAAAACCAATGTTCTTCCAGAACTCGAGATTATAAAACCATAAAAGACTCACAAGACTTATCACTCAGTATGGAATCTCAGTGCCCTATCTGTATTGCAAGAGAGGAAATGCAGATCATTGAACTTGACACCCTAAATAAAAGCATCAAATTTATATTGGGTTAACAAAGTCTGGAATCCCAACTGTCTAAGTTCCGCTGCAGCAGTTGTAACCTTAAGAAGCACCCTCACCAAAAATTGTTTGCATTATCCTTGAGACACCATTTAACTTGATAATGCCCCAAGGAAGGTAGAAATACCATTCATCAAAATCAGCAAGCTACTCACACACCAAAAAAAAAAAAAAATGGTCATGCATTGCAGTCCAGAGGTCCACCACATTAACCAGTGGAGTACCACATTAACCTGTCATTACATAATAAGCATGGAATAAGTTCTTG
>JAVXUM010000001.1:20238941-20268532 GCA_035590655.1 Pouteria glomerata
TAATTTCTTAAATTTTATACAATTTTTTCTTTCATTTATCATCTCAAATCAAATATAAAAAGTGATATTGAATCTTCATTTATTTAAATTTTAAAAAAATTTTTGTAATGAGCTCAGGTTAACCATTATCTCCTTCAACCTCTGTGACTTCACGGAGCTTTTAAATTGGATAGCCGTCTTGCCTATGATCATTGATTATGCTTGTTCAATTAGCACAAGATAACACTGATTTTTATATATTAGAATTTGGCAAGTAAAATAGATCAACTCAATTTTTTGACCTGATTTAATTTATTCACAACTCTAACTATCTCTATGAAAATTGAGTTGAGTTAGATAGAGTCAAACATATTTTTCTACTAAATATATATATTTTTTAATATTATTTTTGAATAATTTTTTTTATAAAATTTTAAATTAAAATAGATATAATTTGAACTTAAAATAAAAGAAACTAATTGGTCCTAAAAATAAATAAATTTTATTAATAATTATTCTAGGTTAGTAGTCATTGAGATTTTTCAATCACATATGAAAAATTAATTGAGTCTCCACTTTCAATGTCATAAAAATATTATTTACTGTCCATTTTGATGTAGTGTTAAATAAACAATTAAAAATAATAAAAATAAATTAAATTTGTAGTTCAAGTTTAAAATCAGGTTGGAGGTGCCCCAAATCCTGACTCTAAGATGTAAGGGTGAGACAGAGTTAAGTCCATACAACCATAAAATATATATTGGATTAAGATCGATCTAATAATATTCTTTACATGCCTAATTTAAATTTTAATAACATTATTATTATAAGATTGTCAATGAAAACAAGTAGATGGTCCAATTTTTTTTTTTTTTTTTTGGGATAAAAATGGTTCAAACTTGATTTAGAATTTTTTACTTATTTTTAAAATAATTTAAATATAATTTGTTAATTTTTTGAATCGAGATCAATTGATATTTAATCAACCTGAGAATAAACAAGTTAATTATTACAAAATAACATAAAAGAATCACCAGTTTCCAAAAAAAAAAACCAAAAAAAAAAAAAAAAGAGAATTACGCATAACGCTGTTAATTATTCAACAGCGAAAACGCAACCACAAGCCCAGTTAATTTCTTGAATTTCTGATTCAAACTTGAGGCTTGGAATTGAAGTTTGAACACTCACAGCCTAGCTCCATGCTTGTTGTCAACTAACGGCACGGCAGCAACGGCTAATGGCTGTGAGGCGTAAACTTCTTTAGAAAAATTTAATTTAATTTAATTTAATTTAATTAATTGTTTTGCTGTAAGGAGACCTTAAAAAAAAAATTAGGTGGCATTTTTTTGTATTTTCATTTTTACGTATTTTATGTTTTAAAAATTTTTAAATGAAAAAAATAAAAAACACATTTAGTTTAACATTTTTTATTTTTTGTGTTCTGATATTTTCTTTATTCTGAATTAAAAAAATTTAAAATAATTTTTTGTTATTTTACATTTCATGTGTGAACTTATTTTTTATTTTTTAAAATAAATTTTAAAATACAAATAATCAAATATATTTTAAATTATTTTTCTTATTTTTAAAAATACAAAATAAAAATTAAATTCAAAATAGATATCCTACACAGTGTATCCGAATTAAAATTTGTAGGACTCTACTTCTGTTCCTTAATTAGTTTATTAGAAATGGTTCTTTTCAGACGGTACATTTGGGGAAATAATCAGCAACTGTCTGTGGCTTGCACGGATCTCAGGTTTTTGGGTGCCTTTGATATTTAAAAAAAAAAAAAAAATTTTATAAATTCTTACAAATTTTTATAAATATAAATTATAAAATTATAAAATATTATCTTTCTACTCACTATAAAAAAAAAAAAACACTAATTTCTTAAATTTTATATAATTTTATATTTATTACACAAAACTCAAAACATAAATTTTTTATTTTCTACGCCTCCAAACGCCACCGAATGTATGCTCTGCTCTCTCAACGCATAATACACATATGAGTAAGCCCACGTACACAGTTACAATCATGTGATCACATCTGACCAACGAGATGGGCAGTTGATCACACAATCACGACTATTCCTAGTACTGTCTTAAACCCACGGACGGGCACTGTGATCGATACAATTGACACCTCATTCTGCCGTTCAGGCTTCTCCAAACTTAAGGCTATGGCCAAAAGGCCCAATAATATACTAATGTACGTTACAATGTCATCGATGATGCGCCAATATTACGTGGTTCAGCACTTGCAGAGCTCCAAGCGTTGGCCCGTTCAAATTGTTGACAACCTATTTTACACAATTTTTATTTAAATAATTTATAATTTCTTTCTTTGAATGACTCATAGTGTCTTATTTAACCTATACTCTTACATTTTATAAGGTGTGTTTGGAATTATGTAAAATTGTATAAAATTATATAAAATTATAAACGTTAATATCTTGTGTTTTGTGCAATGAGTAAAAAATTTTAATTTTATAGTTTTATAATTCATGTTTGTAGAGACTTGTAAAATTTTGTATTATTTATTTTACACCAAACAATGCCATAATGTCATTCTATACCTCTAATTTTAATAGTAATAATTAAATCTTTACCCTTTACAATTTAATTATAATTTTATTATTTTGTCAATAATTATTAAATAAATATCACAAAAGAAATTATTATATATATAATCAATATGTGATTTTTTTTATCAATAACAGGAACACAGTAACAGACAATAGCATCAAATAGGCAACAAGAGAAATTGAGGAGTGTCTCCTGCAGCCTGCAGGATGTAGACAGAACTTTGATGAATGCATTTGTTGGTACAAAAAATACTACTACACGTGGAGAATATTTAGGATAGACACGTGTCAGATTTCTGAAATAAGGTTGCCGATCAAAACTACGAGCCGACCAGGAGAAAAATGGGCCAAATGCCCAGTCGACCATAATACCGAGTCCCACATGTAATGATTTCATGTAATAACCAATTTGATTCATTTATAATGTCTTAGTTCATTCACAACAAGAGATCTTTGCCTCATGGCCATTCATCTGTACACGTGACAAAGTGATGTGACATTTGGACACTCTCTTGTCTGAATAAGCCTCCAAAGTCCATCCCATTTTTACCCTTATTTAATACTACATGACCGGCATTAAATGAAAAGAGAAGTAAATACTCGTGCCAAGCAGCCAAATAAGGAAAGAATGATTACATTTGACAAAAGATAATAATATTCTATTACATCTTCCCTACTATAAATATAACACTTAGTGACAAATTCAGGTAAGTTCACTATTGCCCACTGAACTGTTTCATTCTTTCTTCTACGCTCTTACAAGAACTAACTTAAGCATCGGAGGGGATTTGGTCGGGACCTTCCCTGGCCAATTCTTCTGACTCTCTTTGTCTTGCAGCTCCAACTTCACCGAATTTCAGTGGACGTGGTGAACACGCTCGGTGGTATTTTTTGCTGCCGAACAATGTATTTGCTTACAGCCTAATTAACACAATGTTTAAGAAACATAATGCAAGAATTTTGGTGGAAATTCTCTCATACAGTTTCATTAGAAGAACGCTAATTATATACACACAATTCCTTTAATAGATACCACTAATTCAGAGAAGTTCCCTAATAGATAGTGGAGTTTATATCCAAGTCACCGAACTTGCTAAGAAGTGTTGTAAATGTGATAAGTACATTTTAAAAAGATAAAATTTACGTGGATATATATTAATTGAATTTATCTATATTAAAATGTGGATATATATTAATTGAGTTTATATTTGTTAAAAATTACATCTCTTATTCTACAACCATGTTGCTTTATTTTCTTCTTAAATTTCCATCCTCAACGTTATTATAATTATATATTTATATATCAGTTAAAAAAGAAGAGATAGAAGATTGATTCTTTTCCTCTGATTCAATTTTGATTCTTTTTGATTGCTGGGTTGTTTTCAAATTTCTTTTGCTGTTCAGAAATAGCCTAAGAAATTCTGGGAAATTTTCGCATATCTAAGTTTGTGTGGTGAAATAATCCCCTGTACGACTTAAGTTTCCTCTTTTATCCAAACTCTTTCTTATATATATCATTTTTCCATCAATCTAATGGAGATTTTTGATACCAACAAAACTGCTGCAAATCGGCTTCTGATGGAGTCACTATTAGCTTTTCCAACTTGCCAGTTGCTATTCCTCTTCTCCCAACTTTGCCATTTGTGAAACCTTTTCCAGATATATCCAAAATTGAGATGTTTGGTGGACAAATTACAAAAGATGGCAAGAACGAATTTTCTCCATTCTGGATATGCATGGGATGGTTGGTGGTCTTTTTGATCCAAAACCTGCGCCTACTACGGATCCGAAACAACTAGAAATCTTGACATGCCAACAAGGTATGTGGGCACATGATTATTAGCATATTATCTAATGATCTCTTTGATGTCTAGTGCTCTTACAAAGAAGTCAAGGAGATTTGGGAATCTATGAATCTGGAGTATACTACTAGAGATGCTGACAGAAATTCGTAATTGGTAATTGCTATAGATGGGAGTTGGAAGAAGATAAAGGTATCAAGATGCAAATAAACGGGTATCACAAATTGTTGGAAGATTTGAAAGCTGAAAATATTAATCTATAAGAAGAATTTGTTGTGGGCTTATTAATTGAAAAGCTACCAGAATCGTGGAAGGATTACAAGTAACAATTAAAACACATGTACAAAGAATTACCTCTTGGAGATCTTATCACCAACATAATAATTGAGGACACTAACAGAAGGGATTGTTGTATATGTGATAAGCATATTTTAAAAAGATAAGATTTATGTGGATATATATATTAGCTGAGTTTATATTTTAACGCGAATATATATTCACCGAGTTTATATCCGTTAAAAATTACATTTCCTATTCTACAGCCACTAACTAATGTGGCTTTACTTTCTCCTTAAATTTCTACACTATTCTTTTAATGTTATAATTATATATTTATATATATTAGTTAAAAAAGAAAATAGAAGATTGACAGCTTTTGCCTTCTTCTTCCTCTGATTTTGTTTTGATTCTTTTTGATTGCTGGGTTGTTTTCAAATTTCTTTTACTGTTCCTGTGTTCTTGGAATTTCCAGGGGAGCTTAAGAAATCCTGAGGAATTTTTACATATCTAATTCTGTGTGGTGAAATAATCCTTAAGGTCAGTGCCTGTACTGCACGGCTTAGGTTTTTTCTTTTATTCAAACTCTTTCTTATACACATCATTTTTCCAACAAGAAGAAGGTGAAATTGGGTCTGTTGAGTGCTTTGGCACTTTCTAAAAAAAAAAAAAAAAAAACCAACAATGACTTTAAATCAGATTTCTATTACTGTTTTCCCATTCATGTGAGTTGTGTTTTTCCCCAATCTCTTTTATTAGATTCATTCACTAACATTGCACAAAAGATCCCTGTGGAAGATGACTCGGTATTTACCAGTTTAAATTTTGCTACAATAATACTTTGCACTTGGGGGAATCTATCTTAATTTCCTTCACTCACTACTTTTAATTTTGGATTTGCATTTTAGGGTGAAGTAATTAAAAAGAACAAGCAGAGTGGAATATAACTTGTTTAAATACCTCGAGCAATTCAGTTGCCAATGCTTCTTTCTTAGTTTTAAGGAATTTTTGGGGAAATGGTGCTTTGGGAAATATTCCTTCCACTTGTTTTTCTCCTTCGTTCACTTTCTCCATTTCTTTCTTTTTCTTTTCACCTTTTTCTGGTTCTAATTCCTCATCATCTATGATAATTGGCTGTTTCCCAGCTTTCTTATCTTCTCCTTCTAGCATTTTTAATTACAGTTCCTCCTGTATCTCATTACCCCTAGAGTGAATAGTTTTATCTATTTCTTTTCCGCTCCTAAGTGTAGTGATATTCTGCACCTGTTCAATATTTCCAGGTACACTCGAAGAACCTTCAGCTTGTTTTACTTGGACTATAGGATTTGGTTATGGCTGAGTAGGGAATTTACCACTTGGTGTGGTACTCATCGTTTGTGTTATCCTAGAAATTTGCCATTTTATTTCCTCTAGAGACTATTTCATGCTATTATTGATACCTATCTGTTGTTGCATGAATTGTTGTAGGGTATCCTTAATAGACCTTTTTTATACAGGTTGGAATGCAATAGGATTAGGTTGTTGATACTGAGGTGGTGGGGGCATTGGTTGAATTGGAGGTGGTTATTGAAATGGTGGTCCTTGATTATCATTCCTCCAAGCAAAACCAGGCGATTGCTTCCACCTAGCTGGGTATGTGTTTGAAGCTTGACCTCCTCCTTGGTAATAATTATTACTACCTTACAGATAAGAATTTCCTATTAGATTCTTATTGGGGAAAGGACAGTTACAGATGTTACATGCTAGTTCTTTATATAAAGAAAGTTCAGGGCATGAATTTGCATCATGCCCGGTTTGATCATAAGCACCACAAACTATCTTAACCTCTACCATTTTTTCCTTACTTTTCACCTCTAACATATCTAATTTATATTGCATTGCAGCTAACCTAGCTCAGAGATCATCACTCTTACTTAATTCCAACTGCCAACTAGGTAATAGATTCCTATGTTCTGAAGAAGAAGGAGGACCAATTTCCCATTCATTAGAGTTTGCGGCTACCATGTCAAAGAATTCCATGGCTTCCTCCGCAGTCTTATCAAATAGAGTACCATTGCACATGGTAGATACAAGTTGCTTAGAACTAGGAGTGAGAGAATCGTGGAGATGCTAACTAATCGCCATGATTCAAAGTTATGGTGCGGACACGCCATTAAGAGGTCTTTAAACCTATCTCATGCTCAACAGAAGTTCTCATTAGGTTTATAAGAAAATGTAGTAATCTGTCGCCTGTAATGTTGAGTTTTCTGAGTTGGGAAATTTTTTTTTAGGAACTCAATTTGCATTTCGCGCCACGTTCCAATAGAACGTGAATAAAGGGAACCGAGCCAGAACTTGGCCTTATTTTTAAGGAAAAATAGGAAGAGTTGAAGACGTACTACATATTCGTTAGCATTTTGCTCAAGGCAAGTATTACTAACTTCCTCAAATTCTCTTAAGTGATTGTATGGATTTTCGGATTCAAGGCCATAGAATAGGGGTAAAAGTTGGATAATTCCAGGTCTAACAATGAAATTTCCCCTATTTAACGAAAGGATGATGCAAAAAGGTGTACTTTGCCTAACAGGATTCAAATGGTCTCTTATAGGTGTAAAACCTTGGACCTCAAGGGGATCGTGGTCTCCGTGGACACTTCCATCCCCTCTCACATCTCCTCTAATGTCTTCTCTTGGGAGCCATTGAATGAATGGAAGAATTGGTGAAGGAAACTGTAGAAAGTGATTCAGAAGGATAGGGAGGGTCTTCTAGTTCATGAGTAACAACTAGTACCCTACCTGATCTTAATTGCATAAAAAAAAATTAAATTTTTAAATTTTTATTTATATATATATATTTTTAAATAAAAACTAGAGAAAATTAGAATAACCTGGAAACTAAGATTGAATTCTCCGGTAACGGCGCCAAAAACTTGACCACGTTAAAATATTGCGTCTAAACGTAACCCCCAAGTATAAGAGCGTGCGGTGTAGTTTTGCCTAGTGGTTCTAGGATCGTATCCATAGGGAATTCTACAGTTTTAGTTTCTAAATTAATTCTAAGTTTTCTGATTCTAAATTGCTGGAAAATAAATCTTTAGGGTTTTAGAAAATAAGTGTTCTACTATGTTTCCTAAATAATTGTAAATAAAGAAAATGCAGAAATTAATCTCTAATGAATATAAATTATGAAAAGCACAACGGTTAAGTGACTTATAAATTCAAATGATAAATAGGTAACCTTGGTGTGGAATTTATTTTTCAGGTGAAGAATAATCTTATAATTGTTATCCTTTTTATGCTTGTACACAATTCAAATTTCACATTTTTCTTAAAAGAAGAGAAATAAGAATCGAAAGATTTTTCTTTAAAGATTTTAAGTTACCACTTAATCTCGATTCAAGTTTCACGTTTTTCACGAGGAAGGGAAACAGGAATCGAAAATATTTCTTGAAAGAATTTGTGGTTTTGAATTCAATTTGTTTACGTTAAAGGTTTAAAAGTAGGGTTTAATGTTCTAAAATTCTTTTCCAGTGATTATAGAGAATTAGACAAAGAACTTTGTTTTCGAAATTCTTTTCATAAATCAAATTAAAATTCAAATAAAGGTGTATACACGCTTACATATAAATATTGCGTATATATACTTAGGGTTTGCAATTACTTCGATTTTCTCGACCCTACTTTGAAAACCAACTAAGGTTATGAAAATTTAGCCTAGCATGCTTTTATGATTCATCTCAATTTGATACGAAGATAATTTAAATATACTACGTAAGAAAACCAAAAAAAACGAAAACAAGATAATGACGACGAAACCTATCTTCTATAAAACCCTAATGCTTGAGGAAAACATATGAAATCAATCTTAAATATCAAGCATAATCGAAACATTCAAATCAACACTACGAATCATCAATTGAATAGAAAATATCTTATTAATCTGAAGTGAAAGTGTTACCATACTTTGAAGAACTAAAGAACCAACATAAAGCAATCGTAAAAGAAACGAAACCAAGAACCGCAGCGCAATGCTTCCAAAACATCTTAATCTTCAATCAAAAATGCATAAAATCATAAACTAAAACTTATGTTTTTAGAACTATGAACGGCTAAAAGAGAAGTCCTGAAAAAAGGGCTGCCCGTCCCCTTTTATAAGTCTCTTAAAAACCCTAAAAAGAATTCAAGAAACGGACTCTTAGTAATCCCAACCGTCCGGACCGTGAACAGTGGGGTCCAGACCCTCCTTTGTTTTTTTATTTAGAGTTCTGGAAAAACTCCTCTCTGCCGTCCAGACCGTTGAACAGTAAGGTCCAGATCGCTGCTCCAGAAATTTGCCTCCATTATCGTATGCTCTTCTTCCCGTGCTGTTTCAATTCCTTCTTCAACTCCAGATGTGATTCCATGCGGTTCTATAGCTTTGTTTCCTTTGCATTCTTCATTGCTCGTCAATGAATTAGTCTCATTTTCACTGCATTAAAGAAATTGAAACATTAAATTTAAAATAACAAGAAGTAAGCCAACTTAACATAAAAATACATATAAATATATCTATTTGTTGAGCTTGTAATTACACTTTTTAAGCGTAATCAGGGCAGAAACAAGGTATCTCCCTATGTAGAAGTTTGTGCTGGCCCTTGTAATAGCATCAAGAAAGCTGGCTCACTACTTCCACTCTTATGTCATTCAAGTGGTCACCGACTAACCACTAAGCCAGGTATTAAAGAAGGCAGACATCATGGGGAGGCTGGCTAAGTGGTTTGTGGAACTTTGCATTTTTTATATAAAGTTTATGCCGAGGACTGCTATCAAGGCTCAAGTGTTAGCGAACTTTGTAGCAAAGTTCACCCTGGCGGCACCTTTACAAATGCAAGAGGTTTGAACCTTGGAAATCAATTCAGAAGAAAATAAAGCCCACTGGCGTGGCAAATAAAAGTTGATGGTTCTTCATTAAAAAAAGGTTCAGGTGTTAGCGTCGTCTTGACCACACCAGAAGGGGTAAAAATTGAATATGCCATCAAGCCGGGTACGAGGCAACCGATAACGTCAACGAGTATAAGGCGTTGTTAGCAAACCTCAAGGTGGCTTGGGGTTTATTTGCACGTGACATAGTTGTCAGAACAGATTCCCAGCTCATGGCTAATCAACTGAAGGGAGAATATACTGCAAGGAATGAGAAAATGGCAGAGTACTTGGAGCTAGCAAAGTAGAGGTTGAATGATTTTAATGTCATCGACATAGAACTAGTAAGTCGAGAGCAAAATACACATACTGACGCTCGGGCCACCCTCGCGGTGACACCGAGCATGAGATTGAGCAATACCATTTTTGTTGAAACTTTGACGAGGCCAAGCATTGCACACGAGGAACTAGTTTGATGCATTATAGTTAATCGTTTGTGGATGGATCCAATCTACAGTTACTTGAAGGATAGTATCCTTCCCGAGAACAAAGTGGAAGCAAGGAAGTTAAAGGTCAAAGCAGCAAGATTCTAGCTCTCTCCTAATCTAAAGTTGTACAGGAAATCCTTCACTGGTCCATACCTTTTTTGTGTCCACCCTGACAAAATATAGGATTTTCTTTATAAATTACATAAAGGGGTCTGTGGAGCACATACAGGAACAGGTCTCTCGCTCATAGGGCCATTACTCAGGGTTATTGGTGGTCCAAGATAGGGAGAGATGCCCATGCATATGTCAGAAGGTGTAAGGATGTCAAAAGTTCTCACCAGTCCCACATCAGCCCACCCATGAGCTCAGTCCATTAACCAGTCCATGGTTGTTTGCGCAATGGAGATTAGACATCGTGAAACCATTGCCAGTAACTTCTGAAAATCGTAAATGGCAGGTGGTCGGCACTAATTATTTCACAAAATAGGTAGAGGCTGAACCACTAGTGCACATAAAAGATGCTAAAGGTTTATTTAGAGGAACATAATTACAAAGTATGGCATTCCTCGAGTTCTTATTTCTGACAACGGCACACAATTCGACAGCACCCCATTCAGGGACTACTGCTCAGGATATGGAATTAAAAACGTCTACTCAACCCTACATATCCTCAAAGTAACGGATAAGCTAAAGCTTCAAACAAGGTAATTCTGAATGGCATTAAGAAAAGGCCTAAACCGGCTAAAGAAAGATGGGTAGACGAGCTACCATCAGTTTTGTGGACATACAGAATAACCCCAAGGAAATCAACAGGTGAAACTCCTTTCTCACTCGCTTACGGCATGGAGGCGATGATTCATTTGGAAATTGGAATGCCGACCATACGTACATTACCATTTGACCAATGGGAGAACGACAGAACAATGGAGTTGAGCTTGGATCTGGTTAAAGGAAAAAGAGAAAAAGCTTCTATTAGGATAGCAGCATATCAACAAGAAACCAAAAGAAGGTTCCACAAGAAGGTCAGGCCTAGAGAATTTCAAGTCGGGGACTTCGTTCTCAGGAAACTTATGGAAACTAGAAAAGATCCAACGAAAGAAAAGCTGGGGGCAAATTGGAAAGGACCATTCCATAAAACAGATATGCTCAGCAACGGGGCATACCGTCTCGAGGATATGGAAGCCAAACCAGTGAAAAGATCTTGGAACGCCGTACATTTGAGGTTATTTTATATTTAAAGTTGATTATTCATTTGACTCTTAACATATTTTGTAACAACTAAAGTAATTAGAAGTTAAAGATTGCCCTTAATTATGAGAATGTCTAGTAAAGATTGTCACATTAGTTTATTCAGTGTTGGTTCAGAAATATTGCCACATTGGTTTATCTAGTGTTGGTTCAGAAAGATTGCCCCATTGGTTTATCTAATGTTGGTTTGGAAAGATTGCCACATTCATTTATCCAGTGTTGGTTCAGAAAGATTGCCACATTAGTTTATCCTGTGTGGGTTCAAGACGATTACCATATTGGTTTATCCAGTATTAGTTCAAAACGAACCACCACATTGGCTTTGTCTGAGGCTGGTTTAAAAAATACCACATTATTGAAATCCAGAACTCGCCACCATAATGATTTTGGTTGACGTATAGAAAAACATTGCTTAAAGGTTTCATAAAGGCGATGCTAGAAAGACGTTGACAATCATTCTATTATAAGTCTTTTTAGAATATGTCTTTTCAAAAGGTAATAAAGCAAAGCTTTCCGTTCCCTAACCATTTTCAAAAATATAAGCTCTTGCTTTAATGAGAGCTAAGCTATGCCGACTACAATAAACTCAATAAATTCCTTGAGATGAAAGAAAATGATCTATCGCCCTGTTACGCTTGCTTTAAAGTAATGGAAGCTTAACGAAAAGAATGAGCGGAAGATGGGATTGGTTTGATTACATTTGACAATATAATAAAAGATGTTCCTTCGGAGGAAGTAGTTTTTTGCAAGTTATGAGTTTACTAAGAAGTTATGCAAGTTACTAATGAGCTAAAGTCTTTGGTGATTCTTATGATCTGAGCTCGGTAAAAAGGATTAGTAAAAGGAAAAAGAGATGAGGAGTCATAATTAATACAGAAAAACAATTTAATCTTAAGTATTTTGTAACATGTTGCTTTACAAACTCAACATCACAAAGAATTTTCCAACCATGAGTATTGTTTACAGAAACCCTAATAAGAACTAATGTTGAGGAGAATGACTATCCTCAGCCATAACTTCAGTGACAATTTTCTCTATTAATTTTTCCTTGGTCTGGAAGATCACTTCCTGAATAAGGGCTTCCAACTTCTGTTCCTCTGTCACCAAGAAAGTATCCTTATGGAATTCTATTAATTGCTTAACTGTTGGCAGAAAAAGGCTCACTGGAAAGAAAAACAACTCATTGAATAAGCATGTGAACACATCATACATTTACGATATAGAAGAAGGAAGATAGAAAGAAAAATTCATTCATTGAAATTTTTACTTAAAGTTTAGTACAATCATCTGTAATTGGAAAGTTGATAAAAAAAAAAAAAAAGGAAAGAAAATAAAGAAATAAGTAAACTCGAGCTTCACTTCTCGGCGTGTGATTCTGAGGCAAGGTCTCTTACAACTATCATCATTTCTCTCAGAGTTTGTTGATCCACGTTTGAATAGACAACCTGAGATTGATGAGCAGCTTCAGAGGAAGTCTCGATCTCTGCCTCTTTAATTGTGGGGAGCTTGACAATCTGAACGACCTCGCCTTCTTGATCCCCTTGATCCCTTTGTCCGTCCTTGCTGGAAGATTTTTGATGTTTCTCAAAACTGAATAGCGGGATGGTGATCTCTAGGTTGAGAAATGGTACTTCTAGGTAAGTCGAGAAAGAGGAATCAACATCCATTTTCTTCATTGCAGCCTTCTAACCGTCCAAAAACTATTCATTCTGAGTGTCTTCCATTTGGCTAACAAAATCTTGAAGCTGTTCTTCCAAATCCCTTGCTGACTTAACCTCGGCATCCTTTAGTGCTTGATATTTCTCTTTTAGAGCATGCCTCTGCTTGGCATTATCATCTTTTAAGCTTGAAACCTCCAGCTTGGATTTGTTTGCCTCCGCTTCAAGTCTATTATGTTCAGCTTCAGCCATTTTCAGCTTTATCTCGTACTCTGAAACCAAAAACATCTTCTGTATGAGCTATTCGTCTTTTTCATCTAGTTTTTTCTCGCTCGCTTCGGCTCTTGATGTCATGGTAGCTAATTGTTGTTCAATTTACTTTCATCCTTCTCCATAGCCTTCAATTTCTATTTCATAATTTTAAGCTCATTATCTTCACGACTGACCTTGGTGTTAAGATCCTAAGCTCGAGCCATTATTTTGAATGAACAAAGTGTTGACTACAAAGGAACAAAAAGCAAAAAGACAGGCGAATCAAAATTAACTGTTTAAAAAATGCACTAAACATGGAATAACTATTTTAGTTAGAAGCACTTAAGGAATTCAAATTTTTCATTAGAGTCTTGTTTAGGTCTTCGACCATCTTCATCCTCATGTCCTGTCGTTTAGGTCTTCGAGCCACTTCATCCTCTTGTCCTAACAAATGCAAGGGCATATGGTTGCCTTTAAGAATTCTTTAGGGTGGCTTAGGGCAAAATCCTAGATTGTGAAGGCTCGACCTTCAGGAATTCTAAGTTTTTAATTCGGATTTATGGGTGAAAGATTGGGGCATCTTGTCTACTTCCCTGTGATAGAGAAGAACTTGAAGGAATGGACTCCAAGTTCATTTAAGGTAGAGTAGATTCTAGATTCTTTTCTTGGAGCGGAATCTCAGAAGAAAATTGGAACATAGATAGGACGGGGACTCTACCCTAATCCGTCTTCTATTTCTTCTTTGCTAGAAAATCTTCTTGCTCAGAAGGAATAATGATCTTCTTCGGCTCAAACTCTATTATCGTGATTATTAGTATCTTTTTCCTCTGAGTTTGAGTTGCCTCTTGAATCTTCTTCTCCTCGTCGGCCTTCCTTATTTCTGCCTCGGCCTTCTTTTTCTTTACCTTATCCTTGGTAAGCTTCTTGATATCATGCTTGGGAGCCATTTCTTTCTTAGAAACCTCCAAATGACTTGGCTCTTGATACTCTTCGAACCCCTCGTCAGATATGTGCTCGGCCTCAGAAACAATAACAGTTTGAAGAGCCAATGGATGCACAACCTCTGTTTACTTGGCAAGCAGTACAATGTTAGGGGCTGGGTTTCAAATTGCATATTGTGTGTGATAATGGTCTTACTTTTATTTCTTGTCCCAACTAAACCATTTATGGAGGAGGTCACTGGCAGCAACGGCTAAGAGTGTTGGCGGGGGAGCAACAAATGACTTGTAGCTTGGTACGAAGTCAAACAGTATTGGAGTAAACCTTGCAAAAGGATAAGTGTCCGGCCTGCCAGGGAATTTAAGCACTTCTTTGATATGGGGTTGGTCAGCGAACTTCCCTTTTGCCCAAACCTTCTTGGTGTGATCCTCTATAAAGTAATTTTAGAAGTCAAAGAATAGAGAAGAAACAGAATAGAAGATCAAAATAAAACAAATTGATAAGGCTCAAAGACCTAGGCCAAACAAACTAGCAGTAGTTGGAGGAAAGGGATCCGCATTAGGGATGCGCATCCAATGCCCTGTAACAACACAAAGGTCATTTTCGAGTCCCTTGATATTGTCTGGAAGCACTAAAGCTTTGTTAGGGCAAGATTTCAAGCATCATTTATTTTCGTTCTTCCTAACCTTTTGAACGTCATAACAGTATAACAAATCCCATTCCAAAATATAGAATCCATATCTTCGATTTATTTCTTCTACCCTATTCACTATTCGATAAAAATTATGAGTGACACTCTTGGGGGAAAGGCTAGTCTTATGGAAGACAAGACGAAGGAATCGAGACACTGGGAACCTAAGTCCTCCCTCTGTTATGGCAACAAGAGGGAAGACACCTACCTCATGTTCAAGATATTTGGCTAGCCTAATTTCTACATTGTTAGGATTGTTGAACCGCTATTTGAAACTTTCAATCCCCTCCCTCCTTTCTCGTTTGCAAGTTTACCCATCCTCGCAAAAACAATAAGAGAACAAAATATTAAGATGAAGGAGAAGAAAAACTCACCAAACAGAAACCAGGGGGGCACCAAACGGAAATCACGGGGAAAATAGAAGAAAATGTTGTACGAGAGGAAGATCAGAGTCGCAGTACAATTAAGAGCTTTGAAATCGAAAAAGTTTCTAACGTTTGAATCCAAAAGTAGTATATCTGTGAAAGTTTACATTTGAGGTAGATGAAAAAATAAAAAAATGGTAAAATTCGCATTTATTACCCATGATGTGAAGTGATATTAATGTGATGGTTGCAGCCAATTTTTAGGGGTTCGAGGAGTAAAAAACCCACTCGCATGTGCTAGGAAGAAGGGAGTTTTAATTATACGTTTCCAATTAGCGGGCTACACCTCGAAGGTTGAGGAATATAAAAAGATTTCCCTCTAATAGCAAGATTTGAATTCTCGTCTTTATTACTCTGCTTAGGCAAAAGCTTACCTGAGCAAAGTGGGGGTATAATGTTGTATCAAAAGCACAATGACATGTGTCATTATTTTAGGAAAGGCTTACCGAGTAGCAGAATATTTGATATTGCTTGTTCCTGACCACAGGAGATGAACCCCACCGGGTAAAATGAGCGAGAAGTGAGAAAGTTGGTTTATTCCTAACTTTCTTATTCAAATATTACCAGATGATTTCATTTGACATACTCATTATCATTAGATTGCAGGGTCAATGTGACAATGAGACTTACTTAAAGTCCAAATATTCAACTAAAATCGGTTTTTGCCATACTTGCATTAAATGCTACGTGATGGGCATTTAATGCAAGGCATTTTGTCACACGGATGAAGCAGTTAAATGGGGAAAGAAATGACTTCCTCAGACAAAGAATAATATTTTACTCTCACTATCCTTACTATAAATACAACACTTAGTCATTTATTCAGGTACGCTCTCTATTGTCCTCTAATTTGTCACTGCATTCTCTTGAGTCTTCTAAAAAACATTCACTAACTTTACCATCGGAGGGTTTTTGGTCGGGGACCCTTCTCGACCAATCTTTCTAACTGTCATTACCTTGCAGGCCTTCTTCCATTCATTTTAGAAAGCATAGAGAGCATTTTCAATGGTATTTTTTTTATTGCTGAACAAAGAGATTACCATTATTAAGTACTTTGTTAAGTATGCCTACTTGTTTCTTGTCTCTTTCTCATATGCCCGCTTCAAATGAATTAGGGCATGACTTGTTCTCCAATGCAGGATATCAATGTATATTATTTTATATTTTATCGTACTTTATATATTTATTTGAGCAAAAGTAACTTACTCATATATTTTATGTAAGATACATTTGATATTAATGTATATTATATTATATTTTATTATATTCTATATATTTATTTAAAATTTAAAATTTTACTTATAAATTAAGATTATGTTAACCAAAATTTTTGATTTCGCCACTAGTTATTGTTCTGTCCAATATAGAGGTCTTGATATCGTGATGATTGCATTCTTGCCATAGCATTCTGACCAACCGAGCTAATTAGGCACTTGATTTACAAATACATTAAGGTTTCATTTGATTTGTTACAATTTTTTAAAAATTTTTAAAAATTATTTACTTTTTTATTTCAATACAAAAATTATAAACTCACAACTTATCTTATTCTATTTTATTTTTTATCACTCTAAACTTACCCTTAATAGCGGCAATATTGCAGACCAAAAAACCAAAGAAAGCACCACGTAACACTCTCTTTACTCGCGTGGCTCTATTTGCTCGTTCCACTTTAATATATTAATATAAACTAGTAAATGACCAGCTCATTGCCCTAAGTTTTTGTAATATAATTAATTTTATATATATTAAAAATAAATATATGTTAAATATAAAATAATATTTAATATAATAAATATGTAAGGTTTAAATATTTAAAAAATTTTAAGTACTTAATTTATAACAAAATAAATCAATATAAACTTACAAATAAAAGTGTGATATATTTCGATACTCCAAACAAAAAATAAAAGTAAAATCAAAAAAATATCATACACGTTAGACCACCAATAGTTGTCACACCCCTAACTTAATTTGTCCGAGACGGACGCAATGAGAATATAGGAACTAATAAAAACAAATAAAACCCTACACCAAGGTCAAATCATAACATAATAATCACCATCAGTATATCTAATATCGTCCCTTATTCCCAAATTAAAGAAATATAACACATCATAAACTTCAACACAACCACACCTGGTGACGTTATCCAAAATCTACGTAATCGAAACCAACATCAATCACGGGCCTTCACTCTTAGCCACACAATTATAACACAAATAACATATTTCTATTCAAAGGAATAAACACAATTATCCTTATTCACCGTATAGACCGGACTCAGGCTACTCACGCTTAAGCTGCCTACTTATCCCACAATGGGAATCAGGTCTCTATAGTTCCTAAATTATTATCTAGATTACGTATCTCATACATTAACAATAAATCCAACATTAATATTATTCATAACATCTATAACCATTTCTCAAAATATATAACAACCATTCGTATAGCCTCATGCAATCTCGCGAAATGAGTATGATAGAATGCAATGATCCATGCATCCTATATCCTTCATCTAACCCCAACTTTATTTTTGGACAGTGACACTTAGCAAGGCTATCAGCCAAGACACGCGCGGTCACCAAATACACCGTTTTAAGCGCTAACGGAAAACACACATATATATATCTCATATAAATATCACATGCGGGGAACCGTGTTACACCCCCACATGTATAAGACTTAGGGGAACCATGTTACATCCCATGTCCCTTCTGCTAGAGAACCATGTTACACCTCTAGTCAGGTATTTGCTTTGTTCAAGCAGGGTATGACTCAAGAGAACTGTGTTACACCCCCTGGCCCTTTCGCTAAAGAACCGAGTTACACATCTAGTTGGGCATCCACCTATCTCAGGCAGGCATTTGCTATCTCAAGCAGGCAACCGGCTGCAGTCCGGAAAAATATCCAATCCATACATCTCATATTAACATCCCAACTCCATATCACCAAACTCTAGTCACTTTTGTATAATCTAGAGATCATCCGGTGTTATAACAATCTATTTTCTTAATTTTATCAATTTAATATATATAATAATCGTGCCTCAGCACGTCACAATCTATGGAACTCGCGGCCAATCCATACACATCATTTCCACCAGATGAAACCACCTCAATCCCAATGCACATGATATGCTCAATCATGGAATTAAACAATTGTCTCAATGTAAAACCATATCCACATCCATCCCTCGGATGTTTTGAAATCTATTTTATACATTAAAATCAACAATAATCGGACTCGGAGACCAAAACAAGTATCCGGGGACAAAAAGAAGTAAAATGGCACAAAACAGCTCCCGACCGTCAGGACGCTCCATCTGACCGTCCGGACGCCCGAGACCTGAAACCTCCACTGGTTCGTTCCAACTTCGGTCCAACCTCAATTTTATCCAATCCAAGCCCCGATTTCATCCAAAACTCAACTAGAATTTCTCCACATATATGTATTATGTTTATACAACTTCAATTCAAGCAATAACTCAAGAATATGCAAGATCCATCAATGTACATGCATATAAATATACATATAGATACATACATATACATATATATATATATATAATTTTCTTCAAATCTAACCAAATCATGCATATATATATACGAAAATGCTCCTTACGACGTTTAGAACACAAATCTAAATCCCATCTACCTCGAATCTGAAGAGAATTGGAGAAAACCATTTTGCTATTCAACCTTCAAGCTTAGATTTCTCCCACCTCGCTTCGAATCTCACGAAGCGGGTTATACTACGACAATCACTGCCTCGAGATCTCTCTAGATCGACCAACTTCTGGCTTTGAATTTCTCCCTTTTCCCTCTTTCCTCTTTCCTTCTCTCTTCTCTCTCTTCTCTTTTTTTTTTCTCTCTCTCTCTCTCCTGGGTCAGCTGTAAAAATCCCCAGAAAGGAAAGGAAAGCTGGAGGAAAAAAGAAAAAGAAAGAAAAGAAAATATGCTTGGGCCCTTAGCCCACTTTGTCCAACCCAATACCACTTCGGGCTCAACCCGGCCCAAGAAAAAAATATAGTAATTCATTTAAACTAAATTTAAATATTTTAGTTATCCAAAATAATACAAAAAATAACTCAAATTAAAATATCGGGTGTTACATTCTCCCACCCTTATAGAAATTTCGTCCTCAAAATTTACAACACAGTTTTCAATCCCCAAACAAAGATGGGTGCCTCACTCTCATCAATGACTCACGTTCCCATGTGAACTTCTCAACTCCACGGTGCCTCCGCAACACACGAACTAACGGAATAGTCTTGCAGCGTAAAACCTGTCCTCAATCTGAACTGGCAGATTCTCTATAGTCATGTCCTCCTCAATGTTCAATTCTTCCCAACTAACAACATAAGAAGGGTCCGGTATAAACTTCTGGAGCATAGAAACGTGGAATACATTATGAGCCTGAGCTAATTGTGGAGGAAGCGCCAACCGAAACGCCACTTCACCAATTCTAGTAACGATCTCAAAAGGTCCAATATATTGTGGGAAAAGCTTTTCACGTTTCCCAAAACGTACCATACCTTGCCTTGTTGAAATTCTCAAAAATACAAAATCACCGACCTGAAACTCCAATGGTCGCCTCTGTTTATCAGCATAACTTTTCTGTCCACTTTGAGCCATCAAAAGTCTCTGTCAGATGACTTGAATCTTCTCCGATGCTTGTCTTACCAAGTCAGAACCAACCGCTATAGGTTCTCCGACTTCCGCCCAGTACAATAGAGATCTGCAAGGCCGTCCATATAAAACTTCATAGGGAGCCATACCAATGCTTACTTGATAACTGTTGTTGTATACAAATTCCACTAATGGTAGATGGCTCTCCCAATTTCCTCCTAACGTCAGCACATAGGATCTGAACATGTCCTCTAAAATCTGAATCGTCCGCTCAGATTGTCCATTCGTCTGCAGATGAAACGCCATACTAAAACATAGCTAAGTCTCTAGTGCCTCATGCAAACTCTGCCAAAACTGAGCTGTGAACACCGAATCTTGGTCTGACAAAATCGATTGCGGTGTTCTATGCAACTGAATTATCTCCTAAATATAGAGTTGACACTGCTCCTCCATGGAATCCTTATTCCTCACGGGTAGAAAATGAGCCGACTTTGTCAATCGGTCCACAATTACCCAAATTGCATTATGCCTTCTTCTAGTTCTCGGCAACCCCGTTACAAAGTCTATGGTCACGTGGTCCCACTTCCACTGTGCCACGGGCAATGGCTGTAACAACCCAGCTGGCCTTTGATGCTCGGCCTTCACCTGCTGACAGGTCAGGCAACGAGACAAAAATCTTGCTACGTCCTTTTTTATACCACTCCACCAGTATTGTCGCCCCAAATCTTTTTACATCTTTGTCCCTCTGTGATGCACAGTAAATCTTGAATGATGAAACTCTCGGAGTACTTCTTCTCTAGTCCCATCCACATCAGGCACAAAAATTTTATCTCTAAGTTTCAAATGATCTTCTGTGGATAGACTCCAACCTTCTGCCTCCTGTTCTGACGACAGATAATACTTCATGTTCTGACAATACTAGTCTCTTTGTTGAGCCTCTACTACCCGTGTCAACATCATAGGCACCACTTGCAAACAATTTACACTAGAGTAGGTAGTGCCATTTTCATAATCATCTTCCCACCAAAATTCAAACTCACCGATATCTTCCTGAAGACGCCACTAAGAATGAATCATTGCTGCCGCTGCCAAATTCTGTGACTTTCTACTCAAAGCATCAACCACCACATTAGTTTTCCCTGCATGATACTGCAAATCAAAATCATAATCCTCTAGGTACTCCATCTACCTCCTCTGTCTCATATTCAAATCACGTTGAGTGAATAAGTACTTCAAGCTCTTGTGGTCTGAATACACAATAAACCATTCACCATACAAATAATACCACCAAGTTTTCAAAGCGAAAATGACCGTGACCAACTCCAAGTCATGCGTAGGGTAATTCTTTTCATATGGCTTCAATCGCCTGGACCCATACGCTACTACCTGTTCATTCTGCATTAATACGTACTCCAAACCTTCACATGAAGCATCGCAATACACTGAATATCCCACTCCACGTTCAGGTTTTATCAACACTGGAGCCTCCGTCAACTTCCTCTTCAATTCATTAAAAGCATGCTCGCAAGCATCGTCCCATTCAAATCTTGCCCCTTTTTTAGTCAACTGAGTCAATGGCCCCATTAATCGAGAGAAATCCTGAATAAAACAGCAGTAATAACCAGTCAGACCCAAGAAACTAATAATTTCAAAAACAGACCTCGGTCACGTCCAATTTAAAACAACTGAAACTTTAGATGAATCTACTGCGATCCCTGGACTAGAAACTACATACCCCAAAACTTCATCTCGGACAACCAGAATTTACATTTGCTAGCCTTAGCGTACAACTTGTGGTCCCGAAGAGTCTGTAATGCTATCCTCAAATGTTGCTTGTGTTCATGTTCATTCTGAGAATAAATCAAAATATCATCGATAAACACTGCCACAAACCAATCCAGAAATGGTCAAAAAACCCTATTCATTAAGCCCATAAACACTGTAGGAGCATTCGTTAACCCAAATGGCATAACCACAAACTCAAAGTGACCATACCGAGTACGAAATGCAGTCTTGGGAATATCTTCTTCCCGAATTCTCAATTAATGGTATCTCGACAGAAGTTCAATCTTAGAGAAACAAGTAGAACCCCTCAACTGATCAAACAAATCATCTATTCTGGGCAACGGATACTTATTTTTAATCGTTTTCGAATTCAACAATCGGTAATCCACACATAATCTCAATGTCTTATCCTTCTTCTTTGCAAAAACTACTGATGCTCCCTACGGCGATGTACTAGGTCGGATAAAACCTCGAAAATACAAATCATTTAACTGCACCTTCAATTCCTTCAACTCTGCTGGTGCCATATGATACGACGTCACTGAAATAGGTGCCACCCCTGGCACAAGGTCTATACAGAATTCAATCTCCCTCTACGGAGGTAGTTCCCACAACTCGTCTAGAAATACATTTTCATACTCACAGACAACTCTTGGAAGAAAGTGTCTGGAGTCTTTCTTATTTAATCTTAAGCTCGCAAGCACACCTGAAAACTTTCCAACACACTTTGTATCAAGTAATGGGGAAGGCAATACTGCCCTAGCCTCACCTCGAATCTTCATTACCGTGCCATCCGGAAGAATAACCGTCACCAACTTACAATGACAATCAATCGTCACCCGATAAGTGGATAGCCAATCCATCCCCAAAATGACATTAAACTCTTTCATCTCCAATACTCTCAAATCGATCCACAGTTGAACATTTTCCAACTGTAGAACACAATTTTCACAAACCCAATTCACCGATGAACTACCGCCCACCGGAGAATCTACACACATTGGCTCTTCGAGCCTCTCGAATCTGAATCCAAAGCCTTAACTATTCACATAATTTCCTCTAAACATCGTTGCCGCTTTTAGAATCAGTTCTGCACTATTTGTACTTCTCACGTGTAGGCTCGTCGAGCCATTTTCAATCCTCTAAATTTTCTCATTAATTACGATGCCTCTCCAAGCTTTCACACTAACGCCTGACATGGTCACAATTTAAGCGATAATCCTGATCCTTATCGTATCCACAAATAACCACAATGCAGGATATCACAGTATTTAGATTTTAACTCATATAATAAACACTAAGAAGCTTAGTAAAACACAGCAAAACTTGTAAGTCTTACCACCCAAGGCCCAAAGTATTCGCAACCTAGGGCTCTGATACTATATTATCACGCCCCTAACTTAATTTGTCCGAGACGAACGGCATAAGAATATAGGAACTAATAAAAACAAATAAAACCCTACACCAAGGTCAAATCATAACATAATAATCACCATCAGTGCATCTAATATCGTCCCTTATTTCCAAATAAAAGAAATATAACACATCATAAACTTCGACACAGCCACACCTCGGTGACGTTATCCAAAATCTACGTAATCGGAACCAACATCAATCACGGGCCTTCACTCTTGGCCACACAATTATAACACAATAACATATTCCTATTCAAAGGAATAAACACAATTATCCTCATTCATCGTATAGACCGAACTCAGGCCACTCACGCCTAAGCTGCTTACGTATCCCACCTCAGAAATCAGATCTCCGTAGTTCCTAAATTATTATCTAGATTACGTATCTCATACATTAACAATAAATCCAACATTAACATTATTCATAACATCTATACTCATTTCTCAAGATATATAACAACCATTCATACAGCCCCATGCAATCTCATGTAATGGGTATAATAGAATGCAATGGACCATGCATCTTATATCCTCCATCTACCCCCAACCTTATTTTGGGACGGGTGACACTTAGTAAGGCTATCAGCCAAGACATGCGCGGTCACCAAACATACAATTTTAAGCGTTGACGGTAAATGCACATATATATATATCTCATATAAATATCACATGTGGAGAACCGTGTTACACCCCCACAGGTGTAAGACTCAGGGGAACTGCGTTACACCCCTGGCCCTTCCGCTAAAGAACCGCGTTACACCTCTAGTCAGGCATTTGCTTTGCTCAAGCAGGGTATGACTCAGGGGAACCATGTTATACCCCCTGGTCCTTCCGCTAGAGAACCGAGTTACACCTGCAGTCAGGTATCCACCTATCTCAGGCAGGCATCCGCCATCTCAAGCAGGCAACTGGCTACAGTTCAGGAAAATATACAATCCATACATCTCATATTAACGTCCCAACTCCGCATGACTAAGCTCTAGTCATTTAAATTAAATGGGATTCATCCGGTGTTCCATATTCACAATCATAATCAATATATATCACACGTGTCTCGGCACGTCATGCAAATCAATGGCATCCTCGACCAATCATACACATTTATCACACCCGATGAAACCACCCCAATCTTAACACACATGATATGCTCAATCATGATTTTAAAACATCACCAATTACATCACAATATACTATACTCAAGCATAAATAAAATCTCATAATTTTCACCAAATATTTATATCATCATATACTACATCCATGGGGGAACCAACCCATAACATTTGAACCAAAACGGACTTGTACAGACTAAATTAAAGAAAGTCGCGGGCTGGGCACAGGGAGTGCACCGCCTCGCCCTTGCCCAGATTTTTATTTCCAGTAAGGTTCGCAGCCTAGGCGCAGGGAACGCGAGGCTTCGACCCCCAATGTTATACCCACTGTTCATCGTCTTTCCCCGACCTCCCGTGACGAAAATAAACCAATTCGATTTAAATTTTTGTCTATAAAACTCAACTACGGTTTACCAGATCTTCACCACAATATTAATATATCTCATTACACACAGTTATATATATGCACATATATATACAAATCTCCATATTTCACCAAAACATGCATATATATATACTGAAATGATACCTACAACATCTAGAATACAAATATAAGTCCCACCTACCTCGAATCTGAAGAGAAATGAAGAAAATAAGGAAGATCCGATTTGAACTTCGAACTTTAAACTCTGATGTCTCCCACCTCGCTTCGAATCTCGCGAAACGAACCGTACCACGACGATCACCGTGTCGAACTCTTCCCGGATCGACTATTCTTTTGCCCCGAAACTCTCTCTCTTCTCTTTCTCTCTCTTCTGTCTCTCTCTTCTCTTTTCTCTCTCTCTCTCTCTCTAACGGCTGAACCAGAAACAGGAAGGAGAAGAAAAATGAAATAAGGAAGAAAAGAAAAGAAAAGATAGTCGGGTTTTTGGCCCACTTTGTCCAACCCAATATCACTTCGAGCTCAATCCGGCCCAGTAAAATTATAATAATCAATGCACATTCCATTTAAATATTTTATTTACTCAAAATAATGCAAATTTAACCAAATTAAAAATACCGAATGTTACATACTCCCACCCTTATAAAAATTTTGTCCTCGAAATTTGCAACACATTAATCAATCCTCAAACAAAAATGGGTGCCTCACTCTCATCACTAACTCATGTTCCTACGTGGACTCCTCGACTCCATAGTGTCGCCACAATACACGAACTAACAGGATGGTTTTGCCATGTAAAACCTGTTCATACCTGTCCTCAATCCGAACTGGTAGATTTTCAATAGTCAGATCCTCCTCAATGTCCAATTTCTCCGAACCAATGATATGAGAAGGGTTCGGTAAATACTTCCGGAGCATAGAAACGTGGAATACATTATGAACCCGAGCTAACTGTGGAGGAAGCGCCAACCGATACGCCACCTCACCAATTCTAGCAATGATCTCAAATGGTCCAATAAACCTTGGTGAGAGTTTTTCACGTTTCCTGAAACGTACTACACCTTACCTTGGTGAAATTCTCAAAAATACAAAATCACCGACCTGAAACTCCAACGGCCGCCTCTGTTTATCAGCATAACGTTTTTATCTACTCTGGGCCGTCAAAAATCTCTGTCGGATGACTTAAATCTTCTCTGATACTTGTCTCACCAAGTCAGGACCAACCATTACAGGTTCTCCGGCTTTAGCCTAGCACAATAGAGATCTGCAAGGTCGTCCATATAAAGTTTCGTATGGAGCCATACCAATACTTGCCTGATAACTGTTATTGTATATAAATTCCACCAATGGTAGATGGCTCTCCCAATTCCCTTCTAGCGTCAGCACACAAGATCTCAACATGTCCTCCAAAATCTGAATCCTCCGCTCAGATTGCCCATCTTTCTGCAGATGAAATGTTGTACTAAAACATAATTGAATCCCAAGTGCCTCTTGTAAACTCTGCCAAAATTGAGCCATGAACACCGGATCTTGGTCCGACACAATCGATAACGGTGTTCCATGCAACCGAATTATCTCCTGAACATAGAGCTGACACCACTCTTCCATGGAATCCTTATTCCTCACAGGTAGAAAATGAGTCGACTTTGTCAATCAGTCCACAATTATTCAAATTGCATTATGCCGTCTCCTAGTTCTCTGCAACCCTATCACAAAGTCCATGGTCACGTGGTCCTACTTCCACTGTGCCACAGGTAATGGCTGTAGCAACCCAACCGGCATCTAGTGCTCAGCCTTCACCTGCTGACAAATTAGGAAACGAGACACAAATTCTAGCACATTTCTCTTCATACCACCCCACCAGTATTGTTGTCCTAAGTCTTTATACATATTAGTTCCTCCGGGATGCACAGCAAATCTGGAATGATAAAATTCCCGGAGTACTTCTTCCCAGATTCCATCCACATCAGGCACAAATATCTTACCCCTCAATTTCAAATGTCTATCTACGGATAGACTCCAACCTTTTACTTCGTGTCCTGAAGACAGATAATATTTCATATTCTGATAATACTGATCCTTCTGTTGGGGTTTAATCACTCGTGTCACTAACATCGGCACCACTTGTAAACAATTCACGCTAGAGTACGTAGTGCCATCTTCATCGTCATCTTCCCACTAAAATTTAAATTCACCAATGTCTTCCTGAAGACGCCACTGAGAATGAATCATTGCTGCCGCCAAATTCCGTGACTGTCTGCTCAAAGCATCAGCCACCACGTTAGCCTTCCCTGGATGATAATGAAGGCCAAAGTCATAATCCTCCAGGTACTCTATCCATCTTCTCTGCCTCATATTCAAATCACGTTGAGTAAATAAATACTTCAAACTCTTGTGATCTGAATACACGTTAAATTGTTCCCCATAAAAATAGTGCCGCCACGTTTTCAAAGCAAAAACCACCGCGGCCAATTACAAATCATCCGCAGGGTAATTCTTCTCGTGTGGCTTCAACTGCCTAGACCTGTACGCCACCACCTATTTATTCTGCATTAACACACATCCCAAACCTTCACATAAAGCATCACAATATACCGAATATCCCTATCTACGTTTAGGTATTATCAACACCGAAGCCTCAGTTAACCTCCTCTTCAATTCATTGAAAGCATGCTCACAAGCATCATCCCATTCAAACTTTGCTCTCCTCCGAGTCAACTGAGTCAACGGGCCCGTCAACCGAGAGAAATCCCGAATAAAACAGTGGTAATAACTAGCCAATCCTAAGAAATTACGAATTTCAAAAACAGACCTCGATCGCACCCAATCCATCACAGCTAAAACCTTAGATGGATCCACTGCAATTCCTTGCCCAGAAACTACATGCCCTAAGAACTTTACCTCGGATAACTAAAACTCACATTTGTTAGCCTTAGCATACAACTTATGGTCCCGAAGTGTCTGCAATACTGCCCTCAAATGTTGCTCGTGTTCATGTTTATTACGATAATAAATCAAAATATCATCAATGAACACTACCACGAACCAATCTAGAAATGGTCGAAAAACCCTATTCATTAAGTCCATAAACACTGCAAGAGCATTCGTCAACCCAAATGGCATAACCACAAACTCGAAGTGGCCATACCAGGTACGAAATGCAGTCTTGGGAATATCCTCCTCCCGAATCCTCAATTGATGGTATCTCGACCGAAGATCAATCTTGGAGAAACAAACTGAACCCTGCAACTGATCAAACAAATCATCTATCCTGGACAACGGATACTTGTTCTTAATCATTACTGAATTCAACAATCGGTAATCCACACATAATCTTAAAGTCTTATCCTTTTTCTTTGCAAAAACTGTCGATGCTCCCTACGGTGATGTACTAGGTCGAATAAAATCTCGAGAATACAAATCATTCAATTGCACCTTCAATTTTTTCAACTCTGCTGGTGCCATGCGATACGGCGTCACTGAAATAGGCGCCACCCCCGGTACCAATTCTACATAAAATTCTACCTCTTTCTGCAGAGGTAGTTCCAACAATTCATCCGGAAACACGTCTTCATACTCACAGGCTACCTTTTGGGAGAAAGTGTCTGGAGTCCTCCTCATTCAATCTTAAACTCGCCAACAATGCTGAAAACTTTCCCACACACCTTGTATCCAGCAATGGAGAAGACAACACTTCCCTTGCCTCTCCCCAAATCTTCACCATCGTGCCATCCGGAAGAATAGCCGTCACCAACGTACGATGAAAATCATTCGTCACCCGATAAGTGGACAGCCAATCCATCCCCAAAATGACATCAAACTCTTTCATCTTCAATACTCTTAAGTCGATCCACAATTGAACATCTCCCAACTGTAGAATATAATCTTTACAAATCCACTTCACCGATGAATTACTACTCATCGAAAATTCTACATGCATGGGCTTTCGAGCCTTTCAAATTCAAATCTAAAAACTTTATCATTTTCATGACTTCTCATAACCACCATTCTCGATATTAAAATCATCTTTGAACAATTTGAAAGTCTTACATTTAGGCTCGTCGAGCCATTATTGATCCTTTAAATTTACCATTACTTATAATGTCCCACCAACTTTCACATTAGCCCCTGACATGGTCACAGCTTAAGCAATAATCCTGATCCTTACCATCTCCACAAACAACTACAACATAGTATATCGCAGTATTAAGATTTCAACTCACGTAATAAACATTAAGAAATTCAATAAAACACAACAAGAACGCGTAAGCCTTACTACCTAAGGCCAAAGTAATCGCAACCTAGAGCGCTGATACCATATTGTCACGCCCCTGACTTAAATTGTTCGGGATGGACGGTATGGGAAAATAGGGACTGATAAAATAATTTAAAAACCTGCATAAGGTCAAGTCATAATGCAATAACATTCATCAGTGCAACTAGCAACTGTCCCTCATTCCCATATCAAATTAATACAACAACATCCTAGACATTAATGTAGCCACACCCCAGTGGCATTAACCAAAATATACATAACCAAATCAAACAACCATATTGGGTCTTCACTCTGGGCCACAAAATTTTAACCCTAGTAAATAAATTCTCATTTAAGAGGACAACAACAATTATTACCATCCACAGTATAGACCGGACTTAAGCTACTCACGCCTAAGCTACCTACGTATCCCACATCGAGAATCATATCTCCGTAGTTCCCAAATTATTATCTAGATTACATATCTCATACATTAACAATAAATCCAACATTAACATTAATCATAACATCTATACCCATTTTTCAAGATATATAACAACCATTCATACAGCCTCATGTAATTGGTATGACGGAATACAATGGACCATGCATTTTATATCCTCCATCTACCCCCAACCTTATTTTGGGACGGGTGATACTTAGCAAGGCTATCAGCCAAGACACACGCGATCACCAAACACACCCTGACGGCAAACGCACATATATATATCTCATATAAATATCACATGTGGGGAACCGTGTTACACCCCCACAGGTGTAAGACTC
>JAVXUM010000001.1:20278972-20290196 GCA_035590655.1 Pouteria glomerata
CAGAAAAGTTAATTTTTTCTCTCAGCCTCAAAAACAGCTTGGATGCCTTACACAACACACTCTTTCTCTCTCGGCTGAACAGACCTCGCGCTCCTTTTTTTTTCCTTTCTCTTCTCCGGTCTTTTGTTCCCTCTACGCTTATCACTAACGTAGATACATATAGAGAGGCATAAGAGTAAAGAAAGATGGGTACCTCGCTTGCCCTGGGCTTCTCTAGCTCCACTGATGTCTAATCGTCACTATGGCTTGAGCTACAATGCTGCTCTCTTTTTTTCCTTGCCCTGCAGTGCTACTCTGCTAAGGAGAGAAAATGAGGAGAGTGTTTGCCTAAAGAGAGATAGAGAACAGAGGTGGGAGATTGAGGAGTGAAAGTGATGTTCTGCTAAAAATCCAGGAAGGCAGGAAAGTTTCTGTGGTTAAAAACATGAAGATTGAGAGGGAGATTAAAGAGAGAGAACAGAGGTGCTGCTCTGCTTAAAATCGAGAGAAAGCAGGAAATTTTCTGAGGTGAGAACGTGAATCGTTTGATTGATTGTGAAATTAAATCTTGGTTGTTGATGATAGTTTGTGAGAGAGATATTTTTGAATTTAGCTGTGTTTTATTATATAGATAGATATATATATATAATTTTCTCTACACTTAATCAAACCTTACACATATATATATACATATATATATGTGAAAATGATCCTTACGACATCTAGAACACGAATCTAAGTCCCACCTACCTCGAATCTGAAGAAAATTTGAGAAAAATAGAAGAAATCGTTTTGTTCTCCAAACTTCAAGCTTTGATTTCTCCCTCCTCGGTTTTGAATCATGAAAAACTGACCGCACCACGTTGATCACAATGTCGAATCTCCCCAGATCGACCAATTTTCAACTCCAAATCTTTCTCTCTCTTGTCTTTCCTCATTCTCTTTCTCTCTCTCTCTCCGTTTTCTCTTCTATCGGCCGAACTAGAAGAAGAAAAGAAAAAGAGAAAGGAAAGAAAAGAAGAAAAGAAAGATTGGGCCCCTGGCCCACTCTGTCCAACCCAATACCACTTCGGGCCAAACTCAGCCCAGTAAAAAAAATGTAATAGTCCATTTAAGCTCAATATAATTATTTTATTTGTCCAAAATAATACATAAATATTTTAATTTAAAATACCGGGTGTTACATACTCCTACCCAAAAAAAAAGTTTCATCCTCGAAATTTATAATTCACTATTCAGTCATCAAACAAAGTGGGGTATCTCACTTGCATTACTGACTCATGTTCCCAGGTGGATTCCTCAACACTACGGTGTCGCCACAACACATAAACCAATGGGATGGTCTTGCCATGCAAAACTTGTTCACGCTTGTCCTCAATCCAAACTGACAGATTCTCAATAGTCATATCCTCCCAACTAATGACATGAGAAGGGTCCGGTATATACTTCTGGAGCATAGAAACAATGAAACATTATGAACCCGAGCTAACTATGGAGGAAGCGTCAACTGATACGCCACCTCACCAATTCTAGCAACAATCTCAGAGGGTCCAATATACCTCGGTGAGAACTTTTCACGTTTCCCGAAACGAACAACACCTTATCTTGGTGAAATCCTCAAAAATACAAAATCACCGATCTGAAACTTCAATGGTTGCCTCCGTTTATCTGCATAACTTTTCTGTCTATTCTGGGCCGTCAAAAACCTCTATCGGATGACTTGAATTTTCTCTGACGCTTGTCTCACCAAATCAGGACCAATCGTCATAGGTTATCTAGCTTTAGCCCAACACAATAGAGATCTGCAAAGTCGTCCATACAAAGTTTCACAGAAAGCCATACCAATACTCGCTTGATAACTATTATTGTATACAAATTCAACCAATGGTAGGTGGCTCTCCCAAGTTTCTCCCAATGTTAGTACACAGGATCTCAACATATTGTCCAAAATTTGAATCATCCGCTCAGATTGCCCATCCATCTACGGATGAAACACCGTACTAAAATATAGTTGAGTCCCCAGTGCCTCTTGTAAACCCTGCCAAAACTGTGCCGTGAACACTGGATCTCGGTCAAACACATTTGACAACGGTGTGCCATGCAACCGAATAATCTCCTGAATGTATAGTTGACACCGCTCCTCTATGGATAGAAAATGAGCCGATTTCATCAATCAGTTTATAATCACCCAGATAACATTATGGCACCTTTGAGTCCTCGGTAAACCGGTGACAAAATCCATGATCACATGGTCCCACTCTACTGTGCCACGTGCAATGGCTGTAACAACCCAGCTGGCCTCTGATGTTCGACCTTCCCTATTGATAAGCTAGGCAACGAGACACAAATTCTACCACATCCCGCTTCATACCGCTCCACCAGTATTGTCGTCTCAAATCCTTATAGATTTTAGTCCCTCAGGGTGCACAGCAAACCTTGAATGATGAAACTCCCAGAGTACTACTTCTTTAATTCCATCCATATCAGGCATAAAAATCTTATCTCTAAGTTTCAAATGTCCTTATGCGGATAGACTTCAACCCTCTGCTTTTTGTCTTGTAGACAAATAATACTTCATATTCTGACAATACTGGTCCTTCAATCACCCGTGTCAATAACATCGGCACCACTTGCAAACAATTCACACTGGAGGACGCAGTGCCACCTTCATCATCTTTTTCCCACCAAAATTCAAACTCACCAATGTTTCCCTGAAGACACCACTAAGAATGAATCATTACCGCAGCCAAATTCTGTAACTTCCTGCTCAAAGCATCAACCACCATATTAGCTTTATTTGGATGATAATGAAGATCAAAGTCATAATCCTTTATGTACTTCATCCACCTTCTCTGTCTCATTCAAATCACGTTGAGTGAACAAGTACTCCAAACTTTTGTGATCTGAATACACATTGAATTGTTCCCCATACAGATAATGCCGCCATATCTTTAAAGCAAAGACCACTGTGACCAACTTGAAATCATACGTAAGGTAATTCCTCTCATGCGGCTTCAATTGCCTAGACCCATACACCACCACTTAATCATTTTGCATCAGCACACATCCCAAAACTTCACGTGAAACATCACAATACACCAAATATCCCTCTCCACGTTCAGGTATTATCAACACCGGAGCTTCTATCAACCTCCTCTTTAATTCATTGAGAGCGTGTTCACACGCATCGTCCCATTCAAACTTCACCCTTCCGGAGTTAACTAAGTCAATGGGTCGGCCAACCGAGAGAAATCCTGAATAAAACGGTGGTAATAACCAGCCAAACTTAAGAAACTGTGGATTTCAAAAATAGACCTCAGTCGCGCCCAATTTAACAAAATCGAAACCTTGGAAGGATCCGCTGTAATTCCCTGACCAGAAACTACATGACCCAAAAACTTCACCTCGAACAACCAAAATTCACCTTTACTTGCCTTAGCATATAATTTGTGATCCCGAAGTGTTTGCAATACCACCCTCAAATGTTGCTTGTGTTCATGTTCATCACAAGAATAAATCAAAATATCATCAACGAACACTACCATGAACCAATCTAAAAACGGTCAGAAAATCCTATTCATCAAATTAATAAATACTGCAGGAGTATTCATAAACCCGAATGGCATAATCACAAACTCAAAGTTACCATACCGGATACGAAATGCAGTCTTGGGAATATCTTCCTCCCGAATCCTTAACTGATGGTATCCTGACCGAAGATCAATCTTGGAAAAACAAGCAGAGCCCCTCAACTGGTCAAATAAATCATCTATCCTAGGCAAATGATACTTATTCTTAATTGTTACCGAATTCAACAATCGGTAATCCACACACAATCTTAAGGTCTTATCATTCTTCTTCGCAAAAATTGTCGATACTCCTACGGCGATGTACTAGGTCGAATAAAACCTCGAGAATATAAGTCATTTAGCTGCACATTTAACTCCTTTAACTCTACTGGTGCCATGCGATACGGTATCACTGAAATAAGTGCCACCCCTGGTACAAGGTCTATACAAAATTCAATCTCCCTCTACGGAGGTAGCTCCCACAACTCATCCGGAAATACATCCTCATACTCACAGACAACTCTCAGAAGAACGTGCTTGGAGTCCTTCTCATTTAATCTCAAGCTAACAAGTAATCCTAAAAATTTTCCCACGTACTTGGTATCACGTAATGGGGAGGGCAACACTACTTTACTTTTACCCTGAATCTTTACCACGGTGCCATCTGGTAGAATAGTCGTCACCAACTTACGATGACAATCAATCGTCACCCGATAAGTGGACAGCCAATCCATCCCCAAAATTACATCGAATTCCTTTATCTTCAAAATTCTCAAATCGATCACAACTGAACATCCCCTAACTGTAGAATACAGTCCTTACAAATTCAATTCACCGATGAACTACTATCCACCGGATAATCTACACACATTGGCCCTTCAAGCCTTTCTGGAGTTAACCCCAAAGTCTTTACACATGCATGTGAGATGAAAGAATGTGATACACCAGTATGAAACAAAATATGCACCCAAGTGCTTAACAAAAAAAATGTACCGCATATCATATAAGTATCAGGTACATCCTCCTACAATGCAAGTGCGTAGGCACGTCTCTGAGTCCGCTGATTACTAGAACTGCCATCTTCCCTAGCTTTACCCCTCTGACCACTGCCACTACCATGCGACTGTTGAAACTGTTGAATCTGTCGTACTAGTTGCTACATTGGTGGTGTAGGAATCATAGGAAGCTACTGTGTCTGATATGAACTAATCTGTTGAGCGCCTGGCTCAACACTCCCTTGTGACATCTCCACAAATGGACAATTTGCTTGCACATGCCTTGGCTGGTGACATCTGTAACATAATCTCTGTCTAAACTGATCTTGGAATCCTCCTCTCTGCAGAGATTGATACTATTGTCGCCCCCCTGACCACTAGACGACCCTGAACCTGAACCCGAACCCAAACCCAAACCAGAACTGCTCTTCTGGTACAGAAATTCTTGCCGCCTTTGGAACCTCCTCCTGGAAGTTCGTGCTTTCTCTTTCTCTTTCCTTTGCCTTGCACCTGACCCAAAACCATACTCCTGGACTTGTCTTTGGCCTTGACCTATCTTGGTCCTGGACCAAAAATCAATGGTATCTCTTTCCACTACGAGAACTGTCGCCACTACTCCAGAATAAGTGGAAAGTCTCATCCCAATAATCTGCCTCCTGATATTTATATTCAATCCCCATTCAAACTTCCTTGCCTTTGCATTATCATCTGGCAAGTACTGTGGGGCACACCGTGATAATTTTGCAAACTTTTACTCATATTGTTGAATTGTCATACTTCATTGCTCCAATGCTAGAAATTCTTGGACTTTCATTGCTCTCATCACTAAAGGGAAAAACCTCTCAAGAAACGCCACTTTGAATTCCTCTCATGTTAAAGCATGAACATCCATCATTCCCCGATATGATCTCCACCAGTAAATAGCACTCCCATGAAACTGGGGTACTGCCACCTTAATTCTTACTTCATCTCCTTCTACTCCCAAAGTCTGCATCATCTATGTAATTTCTTCTAACCATCGTTCCGCTTTCATTGGTTCACTTTTCCCATTAAATTTGGGCAGATCATGCTTCTTAAATTGACTGATAATCTGCATTATCGGTGTATCACCCCGCGCAGGAGCGGCTGCTTATACAGGAGCAGGTGTCGCAGTCGGTACACACACCCTTTGCATTTGGGCCAACTAGCTGCCATAAACTGCATCATCTACTCATATGTCGGCTGTGGAACCCCCCCGTCTGCCAATGGTATTTCATGGGTACCTTCCTTACCCTTTCTCTGTGGGATCTTGACCACTGGTCTGACCCTGCTGCATTCCACTCCTTCCACATCCACGTCCAGATATTCTACAAAAACATATTCGTCATTAGCTCCAATATTATCAAGAAAATGTAATAATCAATTTATTACAAAGGAAACATTTGCGTCATATTACCCAAGACCCAAACAATCACAACCTAGAGCTCTAATACCATATTGTCACGCCCCTAACATAATTGTCCGAGACAGACGACATAGGAATATATGAACAAAATAATTAAAAAAAATGACTAAAAACATGTACCAATGTCAAGTCATAATATAACAACAATAATCAGAGTAACTAACATTCGTCCCTTATTCTCATATTAAATAAAAATAACAAAAATACATAAGTATACAATCTTAAATCTCATAAGTATTGGGACCCACAACCCAGGTCGCACAAATAAGATACAATCATTTCATGAAAGATAAAATACTCTCTTTAAGTCAGTCCAGTAGTCAACTCAACTCTGAGTGATCACTTCTTGACCTCGCTGGATTACCTGCAATGAGGATGAGATGAGCTAACTAGCCTAATAGGTTGGACACTGCAAGTGTGCACCAGTGAACAGATATAACACATAAATGTGTTCACAACAATCTCCACAAATTATATATAACATATATGCATATCCTATGCAATGAAATGTAATGTAATGCAATGGCTAATGCATTCCTGATTCCTCTATCTACCCCCAACCTTATCCTGGGACGGGTGACAATTAGGTAAGCACGCGGGGTCACCAATCACACCATTTTCAGCGTTTACGGCAAACGTATGTATATATCTCATATAAACGTATGTATATATCTCATATAAATATACCATGTGGGGGAACCGAGTTACACCCCCATAGGTGTGAAACTCAGAGGCTCCGAGTTACACCTCCTGACCCTTCCACTAGAGAACCGAGTAACACCTCTAGTCGGGTATCCGCCTAGCCCAGGTAGGCATCTGTTTATCCCAAGCAGGTATCTGGCTGTAGTCCAGAGAAGTCTCGAAGTCTATATCTCCTATTAATGTCCCAACTCCGGATAATTAAGCTCTAGTCATGTTTATATTGACTGGGGATCATCCGGCGTTTTAAAATTTCATTTTCATCAAAATTAAAACCTTCATAAAGCAATACATACACATGGCATGTGCCTCAGCACGTTATATAAACATGTGGCACTCTTGGCCAATCAACACACATCAATTTTGCCGGATGAAACCACCCTAGACCCAATGCACATGATATGCTCAATCATGGAATTAAACATTTATCTCAAGGTAAAAATGTATTTACATCCATCCCTCAGATGTTTTGAAATCCATTTTATACATTAAAAATAGCATTAACCAAGTTCGGGGTCAAAATAAGCATCTGGGAGCCAAAAGAAGCGAAACTGTGCAAAATGGCTCATGGTGGTCCCAACCGCCCCTCTATCCGGTCCGGACCACCAAGACCTAGAACCCATTTTGGGTTCATTCCAAACACAAATTAGATCCAAATTTGTCTAATCCAAGCCCCAATTCAACCAAGCCTCAAATAGAAACATTCATACTCTTAAATCTCATGTTTCTATAACTTTAATTTAAGAAATAACTCAAAAACATATGAAATTTATCAACATATATGCATATATATACACAGACATATATATATACAACTTTCTCCACACTTAACCAAACCTTGCATATATATATATATAAAAATGATCCCTACGATATTTAGAACACAAATCTAAAACCCACTTACCTCGAATCTGGAGAAAATTTGAGAAAAATAGAAGAAACCGTTTTGCTCTCTAAACTTCAAGTTTTGATTTCTCCCTCATCGGTTTGAATCACGAAAAACCGACCGCAACACGTTGATCACGGCGTCGAGATCTCCCCAGATCGACTAATTTCCAACTCCGAATCTCTCTCTCTCTTCTTTTCCCCTTTCTTCTCTCTCTCTTATCTTTCCTCTCTCTCTCCGTTTTCTCTTCTGTCGGCCGAACCAGAAAAGAAAAATAAAAAGGAAAGAAAAGAAGAAAAGAGAAAGAAAAGAAGGGCCCACTTTGTCCAACCCAATACCACTTCCGATCAAACTCAGCCCAGTAAAAAATGTAATAGTCTACTTAAGCTCAATATAATTATTTTATTTATCCAAAATAATACATAAATATTTCAATTTAAAATACCGAGTGTTACACTATTACTCCCTATAACTGGAAGCTTGCTCCTCCGAATTAGAAGCCTCTAAACTCTGAATAGAAATGTCTTTAACTTGACTCTCTATCTCCACCTGCACCACTTGCTTACTAAAATTTTTGCTTTCTGGCTTCTGCTTCTTTTGTGATTGAATACTCTATAATATGGACTTTCATCAAATACATGTCCTTGTTGATCACCACATTATTTGCCTTAAGAACCCAGAGCTTATACCCCTTAACCCCTTTCTCATAGCCAGGAATGATACACTGTTGCAACTCTAAATCAAGCTTGAATCACCCATCACTAGAAACATGCATGTATGCGAGATAATTGAAGACCTCAACATAGAGTAATCAACATCATTCCCTATCCACACTTCTTCTGCAGCCTTCCCTTTTAGTGCCACCCTTTGTGTTCTATTAATTGAAAAGCAAACCATACTTACCGTATCTACCCAGAAGTTGGCAAACACATTTGACCTGTGCCGTATAAGTAAACCCAAACCTTTATGGAAAAGTCATTATTGAATAAGATGAAGTACTAATGCCCCAGTCGTGATGCAACTCTCATTGGCCCCTAAACATCTGAATGGACATAATCAAGAATGTCCTCTATCTTGTGCGTAGCTGTCTTGAATTGCACCTTATCTACTTTCCAAGAACACAACACTTGCAAAAATTAAGCTTGTAGGTTTTAATCCCGTTGAGCAAATTTTATCTATCTAACATGATACGTTCTTGCATTTGCCATAAAATTGTAGTGTTAGAATTAGATTCTACCACAGCAACTCCACCTACAACTATACACCCTAACAATTTGTAGACATTTCTAAAAACTTTTTGCCCTTTCATCACCACCGTTACCCCTCTGAAACTTTTATTGCCCCACTCTCAGATTTGAAAGTGAATCCATTCGAATCTAAGGCATCTAATGAAATAAGATTCTTCCTAAGATTAGGAATATGTCTTACATCACTTAGCGTTTGTACCACACCATCAGACATACAGATTTTAACATTCCCAATCTTGACAACTTTTCATGAAGCTTCGTTTCCCATTAGAACTAAACCAGAATCCATTAACTTGTAGGTGCCGAACCACGCCCTGTATGGCGTCATATGAAAAGAACACGCTGAATCTAGCACCCAAAAATCTATGAAATGATCTAAACCAGATGAAATAGAAAGCATATTGCCATCCTCTAAGTCATTCTCTACAACATTTGCAGGCTTTGAATCATTTTTATTCTCTCCGCCATTGTGTTTGCCTCGCTTCAAGTAATCCTGCTTGAAGTAGCCTTTCTTGCCACACTTGAAGCGTTGAAGATTTTTCTTTTTCCTAGAGTTTGACTGAAAATATTTTTTGTTCCCCTTCGATTCCTTTTGTCTGCTCTTTCCTCTATCTTGCTTGTCCTTCACAACTAGACCCTTTCCTTCAGGATTCCCAACACTTTACTTCCACCTCTATTGAAAGTCTAACAAGACTAGCTAAAACTGTGAAATGAGATTACAATTTTCGGCGAGATTAGGTTTTTTGCCGCCAATGAAGTCATCACCTGCTTGCCATTCTATCATTGAAGAACCATTTACTTCTGGAGGTTCTTTCGAGCTTCTTAGATCGTGTAATTAAGCTATTAGACAAAATTATATGCGTATATATGTATTACTGTGTGTGCTTAGAAAATGAAAAAAGAACAAAGAATTATTTGATTTTTTGACTTGCCAATAATAATCGGTTTCTAGGTTTCTTCTATATGATTGCCAAAGGGTGGGGGGAGAGGTAGGCGTAGCCTTGGCTCTTGCGTGTCAGTCTCATTGACAAATTTCGCCTGTTCAGCTAACCAGCTATATCATTTCACGGTTAACTACAATCTCATTTTGCAGCAGCAGACTTATATCTGACCAAATTGAACATAATCTCATTTCGCGGTTTTAAGCATGCTAGAAGTCGTGATATCACTTTGCCATTTCATTAATAGTATTTTGAAAATACTTTTCTCTTAACAGAATTCTCAAATTTTTTATATTTTTAAAAGCAAAGAAAAAAAATTCAACTATCTACTTTCTACCATCACTTCTATATATATATTTATTTATTTTAATCTAAACTAATGCGTAAAAATAATTATTCCACTAGCATTTTTCAATTGACAACCAAATTATTTTATATTTTTATTTTACTCTGTTTTTTCACACTTTCATTTCATTTCTTACACCATTCAAAACCTGCATAGTAGTTTATTTATTTATTTTTTGGTAGGCAAGTATCCTCAATAGGAAATTGATATAGCACAAGAAATGGAACTAACTGATCTTTGGTTTCTAGAATATAAATTTGGGCTTAACTTAAACTTATTAACGTTAATTTCTTGTGCTCAACTCAAACTTATTAAATGAAATTTTCTATTTTGCTTGGGAAATTTTATTTTTATTAAACTGTCTGCTATTATATTTAGAAAACGCTGTCACAAGCTTTTTATTTCCGCTGCAATTTGAAAGTTTGTTATTTTTATTTTTGGAGCAAATGTCATATTGTAATTCATTCGTACTTTAGTGTACATTATTTTCAAAATTAGATCAGGAATACTACATTAGAGTTAAGAAAATATAATTTCCATGCAACGTAGGATCCACTTCATTTTCATTCTGACCTGAAATAGTGTGTAACCTTTTGGTAATCCTTTTATTTATTCAATCCACTTTTTCAATCAATAAAAATCAAATTCCATAGAACTTTGTGCTCGCTCTTAGTTATTAAAGAACGTTTTTCTGTTGTACTAAAAAATAACATCCATTAAACAGTCTACCACTGCGTCATAAATGTCTCAAGAATTTGGAGTACTCAGCTAATCCAACTACTCAAATATGCTACTTACCCAATTAAAAATTAATTTGACCATAATTAGACATTAATTAATTTTGAAAAATGATCTATTGAGACTGGCTATGAACATCCCTGTCAAATTTTAGTGAAGATCCAGTTAGATTTGGGATTGTTACCGAATCTGAAGCCAACCATTTTTTGGAGACAGTTTCGTGACACAAGGAAACCTTAGGCCTACCAAAAGAATCGCACGTAAAAATTAACATCAAAATTGAAACGAAATCGGATAGGAACCAGAAAGGACGGGATGTTCCAATTAGAATTTTAAAGTAGATCCAAGAATGGATACAAGGCAGATATCAGTTTTCTTTT
>JAVXUM010000001.1:20295539-20314156 GCA_035590655.1 Pouteria glomerata
AAATATTTTTAATAAAATTTTAATAAAAATTATCTTTTATAATAAATTATTTAAAAATATATATTTTTCTTAATTTTTAAAACCAAAAAATGGTTTTTAGTTGTAAAAAAAAAAAAAAAAAAAAAAAAAAAATTGATGTAAAAGTGATACAAGACAAAATTTAATTAAAAAAACTTAAAAAAGTTCATAAAAATTAAAATATATTTGTATTTTTTTGGGATCTGAACATCTCCTAAAGTGTTGTTTATCCACTAAAAAAAAGTCAATTTTTATCAGTTTTATTATTGTTGAGTATTTGATGGATTCCTTTAAAAATTTAAACATTAATGAAAATTATAAATTTTTTTGGTAAATAAGTATAATTTGGATTAATGGGAATAATTACAATATCAAATGGGCATACTCCTGAATTATAAAACATTATACTGTTCTATGATCTATACATGAAGTGGAGATTTCCCATTTTGTACAAATAGTAATATTACGTGTAGTACTTTTAATCTTTACAAATTGTGGTTCTCTAATTCTAACTTCATACTTAATGACCTTTAGGATGCCACGAGTAGCTTGAGACACTCCTTTGAAGGCCCTTGCATTTCATTTGAATCATATATGATAAATTGTAGCTGACCAGGCTAGTTTACATATAGTATTATCAAAAGATTTCCCACTAAATTTTTCACAGGCCCAATCCACTTCATTCATCCATCCTCGACTTCTATCAGTTATAGAGCATAACTGGCATATTTCAAGCCATATTTCTGCTATATGGGAGTATGAGAAGCAGAGATAATCCAGAGATTCATTGACTAAATTGCAAAGTACACAGTGAGTATTAATTGCAATGTCCAAATTCAATAATCTATGATAAGTATTGAGCTTCCATTTGATAGCTAACCAAGCTATAAAATTGTGCCTTGGTATGTGTTTGGAGAACCATATCAATTTATACCAATGCACTTTGTTGTGATGATGTCTCATAGCATTTCATGTTGCAATAGCTGAATATCTTTTGCAACTGGAAACAAATCAATTAAATTTATTAACTTGTGTGGTATTAGAGAGAAATTAGGAGTATGAGTCATAATGATGTCTTGGAGTTCTCAAGTGGTGGGATAAGGCCAAGCACATGTATTATTAGATATGATAGAAAACACATTAGCATCAAGAGGAATACTTGCATCTTATGCTGCTCTTTGACCATATTTGGAAGCAAGAAGCCCCAAGGGATGCTAGTTACCATATCATAAAGAGACTGAGCTACCATCTTCAATTATGTATTTGGACATCTAAATAGCAATAGGTTTCTCCATGACCAATAGCAATTAGATGGAGTTTTAGAGTTTTAAAAGTCCTTACTTTTCAATAGCTGCTTTTTACACTATTAAACCCATATAGATTGATTTTTTGAACATGAATTCCAAAACTTAGTGATTTATTCCTAAGAAAATTGCAAAGAAATTAAAAAAGTTGGAGAGAGTTAAAATTTGTTGAAAAATTTTTATGCTCCAAATGAATTATGACATTATAATTTATATTATTTTATAATAATTTGTAGAGTTTTAAACCAAATCTCATAACGTGCAGTTTTGAGATAAGATGATGTATTTGGAATTGTATAAATTTAAAAAGTTAGTATTTTGTGTTTTGCACAGCAAGTACAAATTTTAAATTTTATAATTTTATAATTTATACTTATAAAAATTTATAAAATTTTATATTTTTTTAACATCAACCGATATCCTAATCACCCTTACACAATGAAGAAAAAAAAAAAATAAGCGAATTTGGTGATAGAAGTGTAGGTGGCTCGTTTGCCTCTGAAGTGAGCGTCCAACGTGAAATGTGATGGGGCTCCACGATTTCCATTGGTCCTACCACTTGCGTTCGTTGCCACGCGATCAATCTGACTGCTCCTTGGGGGACCATCGATAGATAAGATAACGAGGCCTTTCCCCGCGTCCCCACATCTCACCATACACGTGTACTTCTCCCTCCCTGTTTCACACGTGTCACACCAGATGCCACCCTTCTCTTACTCCAACCAATCACAGCCTCCCTCCCACTTCCTCAACCTCCATAATCCGATAATGTTTTAAGTCAGGGTATTTAGTTGGTAAAAATTTAACAAAAAAATATAATAAAAGTATAATAAGTTGATGTAAAAATGATAGATGATAAAATTTGATTAAAAAAAATTTAAAAAAATTAATAATTTTTTATAAAAGCAATTGAAAAAAAATATTAAATATAATTTTGCTTGTATAAACCTAACGAAGAGAATGACTTTAAACATATTTAATTGATATCGTTAAATTCATATAACTAATTTCATTTAAAGAATAATTGGCATATTAATATTTATTCAAAAATTTTAAAAATTTATTTAACTGTACGTATTATAAATTAATAAATTATTTTATTTTATCTCATTTTTACCAAATCAAACACTTCCGTAACTAAAAAAACAGATTGATTTGGTGCGGTGATTTTGATGAATTTTGGTGAATTTTGATTTTTTTTTTTTTTAATGTATACCAACGAGACTCGCGGTCGTGGTCGGTGACCCATGTGTTTTTCCTTAAATTCCAAACATACCCCCATCAAAACACAAATTGATGAACCTTTCCTCGCGAAAATCTCTTTCACAGGGGTAAATATGACTTTTCGTTCCACAATAGTGGTAATAAAATATTATTTAATCCGTACATTTTCACCTGTTGTTGATAATTAAAAAAAAATTTTAAAAACCAATTCAAAAAATTGCCTTCCCCTCCATTTATTCCAGTGTCTGTCTGGTTTTCGTCATCTCTGTTAATCGCTTCATTTGCATTGACTCCTTCTGTAGTTTCTCTCTCTAGATATTGTAAGCTCTTGTAATTCGAACCTTTTGCTTCCCTTAGATCAATAATTTTTATCGTTCTAAACGTTATTTGTGTATACATAGATGAGATATATATAAGCTAGATATATATATATATAATTTTGGTTTGATCTGCTTCGACATTGTTAGGGTTTCCTCCGATTTCGCCCATTTTTCTAATTCGTCGACACCAAAAGGTTAATTTGATATCGTAGGAGTGTCGTTGGCCGGACCGGTCCTGTTCATGCTCGATCGATCTCGGTCAATATACGGTGAATTGATAGATTTCTGGTTGTTCGCATTTTGGATTTTTTGATTTTTGTGGGGCTAGGGTTTTGTAGGAGGTTGAATTCAGGGTTTTTGTGGTCTCTGGAGATGTTGGGGGCTGGGTTGCAGTTGGGCTGGAGTCGTGGGGAGGATTGGTTTTATAATCCGGCTAAAGCTAGAAGGACTTACCATAATCAGCAGAGCCAAGGTCATTTCCGAAGAACCCAGAGTGATGTTACTGGCCGAAGTCAATTTCCTTCTTCGAAGGACAAGTCTGTAGCTTCGTCGGTTAATAGGGAGCAGGAAAGCCGAGGGACGCGAGAGGAGACTCCTAAGCCAGTGGTCACGCCTACATTGGAGCTGGCGGTATCACCTTTGTGTAATCTGGAAAGATTTTTGGAATCTATTATACCATCTGTTCCTGCTCAGTATCTCTCAAAGGTTAATTGAGTTTGATCGAATTGGGTTCATTATTTGATTAATTTAATTGTGACCCTTTAAGGATTGTATTATGTGACTGCTTGTTAGGTTTTGTTTGATTTTTATTTGTTGAATGAATGTTATGGCAGACAACCATGAGGGGGTTGAGGACTTGTGATGTGGAATTTCAACCATATTTTGTGCTTGGTGATTTATGGGAGTCATTTAAGGAATGGAGTGCTTATGGTGCAGGAGTGCCATTAATTTTGAATGATAGTGACTCCGTGGTCCAATACTACGTCCCTTATTTATCTGGTATCCAAATATATGTCGATCCTTGCAAGTATTCCATGAGATCAAGGTAATTATTGTGGGAATTGTATCCATCATGCTCACTGTGTTCAGTCGTCACTGTTTACTTCCTTCAGTTCAATTGTTTTACATAGGCCCTCCCTGTGTTTTATTACTCTTGTTTTTTTAGTTTGGTTATAAAGTTGCTTCCTTTTATGGGCTATTTACTTTGGTTTGTCTATAAATTGAGGATTTCTGTTGCACACAAGTTGTTTCTGCTTTCAAATAATTTTGTTTTTTGTTTTTGGTGTGCTTCTGGGTGTTTCCATATTTTTGTGCATTTTGTTCTCTCACTTTCAAAGTCATTGGTGACACTTATTTGAATTGTTTCTGATGCATTCACTAAACTTTTTAAGTTTAGAAATGTTCTAGGTGCTTAATTTATTGGGAATGTTGGAATTATTTGTGTTATTTACGTTTGGTTTATGGTTGAAGTCAGGTGACATGGGGATTGTTCAGTCAGGACATTGGGTACTGCTGCCCGTACAATGCTGCAAATAAATAAGGGGCATAATACACATTCTTCTGTTGAGTAGGTACCATTGATGCGTCTATATACTATAAAGTTAGCCATTAGGTTTGAAATTGCCAAAATTAGTTTACTAGGATGTAAGAATGATTACATAATGTTGAGAGGATAATGAAGTGATCATTTTTCCTAAATATTATGACTTAACATGGTATTGGAGTAAGTGAAGGTTTTGAGTTCAAACCTCATTGTTACCCAAAAAATATAGTAACAGAAGATTGGAGATGTCAATTAAAAAATAATCAAAACCAAAAAGGAAGAAAAGAAAAAGATAGCGAGGAGGATATGAGGAGACAAAAGTGTAGAAAATCTGAAGATGAAACTGAACATGCTTTTCCTTGTTGCCCATTTGGTTGTCAACATTGAGACTAATGCATTCACTTGACTAGGGGCGTTGTTCCTCTTTATTCGGGTAAACTAGGTGTCCCATTCTCTGCATACCGACCTATGCACCCCATTGGCCCTTGTCATCGTTGTTTATGACATATTAAGAATTATTTTTTTATTTGATAGGTTATAATATTTTGTGGTTACATTTTAGTTTTAAAGCATCTAATAGGTTACCTTAATTAGAAACCAATTGAAGAAAATTTCTAAATTAAAATTCATCTGTAACGTAATGTATCTTAGCTTCACTTATCCCAAAAAAAAAAAATATATATATATATATACATAAAAAAAAAAAAATAATGAATCCTAGTTTTCTTTCTAATTTTTCCTTAAAGACTAGGCACTAGTTTCTAGTCTCTTTCATAATGTAAATGCAGTTAAATCACTGCAATAGGAATTAATCAATTCTAAAACATGCCTATGTTTGCCAAAAATGGAAAACTATTGCTTGCTGGAAACTATTACCTGCTCTGTGTATCTGTTTGTTCCAAAATATCGGCCTAAAAAAATTTGGTTGGGATTCCAAATCGGCTGATAAGATTTTTTTTTGATTGGCCAAAAGAAATTTAGCTAATTTTTTATTTAGCCAATGTTATCTTGGATATAAAATATTTGACATAATCTAAATCTCTTTGTCAGCTTAGTTGGCCGATTTGAATATTTTGGCAACTGTGGATAGAATAATTGGAAGTTATCGTCAGTTTCACAAATTTTGGATAACTACTCATCTAAGCTACTGATATGTGGGCACCAGTCAAGAGAAGTTACGGATAACTTACCTAAGTTAAGCTACGGATAACCCACCTTAGTTATGGATAAGTGGGAAATTACTTACAGATGGGCGGTTTCTTTTAGCTATTACAGATGGCGGTTACTTTTCTACTCAAATATAAATTCTGAAGTAGGCAACCTAAGCAAAGATCCCCAACCATCACATTCCCAGTGGATTTTTGTTTCATCTTTCTATCTTATTTTCGGTAGGAGTAGGTTAACTTAGATCTCACAATCCCCTTTGATTTCATCAAAGCTGTATTTACATACAGATTTGATTACCTGTGTCTGTTTCTTTAAAATTAGAGTTCAATATTACTAGAGGCCTAGATGTAGGTATATTTTTTGTCTCTTCATTGTAATTGATTTCCTCTCTTTATCCTCATGCCTCCTCCTCGCGTTGGATATTGTTATGACGATTCTGATTCCGATGATGATTGTGGCCCATCTTATGTGTATCAATCTTGCAATAATCCATATTTTGAGTATCAGTGTTATAATAATCCATATTACAATTCTGATCCTCAATCATCACATAATCAATATAATACGCAATTTTTTAATAGATCACAACACTCATCCTTATATTCATATCATCAAAAGTGTACCTCGTATAGAATATCCATATCGTTCTGATTCTAAATCATATCCTTACCATCAAGGATATGGATATACATCCCAATATTCATATGATTCTAGACTATGATCCATTACGACAACAACAGAATCTATATTATTTTAGTGGATTATCATATCTATCACATCCTTAACAAATAGAATTGCAATCAGAATCAAATACATATTCATATTCTCGGCCTTCTCATCCACCGATAACATCACAATCAGAATCTTCTTACTTCTATTCGCAATCTCGATCAATTTTATATTCACATCTTTATCCGTAATATGATCAGCTTGTAGAGATCGGCAATTGTGATGTTCTTGCGTTTACGAGACAATGGTAACCCGCATTGCCTGATCCTCATGTTTATCTTCATCCTTTATTCTTTGAGTCCCTATGACTATGGCACGCTTGCGTAACCAGTTCAATCAGAAATCGTGAAAGAACGAGCATTGTTTGCGTTGGGAGAGAATTTTTCTAGCGCAAACAAAACTTTTTTAACTATTGCTTGCTCTTGAACCCTTTTACAAGATTCCATGATTGTAAGCTTTTTTCATGGATCATAGGATATCCTTTCTCTCAAAATTATACCAAGTCCTAAAGGTGCTTTGAGCCAACAAGGTACATCTAAGGAAAAGTCTTGAGAAAAGTGAAGGTCCTTCGATCCAATGTGTTAAAATTGAATTTTTACCTGGAATAAAAAATTGAATCGTAAAATCGTAGGATTTTTACCTACTCTTATCACGTGAAAACATAAGACATTATACTATAATTTCTTAATATAGAGCTTCCAATTTGATGTGATCACGTATCTAAGTGGAAAGAAGCTTGCCTAATGGCTAGAAATGTTGAAAGGATTTTTCAAAAGCATGGGTTTATAGCACTCATCAAAAGAATAGGTTTCCCATCTTGTAGCAAAATAAAAAATAAATAAAAAATAAATAAATGGTTTAACAATTACAGAAAAGCTAGTGTTATTTCTCAATCATTTATTTGATTGGTCTCATGTGGGCCTTACAGAGATAAATGGTTTCGATGAGTCAATTACACTATTGACAATTGACCAGATCAATCCTTTAACAAATGCAATATAAATGTGAGGAATTTTTGCAACAATGATATATTGTTGTGAAATAATTTCTATTTTGGACATTTAATAGGGATTTTTAAAGTGTTTGGTGTGACTTGTATGATTAACATTAAAATATTAACTTCATTTTAGCTTAATTTTGTAGGATTAGAAATGTATTAGTAATAGTTTATTTAGGTCTCTTAGTTTTCCTTTAAACTATTAAGTCCAGTAGTCATTTGGTGGAATAATGCATATAGTCCTCAATTAGTATAATATCACTTAAAAAAAAGTCTATTTTAATTAAAATCCATAAAAGTATCTTGTTTGACAAAATTACAAGAACACGATTCAATTTTTAAAATTTGTAAAATTGCTTATAAAATTGAAATTTTACCAATTTTGCACCTCAAAATCGAGATTTTATCTATTTTGCCTCCATTAAGATTTTTGATCCATTCAACAAGTTTTCTTACCCTACCATCATAAAGTTGTAAGATTTTACAATTAAAATCCAGTTTTTAACAAGCTTGCTTCAATCACTTTAGCAATAAATCTAATATATGCACATGTTTTCAAAAAACGGAAAACTATTGCTTGCTCAAAAATCACTTTGACAAGCTTCCATGATTGTAAGATTCTTTCATGGATTAGAGAATATCACAAAACTATCAAGTTCTGAAAAAGTCTTGAAGCAATGCAAGGTTCATCTTAGGAGTTTTGAGTTGCAAAATAGATACAAAACATGGATATCGTGAAATTCTAATTTGAAAAAAATGAAGACATCACACATCAAGGATTAGTAAAAAAAAATAGATATATAAATGCATTTTTTAGTTGGGAAATGCTAAGTTTAGTTGACTTTTTATATAATAAATGCATTTATGTTCAGGTTTTACTAAAAAGTGTGAAAAGTTTGCTATCTAGCATGGTTGTAACAGTTTGAGAGGGTGAAGAATTGGTAGATCTAAGTGGGAAGGTTGGAGGCTTAGGCCTTGCAAAGTTATTTTACACAATTATTTTCAATTGCAAGGAAAATGCATGCATCAATAGCGTTTGGTTTTTGATTAGGCATTCAAGAATATTTTGGAAGAAGACTAGGGTTTTTTTATTTATTATACCCATGAATAGTATCACAACTATTGGAAACTTAGTGGACTTAACATCTATCCATAAACTAGTAATTCATCATTGAATGAAGATTTAGAAACTCAGATATATATATATATGGATTGATCTATAGGTTTTGCTGTAAAAGGACAGGAACATAGGGTTTGTAAGGTAATAAAAAAAATATTTATTGTCTTAAATAAGCACGTAAGAAATGGTATGAGAAATTTGATAAGGAAATTTTAGAATATGATTTTAGTATTAATGAACATGATAAGTATTATATTTGAAAGAGTATAATAGAAATCATGTGGTATTGGCTATTGGGGTTAGAGAAAATGCTCTCGGTGTATGTTAAGGATTTCCTTTGCTAAAATGCACCATTCTAGTAAGTCTCGGTATTCCTTCTCCATCAATCATGGTGGATTAATTAGGAAAACTTTCCAAGTGAATGATGTCACAATCGATGTTGAAGAAGATAGTCAGATTAAGGGGGGATATAGATTAATCGAAATGGGAAAAGGTTATGTTCGAGTTCTTGTTCTCTACGAGGAAGAACTAAGATGGCTGCAACAGAAAAGCTCCAAAAATCACTGGAATGTTAAAGGTCATCATCAAATAGGATGTTTAAGAGGAGGAGCTAGAACTCTTATTTGTTCAATTATCTCAGATGGTTCAAGGAGGAAATTAGAACTGCGGTTGTTTGCACCTTTTGGAAGAAGACAGGTGCGAGTTCCTGAGTTTTCCTTTGGGTTAGGCTGGAGTTTCTTATCAGGCTTTATTAGGGAGCTATTGCCAGAGGTAGGAGTGCCAGGATCCTAGCAGTTGAAACACATTGGGAAGGAGGATGTTCCTGGAATGACAGAGACTTTCAGGGCTTCAAAAGAGTCTCTGTCTTATTCTAAGGTGGTAGCCCTTCCAAGCTGGAAGATGGAAAACATAAGTAGCTATATTAACAATGATCATGTCATTGTCAACTATGAGGAGGCTGTCGAAAATAGTATGCTATTGAAGAGGTGTTTGGTGGGAAGATTAGGAGGCCCTGGAGAGGCTAGGATGGATGCTGTTAGCCTTTCTTCATGGATTAATAAGAAATGGAAAGTCCCTGGAGGAGTGGAAGTTAAGAAGTTAGATGAAGAGAGGTTCTTGTTCATTTTTCCTTCATTGCTGTTAGCTGAAAAGATTAAGGAAACAAAGACTGTTATTAATGGAGAAATACTTTGGTTAGATTATTGGCACAGTTGGTGTGGCTGTTCGAGAAGAGGATGGTTGGAAAACTCAGTCTGGGTGAAAGTGATAGGGCTGCCAGTGTTCTTATGGTGCGATAGTGTACTGCAAAGCATTGGCAATTATTGTGGATGATATTTGGAGTTGGAATCTGATTCTAGGAACCTTGCAAGCATGTGTAGGCCTAGGATTAAGATCAAAGGAGATGGGAGAAGTGTTCCGGCATCTGTTAAGATCTTGGTGGGTCAAACTGTGTATGATTGCCCTATTTGGGTTGAAAGAAGACCCTGGGTTGAGTGGGCGAAGGATCCCTGAAAGTCTGCATCTTTCCGGCCACCAGAAAGGAAGAAGGAGATGGTGCGTGGGAGGGGAGATGGTTCTTTGAATGTTCCAAATCTTGGAAGACGAAAGGGCAAGGAGATAATTAATCAATGGGAGAAGGAAATTAAAAGAAAACCAAAGGTGACTGGAGAGGTCCAATGGATTAGGGTGGGGGATAAATCCAAGACATTAAAGAGAGTCAAAGATACTTTAAAGAGGGGTTTTAATTCAGTTAATAGTTTCGAGCCTTTGAGTGACTTCAATATGGAGGATCAATTAAATGAAGATTTAAGAAATGTTATTTATTCAAATGACTTTTCAGTTGGAGCAGAGAAGGTTGTTAGTAAATGTCTTGACAGCTCAGATGACAGCTGTAAATCTTATGGGATTAAAATCAATTCTAAGAATGAGATATCTGACAGAGAGAACATTTCTCCTACAGCAGGTTCTTTCACTATGGAAGACACTGTGGAGGATAGATTTCCAGGCTCAATTGCTGGGAATTTGATGATCCCTTATGGAGATACAAAAACAGAGGATCCTGATTGTCTTCCTTTGGTCTCTGTGGGTCCAGCAGATGACTGGTTTGGTGGAGATAGTCACTTGTTGCTGGAAGATTGTGGAGAGGACCAAAGCAAGATTTCCTCTTGGGTGATTAACAGAATGAAGTCTTTTAAGAAGATTTTGGGTATCTCAAGTGAAGGTTTTGAAGACCAGATTATGGACTTATTACAAGAAATTGAAGATAAGAGGAGGAAGGTCAACAGTGTCCAAAAGAAATCAGTAAAGAGCCGTAGCAGAGGAGGTGTAAGGGAGTTGAGAAATCTGCGGTGTTCAATCAGATATGATAAAGGAGAAAGGAATAATGCCAAGGAAGCTGGAAGAGGGGAGGAAAACTTAACTTTGTGTTTGCCATGAAACCAAAGATTTTAAGTTGGAATGTAAGGGGATGTGGGAGTCAGGAGAAGAGAATGATAATCAAATCTGTCATAGTCAAACAACATCCAGATATTGTGTGTCTGCAGGAAACTAAGCTTAGAAAGATGGATGACTGTATTGTTAGGTCACTTTGGGGTGGAGGTTGGTGTAAGTGGTTGGTGTTAGAGTCTAATGGGGCCTCGGGTGGTATTATTATAATGTGGGATAGCAGGAAAGTGCAGGCTGTGGACCATGAAATTGGCTCATTTTCTATCTCTTGTTTGTTTCAGCATTTAGATAGTGGTGTGTCTTGGTCCTTTACGGGTGTTTATGGCCCTGTGGAGTATCAATGGAAAGCTGATTTCCTGGATGAAGTGGGAGCAGCTGTATTCAGGTGGAATAAGCCATGGTGCTTGGGGGGAGATTTTAATATGACCAGAAGAATAGAGGAGAAATGGGAATGTAGGAAAAAATCTAAACAGATGGCAGTGTTCTCAGACTTTATTGAAAGTATACAGGGTATTGACTTGCCCTTAAATGGAAGCAGGTTCACCTGGAGTAACAATCTAAGTAAATCTAGAATAGATAGGTTTCTGGTTGCTGCAGAATGGGAGGATCTTTTCCCTAATGTCCTTCAAAAGACTCTTCCGAGGTTAGCTTCTGACCATTTTCCTCTTTTGTTAGATGGGGGTGGTATAAGAGATGGTCCCAAACCATTTAGGTTTGAAAATATGTGGCTGGAGGTTGAAGGATTCAAGGAAATGATAGCTCAATGGTGGGCTAAGTATTCTTTCAAGGGATCAGCTAGTTTCAGGTTAAGTCAGAAACTGAAATCTCTCAAAGCAGAACTAAAGCAATGGAATATAGAGGTTTTCGGTGGGATTGATCAGTAGAAACTTCAGCTGGAAGAAGAGATGGGCTGGATTCTTTGGATGATCAAGGTATACTGTCGGATTAAAGGAAACTGTTAAGACAAGAAAAGATAGCAGGTCTAGTCAATATATTGAAGATGGAAGAGATAAGCTGGAGACAAAAATCAAGGATTCGATGGCTCAAGGAAGGAGATCGCAATACAAATTTTTTTCACAAGATGGCTTCTGCAAACAAAAGGATGAATTGGATTGAAAAACTGAAAATTAATGGGGAATTAACTGAGGAAAAAGGGGTGATCAAGCAACTCATAGTGGATTTTTACAAGAAAATGTTTAAGGAAGAAGAAAGCTGGAGACCTCAGGTGAATGATATGGAATTATCTGTGATAAGCCTTACAGCAGCAGCTAGTATTGAGACCCTTTTCACTGAAACAGAGGTATACCAAGCTTTAATGGAAATGAGTGGAGATAAAGCTCCAGGTCCAGATGGCTGGACCATAGCTTTCCTGCAGAAATGTTGGAATATGCTTAAGGCTGATATACTGGAAGTTTTTGGTGAATTCCATGAGAGATGCAGATTTGGTCGAAGCTTGAATGCTACCTTCATTGTGTTAATTCCCAAGAAGCAAGGTGCAGTGGAGCTGAAAGATTTCAGGCCTATTAGTTTGGTGGGTGTTGTATACAAGATGCTATCAAAGGTCCTAGCAAATAGGATGAAACAGGTGATGGATGGCCTGATATCTGATTCACAGCATGCATTTGTAAAAGGAAGGCAGATTTTGGATGCCATTCTAATTGCAAATGAGGTTCTCAATTCCAAAATTAAAGGAAAGGGGTCTGGTCTGATTTGCAAATTGGATATTGAAAAGGCCTATGATCATGTTAATTGGAATTTTCTATTGTATCTGTTGAGGAGAATGGGGTTTGGGGTAAGATGGTGCAGCTGGATCAAATGGTGCATCTCAACAGTCAGATACTCAGTTTTAATTAATGGAACTCCAGCTGGTTTCTTCAACTCTTCTCGAGGCCTAAGACAAGGTGATCCACTTTCACCTTTTCTTTTTATTTTGGTGATGGAAGTATTCAGTAGAATGATAGAGAAGGCTGCGAAGGCTGGATTCCTGGAAGGTTTTTCTGCGGAAAGCAGAAATAGAGGAGTCAATGTATCACACCTCTTGTTTGCAGATGATGCCATTGTTTTCTGTGGAGATGAAGCACTACAACTAGGCCATTTAAGATGTATTTTACTGGGATTTGAAGCAGTTTCTGGATTGAAAATTAACCTCAGCAAATCTGAGATAATTCCAGTTGGTAGGATCCCTGAATTGGAGAAGACAGCTGCTGTTTTTGGCTGCAAGTTAGGACAACTACCGACAGTGTATTTGGGGATGATGATTGGAACAAATTTGAAGTCGAAACAGATTTGGGAACCAGTAATTGAGAGATGTAAATCTAGATTGGCTGCATGGAAAGTTAAGTATCTATCATCGGGAGCTAGGATTACTCTTATTAAAAGTGTACTATCTAGCCTTCCCACTTATTACTTCTCTCTTTTTCCTGCCCCTATGTCAGTAGTAAAGGAATTGGAGAGACTACAGAGAAATTTCCTTTGGGAAAGGAGTGAAAATGTATTTAAACATAATTTAGTAGATTGGAGGATGGTTTGTAAGCCTCGCCAAGTGGGGGGAGTTGGTATAAGGAAGCTAAAATTGCATAATGAAGCTCTTATGGGAAAATGGCTCTGGAGATTTGCACAAGAAGATTCTAGTCTTTAGAAAAAATTGATAGTATCAAAATATGGGATGGACAAAGGTGGATGGAGATCTAACTTGGGGCCCTCCTATACAGGAGCAAGTTTATGGAAATGCATTAGAAAGGCATGGCCCAGTTTTGTCAGATGCATTTCCTGGAAGGTTGGTAGGGGGGATAGGATTCAGTTTTGGCACCACAATTGGCTCCCAGTGGGCTGTCTTGCTGAAATCTTTCCTGATATTTATACAATTGCTAAGGATAAGAATGCCTTAGTGTCTGATTATTGTATTGATTCAGGAAATAGTGGTGCCTGGAATGTACAGTTGAGGAGAAGTTTGAATGATTGGGAGGTGGACAGTTTTAGGACTTTGTTGGAGTTACTACACTCTAGTTTATTGGAAGACTCGACTGACTCGCTGATTTGGGAGTATTCTAAGAATAAAGAATTTTCGGTAAAGTCCTTTTATGAGTATTTATTGAAAGAAGAGAAGGATGATTTTCCATGGATGAATATTTGGAAGGCCCCGATCCCTACAAGAGTCATTTTCTTCTCATGGTGTGCTGCGAGAGGAAGGATTCTAACATTGGATAACCTAAAACGTAGGGGATACTCAATTGTAAACCGATGTGCTTTGTGTCTCAATCAAGAGGAAACAATAGATCATTTGTTCATTCATTGTGGATGGTCCTCTGAATTTTGGAGTCTCATTCTCTCATGCTTCGGAGTTCAAATGTGCTTCCCAGATAGTTTACAAAAGTTTTTGTTAGCATGGTGGGGACAACCGATGGGACGAAGGAAGAGGAGAATTTGGAACATCATCCCATATTGTTTATTCTGGTTGATATGGAAGGAACGTAATAGGAGAGTTTTTGAAGATATAGCTAGGAATGTTTTGCAATCTAAAAGTCTTTTTCTTTATTGTTTGTTAGGTTGGTGTGATGAAAGGAATAGATGTGATCTTAATTCCTTCCTCCTGTTTATTGATAGTATGAAGAATTAGGAGGCAGTCTTTGCAGTTGTAAAGATTACTAGCATCAATTTGATGCTATTTTAATATACTTACTTATCTTTTCAAAAAAAAAAAAAACTCTAACAAACCATGTGATCTATCACAGTTTATTTCTATCCCTATCACATAGGTTGTCTCTCCCATGTCTTTCATTTCAACGTTCTTAAAAAAAATTTCCTCGTTTCTTGTAACAAACCAAAATCACTACTGGCAAGCAATATATCATTGACATATAGGATAAAAAAATATAAACTTGCTTCTACTAACGTTCAGATATATGCACTAATCAACAATGCTTTCTTTAAATCTGAAAGAAGTGATGATATCATTAAACTTTAAATACCACTGCCTTGAAGCTTGTTTAAATCCATATATTGACTGACTTAATTTGCATACCATGTGTTCTTTTCCTTTTATCAAGAAACCTTCTACCGTAGTCTATATAGACGACTTCATCTAAGCTCTCAATTTGAAAAGCAGTTTTCACATCCATTTTAAGTTAAAATGAGCCACCGCTGCCATGATGATTCCAATTGTCCTTGGACACGAGAGTAGGTCTCTTTGTAGTCAATGCCGCCTTTTTGAATGAAACCCTTTGCTAGAAGCTTGGCTTTATGTCGTTCAATATTGCCATTGGAGTCACGTTTGATCTTAAAAAACTCACTTACAGTCGATTGATTTAAAACCTTTAGGCAATTCAACTAGATGCCAAACTTGATTTTGTTCCATCAACTCTTCATTCATGGTATTAATCCATTTTTCATAATCATTGCTCTCAATGGTCTGTAAAATCAAAATGAGATCCTTACTTGTCCCTATATCAAAATCAGGTTCATGCATGTAGATAACATAATCATCCAGAATAGCAGATATCCTTTTCCTTTGTGATCTTTGTAATTCTATTTCATGTGGTATATCCATAATTGGTTCATTAGTGATGATCTCATTCTAGAGTGATTGGTCATTAGCTTGTTGTCCAAATTGCCAAACTATTCTACAACTAGTGGAACAACAATTTCTTAGAAGCTATAGGTAAAGAAATAGTTTCCCAAACTTCTTTGATAACCACATATCGTGGGTTATCATTCCCACTAATCTCACTATCCTTAAGGAATTTGACGCTGTCGGTTACCACAATTTTAATAGTGTTTAGCACAATAAATTCTAAGCCCCTTGGATTTTTCTAGGTAACCAATAAAGTACCCACTAACTGTTCTAAAATTCAATTCGTTTCACGCGAATTAAAAATTTTAGCCTCCACTAGACAACCTCAAACATTAGGTGTCTCAAACCAGGTTTCCTACCGTTCCGCAATACAGAAGGAGTATTTGGAATTGCTTTACTAGGAACCTAATTGTGTAAACAATGGTATTGAGGACTTCGATCCACAATGAAGTGGATAATGAGGAATTACTTAACATACCCCTAACCATTTCCAAAAGAGTACAATTACACCTTTCAGCTACACCACTCTGTTGTAGTGTGCATAGCATTGTGTATTGTGCACAAATACCTAACTTTTCAAGGAGTTTAGCAAACGGACTAGGACATTGTCCTATTTCATCATACCTTCCGTAATACTGATGTTATCTATCAAACAAATAGATGTAACATACTGTGAAAAATCATCAATAAAAGTGATAAAAATACTTTTCTCTGCCGAGAGATGGTAAGTCAAAGAGTCCACAAATGTCTATATGGACAATTTCTAAAAGTTCTGTACTTGGTGCAGCACCTTTGTTTTTGTGTTTGTTTTGTTTTCGCTTTATTTAATATGCAAATACCGAAATCAGTAAAATCAAGATTAAAAAGACATGTTTTACTAACCTCTCTATCCTTTCCTTGGTCACGTAACCCTGTCATTTATGCCAAAAGAATGCAGAATTTTCACTAGTTCTGCTGCATTTCGTTCCAACTTTGTGATGCAGGGCGAGGAGTTTCAGCAGATTGGTCATTGAGTTTCAATTTATACCAGCATAATGAATATTAGAACGAATAAAAGAGTTACTTTTAAAACTAAAACAGCCATTACCAAATTTGAACAAGTATTGCTCAGAATTGAGCTTGGACAAGGAAATTAAATTTTGGGAAATAGAAGAAACATATTGTTTGAAATACATCTAAATAATGGCCAAAATCCAATGATAAAGATAGGTTCCCATAGCTTCAATATGAGTCTTGACTCGATTTCCCATAAAGATGAATTTTTCATTGGGGCTTGTGGCTTGGGTAGTAAGGAATCCCTGCATCGTATTTGAAATATGAACAATAGCATTAGAATTAATCCACGAAGTATCAGAAGGAACTTTGGAAAGGTTTGATTCGAAACATCCTAAGTTGAATGCTCTTGCCTTTCTTTTCAAATCATGCCTTGTGCTTTAAGCACTCCTTTTGAATATGCCTATCCTTTCTACAAACAAGGCATTTAGCAACCTTTTTTGTCCTTGTTGTTAGCCTCAATAACATGAGGTCGTCCTATTATTTTGGGTGGATAAATCATTTTTCCCTTTTCAGATTGCTTCCCCTTCTTACTAGCTCCATGACTTATTAGGTGAACTGAATGATTTCTTTGTTGTATAAGGCTCGTATCCTCCTGAACAATCACGCTGGCTAATTTATTTACATTTCAGTTATCCTTAATAACGTTGTAATGAATTTGAAAAGACCGATACTTAGGAGGCGAAGAGTTTATAATAAAGCAAACAAGAAAGGTCTCATCCACATTCAACACGAGCTTTCAATTTAGTAGCTAGGTCTAGAATATGTTCATGCATCTCATGAGTACCATCAAAGTTCACGGTGGTAAGTTTTGCCATTAAAGTCATAGCAAGAGATTTATCAGAAATGTTCTTCCACGTCTTGGAAAAATTCCTTGGCATTTTTACTAACAGGAAGTATTGGCTTAATACTATTTGCTTATTTATTAGCATAAACATAATACTCAATCTATTCGATTTTTCCCAAGATTTAAATAAATCTATTTTTTCTGAACCGCTAGAATCAATAATAGCGGTGGGTTTTTTTAATTCCGAGTGCAATACCAAGATCAAGAACACCGAGGTGTAATTGAACTTGCTCACTCCATCTAGAAAAATTTGTACCATCAAGATTTGAAACAAATGAAGCAAGCAAATGAAGTGAAACAGGAACTGGCATTTGCATTTACATTAATACTCATGACATTAGTGCTTTGAGAGCTATCAATTGTTTAACCATGGTTAGAACAAAAATAAAAGGTTTTTCAAATCAATGATAGATGGTATTTAGTGAGATCCTCCAGTGGGTAGAAATCGTAGCGAACTAATCAATTAAACAGTTATGGTAATTTCCCTTGTACTTAATAGGGCTAATCAAAATGTATTCATATTCAAGTAGGTTTATTACCTCTAGGTACCAAAGCATGCCTTGATTAGGGATAACATGTTAAATTACGGTATTCCAGTTATTAATCACTTGAAATTGGTACCTATGGGCCGATTCCTAGTATTCTTGTGATTAAAAACTGCAATTTGCAGTGTCATTATTTTAACACTAGGGAATTGGGTATTATAATGGTTCAATTTGTAATTTATGGGACCATCTAGTTGAGCCACTGGCGGCTACCGAACTATGACATAATATAAATTACAAATTGACATACTGACTTTGCACATACTACATTAATATGCAATGATACATCACTAATTATTAGGATGTACAAGAGTAAATCAAACATCCAGCTTATATCAGAATGATCAACACGTACCAAAGAGAGAGAGAACCAAAAGCGTTGCCCCCGTAGGTAATCATACACTAGACTGCATACGGGCTTATTTAATCAGATTATAAAACACCCAGGCATGTTATTTCAAATTCATTTTACATTAATGATGGAAAACATGTATAAAACAGAACACTTTGGTATTTGGTTGAATTTAATTTAATGATTTGATTAACCATTAGACATGCATATATTAAAGCGTTACCATTATCTGTATCATATAAGATGTGTTTGGAGTGATAAAATCAAACCAAATCAAACCAAGTCTTTTTTCCACTAGGTGGGGTTAGCTATATGGATTTGACGACGCCAATCAAATCTATTGAAGGCCATATCCTCCGTTAAATCCATGTAGGCAAGGTCAT
>JAVXUM010000001.1:20314256-20326839 GCA_035590655.1 Pouteria glomerata
GATGTGATCTTAATTCCTTCCTTCTGTTTATTGATAGTATGAAGAAATAGGAGGCAGTCTTTGCAGTTGTAAAGATTACTAGCATCAATTTGATGCTATTTTAATATACTTACTTATCGTTTCAAAAAAAAAATAGAAATCATGTGGTATTATGTTTGTACATGGATGATATATTAGTTATTTGAACAAACTTAGAGATATTAGAGGATGTTAAAGCATACATTTTAAGGAAATTTTGCATGAGATATTTAGGAGAAATTCATGTGATCTTAAGAATGAAATTTTTCTTCATTACCATTCTTACAAAACTATAGACTTTGTCAGTATTGTTGCTGTGTTTGATGCTAAAAAAAAGAGAGAGAAATAAAACTCAATAAAATTCTATAAATTTCTACAAAATTTCATAAATCTCTACAAAATTCAAAATTTTCTCTCATTGCATAAATTACGAGATAAAAACTCTCAAAATCTCTACAAATTTTTACAACTCCAAACAACGTATTACTACTATCATGACTTCCACTTGTATATGTCTTAAGGGTGGTGATTCATGTTTGTGTAAATGCTCAACTATTTTAAAATTTAATGAGTATATTTAATAATTAATTTATTTTATAATCAAGTCAAATTATATTGAATTGAGTCAATTTTGGTTTTACGTATTTATGTTGCATCATATTTGAATTTTCTTTCAATAACTCATTGTATAGGTTATGTGCCGTTTGAGTTATGTCAAACATTACCATCTCTATCTATACTCGATGTTACTTTCAAATTTTTTTTATTTGATTTTATTTTAAGTGTGTTTAAATTAATATTATTTTATTCTAACATTACTTAAATTGATAATTAAATAAAGGAATAAAAATAATTATCCCATTTTTATTTTAAAAAAAAACTTTTGCAATGTTTTTAGAATATGAAAGAATAAAGAGGATTGTTGTACCTTGTTTTGTTAACTTGAAAGTTATTTTGTGTAAGAAACATTTGATATTAATGTATAATATTTTGTATTTTATTGTATTTTATGCATTTGTTTGGAATTTAAAATTTTACTTGTGATTTGGCTTACGCTGAGTTAATTTCCTGGGTCTGCCACGGCTAGTAACAGATACATTCTGATTAACTGAGCTTGACCGAGGATTCTGGGCTTACATGCATACCATAAGCCTTCTACATATACAATTAGAGAAATTGACACAATATAACCAGAATACTTAATCAGAAAGATGTGGATTCTTTATAAGTTAATCACTCAAAAAATAAAAAATCTAAAATGTGATATTTGATTGCAGTAATTTTACTGTAATATCATTCTAATACACATTTTTTGTTAAATAATTTATGGTAGCGTTTCCCAGTATGTTAAACTTATACACACACAATCTTTATTATATAAAACTTAACATTGTTTAAAAATGACCCTAGTTAGAGCTCATACAAACGTAGAGCCTAATTACGACTCATACCAAGAGAAAAAAATGTGAAGATTTTGACCAAGCCCTGCATTTGATTAAAAGAAGTTAAAAATCAAAAACTTCATATGCTAAATTAAATAAATCTCCCCTTTTCATTTTTATGCCTAATTCATCTCTTATGCAAAACACTCTTTGATCTTTGAATGCTTCCACTTCTCAGCTTTGAACAGTGCCACATAATGGTTTTTCAGTTTTCATAAAGAGTGTCTTTCATTTTCAAAATTTGGTTGGATCATTGGTTGGTTGATTTGATTAATCGTGTGTTTTGCCTTCTTATGATTTTGATGTTTTCCATGTGCAACAGGCGGTTGGGTGAGGACAGTGATGGTGAATATTTTAGGGATTCAAGTAGTGATCGAAGTAGTGATTCTGAACATGAGAGATGTTTGAATTACTTGAGAGATCAGCGTAATCATCACCATTTAACAAGTTCGATTCCTCATAGATTGGATCGATTATCCTTGAGAAACCGGCATGCTGCCCCTCAAGAAGGCTTCTCCAGTGATGAGGGTGAATCTGGCAATACTCAAGGATGCTTGCTGTTTGAGTATTTTGAACGGAACCAACCATATACTCGTGAACCTCTAGTTGACAAGGCTAGTCATGTCTTTTCTTGTTTGACACATGAATAATCTCTGTTTGTATTTTGATATTTTATTTTATATAAGTTAATTGTTTCCTTTTCTTTATTATTATTATTATTATTATTATTATTATTATTATTACAGATAATGGATCTTGCACTTGATTCCCCTGAGCTGAAAACACTAAGAAGTTATGAGTTGCTATCTTCCAGTTGGATGTGTGTGGCCTGGTATAATTATCACATCTTGCAGTTAATCATGTAAATTTATGCACAGAAAATGTTGATGTGATTTACTGTTATTGATGGAACTGTTACAGGTATCCAATTTACAGAATACCAATGGGACCAACACTGAAAGATTTGGATGCTTGCTTTTTGACTTATCATTATCTTTACACACCTATGTCAGGTATCTATCATAATATATTAGGAACGTGTTTGGAAGTTTTGTATGGATCTTTGGTGTTTTGTTTTTCTTTTGTAGGGACCATTGTATCATCTCTTAAGTGCTAACATTTTCTGAAACATCTAATTTTTGTTGTTGTTGTTGGCTTGTCCACCCCCCCCCCCCTCTTTCTCCCCCCAAAACACACAGTTGTAAAAAAAAAAGAAAAAAAAATAACGGAGTCCCACCCCCCAGTTTTTGAGCATAGTTCACATATTTTTATGGTTTCATCTTTTACCAGTGTCACTTCAGATATTTTTAGGTAATGCCAGATTCGGCTCTTTCCTCTTGCCTCAGTTTTCCCTTACATGTTTCTGTTTTGGTGGTTATTTCCTTATTCTTTTCCAAACTCCAGTATGGATCAAGATGAGAAGCCTGCTCAATGTTGTATTTACTTTTGGGCATTTTTTTTCTACAGAAAATTCTGACCACATTTTTCCCATTTATTTTGTGGAAATTAATAGCGTGAATTGGCTTGATCTATAGGATATTGTATTCTATGAAGTAATATGTTTTCTGTTTGCATGTTTGTGATTATACCAGGAACACAAAGTGCTCAGGCTCCAGTAGTGACTTATCCCACCAAGACAGATGGTACCCCCATGATTTTATTTCTAGTATTTGGCCTTGCTTCATACAAGTTGAAGGCATCCTGGTGGACCCCTAATGGGGGATCTGAGCGGCAGTTGTTAAATTCCCTCTTACAGGCTGCTGAAGAATGGCTAAATATGCTTCAGGTTAATCACCCTGATTTTCTTTTTTTCTGCCGTAGATGAGATTAGGTGAGAACTTCTCTTCTGTTATCCGGCCTATATAATTTAGTTAAGGGGAGAAGCTAGTTCAAGCAAAATTCAATGCTAGTGGGGTTAAAGATGCAGAGTTGCATTGATGTTTTCCAGTTGCTTTCCTTTATTGTTATATTTTGAAGAAAATTTAAAAAAAAAAAAAAAAGGCACTTATCCCCTAGAGAAAAAAAATGGGAAAACAAAAAGAGAAGGAAGGAGGGCAACTATAATGAGGACCATCGCACGAGAAGTGAAGAAAATAGAAAAGGTAGAAGCAGGGTTGAGCTCTACCTGGGTAAGCAATGGTTTGGCTTGGTGTCAATGTCAGCTTTCTTCTTGGTTGTTTTTCCTTTATTTATTTTCTATATAGGTAAAATTATGACAGAACGGGCTCTTTTTTTCTGTCCTGATGATTAGTACTAGGGTTTTAATATTTCATTTAACATTTTCACATAAGCTGGCTCAGGCATCCTGAGTTATAAAAAATGATATTTCACTTTAACATTTTGAAGGGATTTTGTTAGAGAGGATGTACAAGAGTATCAAGCTGTAGTTGCTCCATGACATGTACCACTAACTCTTTATGTTCAACATTATTGATGCTAATGAGCTGATGTTTGGGGAATATTAGAGTGCAAGTATATCGAACATTACTAACTATATTAGTTGAAGGATCTAATGAACTGATGTTTAGTGAATAGTCGTGTGCTAGTGCTTGTGTGGTACTTCTATGTTTTAGCGTGTGAATTTCTTAGAATGTGTAAATTCCTGTTGCTGGTGTTGATGCCGTATGATGTTGCCGTTTGGGTAACAAAAAATGTGTAACTTTGCACGTTTTTTTGACATATACATTAGTTTTAGTTGGTGTCTGGTAAATTTATAGAAGTTGGAGGAAATTAAAATTGAAGTAAAAGTTGGACAAAGTTGGTTTTGTGTTTGGTGAGGAAAATTAAGAAAAATTGGTAAGAGTTGGTTTTAGTTTTTGTTGGTGAGCCTACCGCCATCTGTATCTAATTTTTCTGTTATAGTTATATCATGCTAGAGTAGGTTAGGTTAGGGTGACTGATAGGACTGTCCTCTTCCGGATGGACTTCTAAACCATGATCATGGTGGATATGCGGTACTGAAAAGAAATTCATGCACATATTCGATCATTTTTTCCTTATTTATTATTATTATTATTATTATTATTGCGGATGGTTGGCTTTTTTTTTTTTTTAAATTAGGACGGTTTAACAACAACAATAGTTATTCTTATTTGATTACTTCACAAATGTGCAAGTTATTTAAAAAAATAATCCACAGAAAAACCGCAATTGGACAGCTGGTTCTGTTAAAATTGGACAATGTTACTAAATCAATAGATATTTTAATATGCCCATTGAGTTAGAAGATGACTGTATAATGATATTAATAGGTATATTTTCTTATGCTTATAGTGATCAACTTTGCATATTTTGAGTTAAGAAATGTATAATGATTTAAGTTCACATTTTGTCACATTGATCAAACATGGATTAGAAGCAAACTATACGGAGTGTGAAAGTAAAAGGGCTAGTATTAGTCATGTGGGAGTGGTAGCGTGTATGGTGAAAAGGGGAGGCTGACATAGTTTTGTTTGTCACTTGTGACATTGTTTGTGAATTATTGGATTTAATCCAATAGTCTTATGAGTTTATACTATTTTAATTCAAAATTAATGTTTATACATCTGAATTATTGAATTTAAAATTAATAGTTCAGATTACAAGTCATGAAATTAACATAACAATGCTATGTCAGTTCTATCAAATCGGTTGTAGTTGGACTCGTTCTTACCATGAGAATGGAAAGAATGGATCAAAGAGGTTAGTCACAACTTCTACAACACCACTTCCCTTTTAGATATATTGTTTTGTTTTAAGCATGAGTCGAGCTAGGATTTTTACCTGTTTGCTTGTGTTTAAATATTTTAAAATTTAATGAATATGTAAAATAATTAATTTATTTTAAAATAAAGTCAAATTGTATTAATTCTGAATTAACATTTTTATGTCATGTTGTGTTTAATGTTATCACCCTTAACTTGTGCTTAAAAAAGATAATAAATAAATTGTTAATATTTTATATTTATATATAAAGGATAGTTGCTTCCAGTTTATTGTTGATAAAGTTGTCCGTTTGGGTATGGAGATATTATTCAGATATAAATATGAGGATCCTAAAGGATCTTCAAATGAGTAGAAGGCAAAATTGATAGTTGTCGTACTTTATGTATATTATATAGAGAGTCGCTATGCGCAGTCTCTTTTTTTTTTTTTTTTTTTTTTAAGTCTAATTAATTTATGTATTTTATATTTTCTCCAAACAATGCAACAATTTTCTACGCAATTCATAAATTGCACTTAAAATTTTAAAAATACCCATTTCCCTTCTAAAATCTTGAAACTTCTAAAACCAACTGTTAAAATGATGTAATATTTTTAATAGATACGTGTTAAAATTTAGCACTTATTTTGGTAAGAGATTGTTGAAATGTTATATGGTCATTGAAAAAAATATCAAAATGCCTATTAAAATGTTTTAATTTTTTCAATAATCAATTGTTGAAATGTTTTGTTTATTTTGGTGTGAAAGTGTCGAAAGTTTATATAGTTAATTACTAAATTTTTTTAGCAACTGATTATTAAAATTATTTGATTTTTTGATAAAGTACGTTTGAAAATATGGTAGGCAAGAAGGTTATTTTGCATCAGGACATTTTTGTCTTAAGATGAAAAAATTTTAATTAGGCTATGAGAGAAAAATTAGGGCTCCAAATAACGACACATTATTATATATTAGTATTTGTTAATATATAAAATTATTTGATTTAAAATATATATAACCCATTGCTCTCTCATCTAATTGGGGAATGAGATTAAAAAGAAAATTTTTTCTTGTCAAACAAGATGAGGGCAGGAGGGAAGATGGATATTAACCGTGCATTTGGAGTGTCAAATTTGACAAAAAAAATCTCTAATTATCTTTACACAAAAATTTTTAACTTTTTTCAAGTGTTATCAACTTTTTTCAACATTTTTATATTTTTCAAAGAACATACCAAATTTTGATTTCAATCATCTAAAATGTTTATTTTTTATTTTTATTTTTATTTTTTGGGTCAAAATTTGATACTTTAAATAAGTATTGAGAAAATTTTGTCATCAAATAGAATAGGAAGGGGGGTGAGGACGGGTATTATAAAACAGGACGAAGACGGGACCTCATCCAAGTCACTTTGTAGAGATGAGAGCACAATTTCACGCACAAGCACGAAGAAAGAGGATGCATGGGTGAAGGATTACATTGTGGGAAGTGGTCTGCAGCTGGGTGGCTTATAATTAAACACCGTCCATCTTGATTTAGCTGTGAATCTCTGCTGGGATTTTTATGGATTCTTTGCTGGCTGCTAATGGAGGTAAATGGCTGGTGGCGGTGGCCATTATTTTCGAGTAGTCTAGATAATCTCCACCCTTAATTGTTTGTTTTCATTTCCTTATAATGCTCCTTGTACGAATGTACTTAGTTCCTGTGTTTATAGTATTATCTAACATTGTTAGGGTACTGTGATTACGCCTCCAAAACTTCCGTTTGACAACATTCTCCATGCATGCCAGTAACACAGAGCTTTTTACCATTCAACATTGGATGAATCAAACATTGTTCGGGTGAAACTGAGGACAACAATTGACACAGAACCAAATGTGTTCCTGCTACAAACACAGAAGAAGGCAGCCTATTCAAGTCTTTATACGAGGCTACTTCCAAAAACAGCAATTTGTACATACCATGGATATATATATTTATCGGCCAACTTCACTCATTAGACCATTAAGCTTCCTCTCTAATGTCTCGGAACATATCTGGCTCATCATGCGGTAAAAGGACATCAGGTCGGATAGCTGTTCGATTGACATCTTCCCCATTTTAGTCCTCGCGACTCTCTCAGATCCTCCATTCATCTTCAGCCTATCAATGTACGCTGAAGCATTCCTAACTGTTGCACCCATTTGCTTTAGCCTCTTCTCCTGCTCCAAGCTCAACGCTGTGTTTTCCTGCAACCAAACATGTGCCTACTGTTATACAAACAGTCCATCTATGTATAAAGGCTGGTCTAGCTATATGTATACATTAAACCAAATTAAACTAAACTAAGCCTTGTTCTACTAGGTGGGATCAGGTATATGAATTTGATGACGCTAATCAAATATGTGCAGGATCATGTCTTTCAATAGATTTATATAGACAAAGTCATATTTAATAGTTTCTTTTAAGTATATATATAAAATTATGCAAGAAAAGCACTTTGACTATTGTTTATTGATCAGGTTTGATTATGTAAATTTTGAACTCATTTTCTCATTGAGCGAAACATTTACTCTATTTTTTTTTATTTTTTTTATTTTTTTGTGTTGATCAAAAATAGTTGTCATAGATTGCATTTCCAGTAACAAATATGTGGTAAGAACAGGGCTGAAAGCATTTGCCTAAAAAAATTAATAAAAAGATTAGGGAAAAAAGCAACCATGAAAATGTACATTAATTGTAATTATTCTGATAACTATTTCTAGTAAATTCTTTTGGTAGAGAAATATTTTCCATTGCCCGATTAATTAGTTCGTCGTTAGTTACCCTACTGAATAAGGCACTTCTATTTGCAGAATTGGTGTGTTGCGAGTCACAACCATAATTTTCATAGTTAGTTTTTTCCAATTCCAATCATTTAGCATGTATAAATCCATGCTCATTTTACCTCTAGAAATATAGCTCCTGGTTCCAGTTCAGGCTGTTGGGCTGAAAGCATCGCCTGTCCAGTGCTGTACATATCTTTTGCGATTGAGAAACTTCGGACAATAATTTTCCTCTTCTTCTCCATTTCGTGATCAAGCTTTGGCGCCTTTGGTATGCATGCCCAACCACTGAGCTTCTCTTTATAAGCTATAACAGCTCTCACAAATTCCTTCACATTGTCCCGAATAAAAGATTAAAATTCCTCGTTTCATTTTGATTATTTATAATACAAAAACAAATGCAAAAAGAGCATAATTAGCCACGATTGTCGCATCATTTACACCACCAATCACCGCGTCAATGGTTTGAAAATAAAACTACTAATCAACTACTAAAAAATTAATTTTTTTATATTTAAAAAAAAAAAACAAAAAACAAAATTTTTTAATAATTAATTTTTAACTTTTTATTAATTTAACATTTTTACCATTGTGATACGTGCTTCATCTTCGAGCTAGAGAATTAAGAAAAGATATGGAGCTTTCAGAGCAGAACGTAACGAAATTTAGTAAACTCTTTCGCAAAGATACATGTGTTGTTGTGTGGAGGGTGTGAGAGGCGTAACCCCTCACGATAGGGTATTAGTATTTTAGTTTTATTGACAAGGTTAAGATTTTTAATATATATATATACTCTATTGTATTACGTAATCTTACGAGATATTTAAAAGTTAATAAAAAATATTTCAGCGATTATGAATTTGATAATCTTACCAAACTATGTTAATTTTATGTGTTGATTTCTTGTTTTCTTGTTACTTTTTTCATTTGCATTCGCATTTCATTTATCATTTATGATTTAAAATAAGTTTAAAACTTAATAGAGTAAATTTTATCATTTAAAAAAAAAAAAAAAAGAAAGCTACGAAGTCAAGTAAGCTGCTAAAACTTTCCGGAAAAAAAAAAATTACCCGATAAGCAAATGGACAGCCCGGGTAATCAAAAGCATCGGAATCTTGTTGGCGCATGCGCTCCGGATGAAACTGAAGTCCCATAATGAACTTGCCGTCCTCAGGATCATAGGCGTCGGGGTCGTAAAACCCTTCAACAAGACCATCGGGTGCGAACGCCATGGGAACGAATCTCGGAGCCAACCTCTTAACGCCTTGATGGTGGTAACTGTTCACCCGAATCTCCATTCTCTCCTCCTCCTCCTCCTCCAACGACTCCTTAAACCAGTGATGCAAAGGGGTGTTCTCAACCACCTTCACCTCATGTCTATGCCCATCGTAGTTCTCGTAGTTAATATGACTCACCCTCTGCTCTCGGGGGCACTTCTTCGAGAGCTCTCTCTCTACGTCTTGGTGAAGTGTGCCTCCGCAGGCAACGTTGAGCACTTGGGACCCTCTGCATATCCCCAAGTAGGGAATGTTCCTTTCGAGGCAGAGCTTTGCGAGGCCGAGTTCGATCGTGTCTTTTTCGAGATCGATGGCTGTGTCGCTTTCGTGCGAACGCCTGATCTCTTCCAGCTCTTCCGCCGAAAAGCCTGACAATTCGGCATCGTAAAGGGAAGGATCGATGTCCTCGCCCTCGCATAGAAGCACGCCGTGGATCGGCTCGAAGCTGTCTAGGAGCAAGTGAACTCCGTTGACTCTTGGGACGATGACCGGTACTGCTCCGTAGCTTACTATAAGATCTAGATGGTACTCCCCTATCATGAAATAAAAATATTGAGTATATTAGCGCACTGTTTGGAGTATTAAAAAGATTTTTTAAAAATTTTTAAAAATTATTTATTTTTTATTTTACTGCATGAATTATAAATTATAATTTCTTTCATTTTATTTTATTTTATTTCATTTTCTACCACTCTAAACTCACTTAAATTGAAAATTTTAGAGTATTTAACAGTTCATTTAAATCCATTCAGCGTATGTGTACGAAACAAAGTCAAAGAGTAGTTTGATGCTGCGTGTTTGGTAAATTAAGAAACTAAAACTTATACTATACTTTTATCTTGATATTGTTATATATGTTAATATTTTGGCATTCTGTAAAAACTCATAAAAGTTAAAGAAAAATTAGATAAAATTAAAAAAGAAATTGTTAATTTTGCGTGTGGTAAATTTTTTTTTATGTGTTTGGTAAATGTTGGTAAAAAAAAAAAATTAGGAAAAATTGAACAAAATTGAAAGTTGGCATTTTTTTGGCATTGGGCCCTTAATTAGTGTATAAATTAGAATTGAGCCGTGTCTTCCGTGGGCAACTCTGTCTTTTAAGAAATTTTACAATATTCTGCAGGTTAACATGACACTAAAAATATAAAAAAAAATTTAAGAATTTTTGAAAATCTTTAAAAATTATTTATTTTTTATCTCACTACACGAATTACGAATTCATAATTTATCTCACTTTATCTTATTTATCTCACTTTTTATTACTTCAAACACACCCATAATCAGCAAAAGGTAAAGTAGAATAAAAATGCTATTCTATCATTTTTTTCTTTTTTTTTTTTTAAACAAAGTTTGAGTTCAGAATAATATACCAATGGCTTATGTAACAAGGAAACTCTGTCCCGGTTTTTTCAATATAAAAAAATTATCTTTTTTGCATTTTCCAATCTTTTTTTAAGAGTGTGTTTGGAATTTGGGGAAAAAAAAAAAAAAAAAAACTAGCCAAGGAATTAATGCATGAATTTAATTGCGATCGATTTGATTAATTCCATATAGTTCCTTAATTTGCTGAACCTAGAAATTAAATTAGACAGACAGCAAAAACATAAAGAAGTAAAAATTGCTAAAAGCCAATACCGTAATAACTGAAAAGAACTAATGGGATCCTAAAAAATTGCAAGATCAGTAAAGATATGTAACCAATTATACATATATTGCATACCAAATCAACCTGACCCGAAACCCACGAATCCAGCATGTGCTTGGATACGAAACTTTTGCCAGAAAAAAGAAATGAAAACATTTTATATATCTGACTTAAAAAAAGTATTTATTAATGAATTAATTTTTTTATTTATCAAATTCTTCCACAATTTTTTCTTAGGAGTAATTTAAATCCCCCTTATTTTTGTTTGAGAAATCGTTAATCCAAATTTCAACACACCCTACCCTCAAAAAGAAGACATGGGGAAGATGAAAATTTTCGGTTGTTTACATAATTAATTACTGAATATATTGCAATAATTACTAACATTATTATGATATCGTTTGGAGTGATAAAAAATAAAAATAAAATAAAAAAATATTATTTGAGATAACTTTTGGTATTTTGTGTTTGGTGTTACAAGGGTTTTAGGGGGCTGCAGTGAAGAAATTAACGGGTAAGATTTGTTTGTACTTAAATTACACGTGATTTTTGATATTTTGCATTTATTGTATTTCAATCATATTTTTTGAGTTTTTATTTTTATTTTAAAAATAATTTTAATTAAATTAAATTGGAACTGTTAAATTAAGTACAAACAAATCTCACCCATTGATTTCTTCACTGCAGCTCCTGCAGTCAATTCTTTCACTGCAGCTCCTGTAACCCATGTTACAAATCATATTTTTTTTAAGAAAAATAGTGACACTTTTAAACTTTTGTGATAAAAAATAAGAAACAGAAATTGTGGGAATGATTTTTTAGTGTATTTCCATAGATTTATGTAAAATAACAGTTGTTAAATTCTGCACAAAAAAGTTGGAGAGAAAAATCACAGGAATCGTTTGGAATCGTTTTTCGGTCCGTTCTCATAAATTTATGTCAAAATTGTTAAAATTTTTGAAAAATTATTAAAATTTGTAAAAAAATTATTAGAATTTATAAAAAAAATATATTAAAATTTGTAAAAAAAATATTGAAAGTTATAAAATTTTGTTGAAATATTTAGATATATATAGAAATTTATAGAGATTTTATGAAATACAAAATAAACAAAATACGTCAGAGAGTTTTAAAAATTTTTAAGAATTTTTTATTTTATTTTTTTACATTCCAAACAGTACCTTAATCCATTAACAACCCATTTTTTCAAGCATGTATGCATTAAAATTGTAGATTCGACTTCTTCTGTGCGTAAAATCATAAAAACATTGTGTACATATATATATTCTCACAGTCAAACAACCACAAACAACTATTAGTCCATGCATCACTCAATGTGTGTGTCTATATATATATAGAGAGAGAGAGAGGGATAGAGGTTGAGAACGAACCCACAAAATTAACGGCCTTGTTCTTGCGGAGGGTTCGTCGAGAGACTATGAGAACCCTTGGGAGGATCTCTGAGAGATCTGAAGCCATCATGACCTCCGAACCAACTCTTCTTTGAGTTCTTTTCTTACGATGAGTGTTAGGAGTCGGATTTGATTTCTGAAATTTACTTTAATTACCTTTCATATCTGCCTATATATATATATATGCACTCAGTGGTGGAACCTCCACGGGAAGCGGAAAGTAGATACATAAAGGTTTCGAGGCTGGATTCGGGGGAGTTAATATTGCTCCCCGGTGTCATTTGGGCATAATAAATTTTAATC
>JAVXUM010000001.1:20347995-20363388 GCA_035590655.1 Pouteria glomerata
GACCCCACCAAAATCGACCCCTTTTATGCGGTCGTTGGCGGTCGAAAAAAACTATAGACGACCGCTTTAATACCTTTTGCCGACCGCTTATGGCGGCCGGCTATGTCCGGTTCTACTGTAGTGATGGCATTTAATATTTATTAATTAAACTATTAATTTTTATTTTACATATATATGTATATTTTTTCTAACGCAATTCAATTCTACAAGGGGAATAATTATCAGCGCTGAATTAAGCACCACTTTCAAATTCCACCATTTCATCATCTACGTCTCCAATTCGTTGTCTCACTGAATAATCCATCCGTAGCGCTTAGCAGGCATATGCACGGAGCTTTCATGGTTTCCAGTTGGCAGAATATGACACAAACACCTAAAAGCGATATATGGATATATATATATATAACGAAAAGAGAGAAAGAGCTCTGATTATTTCCTCGTCGATTCACCACGCAGTCGCAGCTCTCTCTGAAGATCACCATATTTCACACGATCATGAAGAAGAAACATCTCTCCGCCATTACCAATGACGTCCTTCGCAGATGTGCCCAGTACTCTCTCCCTCTCTCTAATATATATATATATATATATATGTATGTATGTATGTATGTATGCATGCATGCATGCATGCCGGCATACATGTGTGTTATAAGGGCATACTTCCTAGAAGGCTTGCTAGCTGATTAACATAAACTGTGGGTCGGATTTATTATTCTGCATGGGTTTTGTGATTGATCCTTTTGTTTGAAGATGTATATAAGTCAATTTGAGGGTTTTTTTCAGTTATTTTTATAAATTCAGCGCGCACTAATTCAGAGTTATGAAGCAGTCTCTTTTTAACCAATTACTTTATGGTAGTAAACAATTTGACTTAAGCCCATTGAGCTTGATTGTTAAAATTGGGAAATTCAAGCAATTCTTGTTCCAAGGCCAGTGAGTTTTTAAGAAATTGGGGTTGTAAAAAACTCATCATTCCCCTTTTTTTCTTTTTTTATATGATGATGGACTATGTATGCATACATACCATAGGTCTATTTATGTATATTGGAAATGTTTTACAAATAATTTTTATAATAATATATTCGAGAATGTATTTGATATGAGGTGGATTTTCTTTTCATTTCTTTAATCTTTTCTTTTGAAGGCGGGGGTCAGGGAAACTCATATGATATATATATATTTAAAAAAATGTGTAAAAATTCCTTTTAGACTCCATGAACCCTTTGTGTTAAGGTCATGTGGAATTTATACTGATCAAAAGATGACAAATCAGTTTGAAGAACAGGAGTACTCCAATTTCCTGAAAGTAATTTGACACGCATCATTTTGCTAATTAATTTACGTAACCATGTCCATTGACAATCTCATTTTTTTATTTATATAATTTTTTTCCTTCGATCTTAAGATAATTTGTTTGAGAAAATCTAATTGTTCCTGCAGGGAGCTAGATACATTGGTTGATGCATTGGTGGAAGAATTTGAGTTGACTTGGAAGCCAGAAGTAGGTGATCATTCAAAGAAATTAGTGGAGTTCTGTTGTTCAAAGGCTCTTAGTCGCATGTGCTGCAACATAGGAGCTATGATCAATAATGGATCATTTAGCCGGTTCACCTTTGACATGATGCTTGCCTGGGAGATGCCTAATTCTGGTGATGACGAGTCGAATAAGGTGCGTCCAAGGTGCAGTCTTTGAAATATTATTATGGAATGTGCTCCTGACTGACTCATGAACTCTCAAAGTTAAGATGAATTTGTTCATAATAGTTTCAACGCAATGCGCATTGCAATTCTACAGAGATTTATGATAAGTTCGTAGAAAGAAAATTTGATTTTTCTATTTTAATTTAATTTTTCCTTCTCATCTAGTGCCTTTTGACCAAGGAATGCATGATATTTGGCATATGGAGATGACTAGTCCCACAATGGGCTATGACAAAATGATTCATGTGGAATTGCCAAAGTTTGTTACAATAGTGATGATTCAAGGCATTAAAAAGGGGTTTTTGAATTTCTTTTCCTTCAAGAGCAGCACTAATTAACTTCCTTTTTTATCACAATTATTTATAAATTTGTTTATTATATGGATACTTCTATTGTGGTTTAGGACATATAGTAAAAAATTAACAACTAATGTGTGTGCAATCGTATCGTCGTTGTCTCAATTGATTTATGTCTTGTTTTGTCACACCTTGGGTTTTAATAAAACCACCAAGAGTATGATAACCAAATTTACTACATAGGTTCCACCGTAGTCTAGCTATTGAAAAATATTGCACATATTTCAGGCCTTAAGTTAACAAACTATTGGTCTATTAACAGATTTGACAACAAATTGGTCTGCTGCTAACCTTTGTCAGCCTTATTTCTTGCTACAGATGACCTTTCTATACAAAACTCGTAAAATAGGATATGCTGCTAAGCTCAATAAGAAAAATATTCAAACAATATCAACAAGTACTTCCAGATAAAAATAGATATGAAGTGTCCAAAGTAACTGTCATTATCATATAAAACAAATAATAACAGTACAAATTAAGTAAATAAGCAGTGGAATGCTCATGCAAAACTACTCCCTTGCCACTGTTATAACACCTCAACATAATCTTTATATAATATGCATGAAGTCATTATAATATCAACAATAACCTATTTCCACCATTATATCCCCACACCACCTTTATAACTTTGTTGCCTTAGCTTAATGGCATGAATTCTCCAAATACAATCGGTATTAATGCTCATACTATTACCAGCAAATATCATAATATCTGTGTGCTATACTTCAAACTCCGTATAGCCCAATCATATCATTCTACATTCTCTAATAGTGTCACAACAATTATCTAACGAAATCATATATTTTTGTCATGCCTCATACAAAATACTAGGTTTCAATTATAAGAATAAATCCCTTGCACAATTGCAAGACCCTCTACGTCATTGTCATCAGAGTCACACTAGTCAAATCAACAATGATTGGATCCTCCGGATCTATCTCCTTCTCACCATCTTCTCCTTCCAAGTTGCCCTCTTCCCTAGGGTTGTGCTCTGGTATCGGATAGGGTCCTAGTACGATATCAGGCACTAGACCACCTACTAGCTCAGGAGTAAGCAAGAGAGCTAAAGCAAATGGTAGTTGGGCGGGTTCAGGATGTACAAACCCTCTCGCTAATGGTTGATAGATCAAAGTGCCCTTCTAAACCATGGTATGAACCAAACCTGAGAAGGTCTGGGGCATCTCTAGCAACTGTAGGTGTCATTCAACTGCTATTAGCTCTAGTATAGCTTTCTTTGGTGTGATCTCATTCTAGTTATGCCTTGTCTTAGGCGCCTAAAACATAGTAGTATCTAAAACATTCTATCGGCTAGATCTTGAGCCCGTATAAGGATAGAATGCTACTCTTGTGTGTCGAGATTAGCGATGACCTCTTGACATACCAATATCCACTGGGACTATTCCATCTAGGGGTCCGCCATTTGTCCATTATGGGTTGTGGACATCCACAAGAAATCTAATCAGTGCCAAAAATAACCTATAATCTCAAGAAATACAATTATAAAATCTTAAACTAAAAATGAATAACTTATATCCTATCTAAGTTGTTTAGATACGCACTTCCTAGACTTTAGATCTTCTAAAGCCTATTACCCTTCTATTGTTATTTACTTATCTTTCTTATTTTTTTTTAACCCAAAACTCTACCGATTTATTATAACTCTCAACGAACTATATAGTTGATGGGTAAATCAGGAGCCCGCGTAACACCCTATAAACCACACAAACTGATTAAGTCCAAAACTTATGCCTTATGTGGGAACCTCCAAAGTTTGCTAGACTTTGGAATCGAACTCCGAAACTCCCTTAGGGAAGCTAAGAGCTCTAACCAACTGCCCTAGAGCAGTTGGTTATTATTTACTTATCTTCTTTTAACTAAGGCTCCAAATTTGATCTACTAACTAGCTTTGATACAAATCTAATGACCTGCATCTACACAATATAATATTGTTCACCTTAGAGATGCTATTTTTATAGAGAGAAATTTAAAATATTTATAGATCACAAGAGCTTAAAGTATATCATGACACAGAAAAATTTGAACCTAAAGCAAAGAAGATGAATGGAGTATTTAGAACATTATGATTTTGTGTTGCAATATTATACAGGAAAAACTAATATAGTAGCTGATGCGTTAAGTAGGAAGGATTGAGAAGCTCTACACCGCCTACTTGCTGAAGAACATGATGCAATAAAGACTCTAAGGCTATGTTTGTTTTTGGAGATTGGATGATATAGGATAAGTAATACCGTGGGACCCATTGGAACAATATGCGAGATTGGATAAAAGATGGGATTATTTTTTTATGTGAAATTATTTTTTTGGTGTTTGATTGGTGGAATATAAAGTGGGATAAAAGATGTGATTTGATATGTGAAGTGACAAAAAATAATTTTGAACCTTTAGATCTTAGCGGGAAACAAATCTAGAGATGGGGTATTAATAATACCCCACCCCCATGGGATTTCTTATCTGGAAATTCTCCGGACAATGAATTCGGTTTGGATTCTTAATCTGCCAACCATTTTGTTCAACAAACACTTGATCCGTGTGGACCCCACAGATGATTACTCCAATCCATACTTCTTGTCCGGCGAATAAACATGGCTTAAGGGTATATGAGTTTGATTGTAATAGACTGTGAGGGACTTGCCTACGAGGGACTCTACCTGTGGGAGAAAAAAGCAAGGGGTGAAACATAAAACTAATGCCTTTCGTATCACATCGCTTGGGTAGAGAAGGAAGTAGCATATATGTAATGTTTAACATCTATAAAGTAAAACGCATTTAAAAGCTATGAGGGCATTGAATTTCGTGGGAACTCCAAGATTAAGCGTGCTCTAGTGAGAGTAGTACCAGGATTGATGTCCCTCTTAGAAGCAGCTGACCAAGCTCAATGCGGACAATATTATATTGTATAGATGCAGGTCATTATAAATGGTATCAGAGCCTACTAGTAGATCAAATCTGGGCCTTAGTTAAAAGAAGATAAGTAAATAATAATAGATGGGTAATAGGCCTTAGAAAATCCAAAGTCAAGGCAGTGCATATCTGAACAGCTTGGATAAGACATAAGTTTTTCATTTTTAGTTTAAGATTTTATGATTACATTTCTTAAGATTATAGATTGTTATTGGCATTGATTAGATTTCTTGTGCATGTCCACAGTGTAAATGGGACAAATGGTGGACCCCTAGATGGCATGGTCCCAGTGGATATTGGTACATCATGAGGTCATAGTTAACCTCAACACATAAGAATAGCATTCTATTTGTATTCAGGCTTGAGATCTAACCGAACAAGATATTTTAGATACTGTTATGTTCTAGTTGCTTAAGACAAAGCATAACTAGAATGAGATTACAAGGAAAAAAAACTATACTAGAGCTAATAGCAGCTGAACAACAGCTGCAATTGCCAGAAACGCCCCATTCCTTCTTAGGTTTGACTCATATCATGGTTTAGGAGGGCACTCTGATCTATTATCCATTACCAAGAGGGCTTATACATCCTGAACTAGCCTAGCTACTGTTTATTTTAGGCCTCCACCTACTCTCGAGCTAGCAGGTGGTCTAATACCTGACGTGGTACGGGATTCCATATGATACTAGATCATAACCTTGGGAAGGGGGCTAACATGGAGGAAGATGATAGTGAGGAAGAGATGGATCCAGATCTGAAAGAGCCAGTCATTAATGATTTGACTAGTAACTCTAATGATGATGATGTAGGGGCTCTTGCTGCTATGTAAGGGATTTATTTTTATGATTGAAACCTAGTATTTTGTATAAAGGTATGACAAGAATATATGATTTCATTACACAAATGTTGTAACACTACTAAAGAACGTAAAATGATATGGCTAGGCTATACGGAGTTTGAAGAATTGCACACAAATATTCTAATATTTGTTAGTAGTAGTGTAAGCATTAATGCTGATTATATTTTGAGAATTCATACCATCAGGCTGAGGCAACAGAGCTAAAAAGGCGATCTGGGGATATAGGGGTGGGAAGAGGTTAATGTTGTATTACAATGACTTTATGCATACTATATAAAGATTGTGTTAAGGTGTTATGAGGGTAACAAGGGAGTAGCTTTGCATGAGCATTCCACTACTTATTTACTTAATTTGTGTTGTTACATTTTGTTTTACATGATAATGATGATTACTTTAGACACTTCATACTACTTTCATCTAAAAATACTTATTGATACTATTTGAATATTTTTCCCACTAAGCTTATCAGCTCACCCCATTTAATGGGTTTTCTACAGAGAGGTCATCTGGTTGCAAGAATTGAGGTTGACAAAGATTAGCAGTAAACCAAGTTGTTGTTAAGTTTGTAAATAGACCAGCAGTTTGTTAGCTTAAGGCCCGGGATATATGTAACATTTTTAAATAGCTAGACTATGGTGGCATATATGTAGTAAATTTGGTTGTCATACTTTGGTTTTTTTTGTTAAAACCCAAGAATTGGTATCAGTGCTAATACCCAGCCGAAAGTGTAAGCCCATGCTTGGGTGCCGCTTGTGGGGACCTATCTGTCAAGGACTGCTTGCAAGAGTGTAAAGCAAGGGAACACGCAAGGGCACGTGTCCTATAAGGGGGGATGATTGTGATGGATTATGAGGGACCTGTCTATGAGAGACTCTGCCGATAGGAGAGTAAAGTAGGGGGTGAAATAGAGAAGCAATACCTTCCGTCCCATATCACCTAGGTAAAGAAAGAAAGTGGCATATATGTAATGTTCAACATCTATAAAGTATAATGCATTTTAAAACTGTGCAGGTACTAAATTCAGTGGGAACTTCAGGGTTAAGTGTACTCCAGTAGGAGCTGTACCAAGATAGGTGACCCCCTTAGAAGCAGCTAACCAAGCCCAAAACAGTAATGTGTTAATGCTAGTCGTTACATCTTTGAATACTTTATATGGTTCTTACATCATTCTTATGTAGCTAGGAGTACTCTTTATGTTTGTGAAAGAAAAAATATGATGACGATGATACTACGAAAATAAAATAACAAACCATAAAACTTGCATAGCATTACTATTATGCACGTGAAAGTGGGAATTTGAAGTGACATATCAAATAAGAATATAAATAATTAAATGCCCCTCCTAATATCTTAAATTTTTAAATGAATTGATAGTTAATAATTCAACATGATCACAAATAAGGAAAGGTATACCTGATACATAAACTAGGCAAGGAAGATTTACACACAATTGATTGATTTCATTTGGCTTTGAGTTTTGATGATCAACTCATTTAAATAAATCTCTAAAGAAAATTTTTATTTATATTCTTAGCATTCGTCTCATTTGTAGTGAAATTTTAAGACCCAAAACATACCTGCTTCAATAACAATTAATATTAAATTTTTAACGAATTAAGCTTAAGTGCATATATTTAGCCTCTTTGCTTGCTCTTTTATGTAACTGTGAATAAAGTAACTCTTATAAAAGCTCAAATAGTGTTAGGTTTTAATTTTTTGTGTTGGAAAATTTCATGTTCAAACAAGGGATTTAATGATTGAGTTGTAATCCTAATAGGACTTGGTTTGTTTTGTAATTCTACTTGAATTTGAAGTTCTATTTAGGAAACTACTACCCTATTTTTGTTTAGATTTAGAGAATTAGGAATTGAGGTGTATTAGAAAGTTCCTTCTGTAGTTGGAAAGTTTTCTAATCCTTCCTAAGTCTTTTACACTTGGACATAAGCTAAGATGTAGTAGGCATAGGCTTGGAAGAATGAATGAATCAATACAGAAATAGGTTAAGGACTAGATTTTTTCATCATCGAATACCTCATTGGAAATTATTGCGAGGTGTTTATATTAGTCTCTCCCTTGCCAATTGGGAAATACTATGATTTGATTTTGTCATATGACCTTGTTATGGAGCTTGTTAGGAAGCTCCTTAGATACTCACTCAGATGAGAATGAATAACTTTCTAAACTTTATTATTTTTGGATACCTATTCAAACTAGAACTTCATTTGCTATATAACATGACATTATTTTTGGGGTGTCCAAAGGAAAATACAATCCAGCGAGTTGTATTTCAAGAGTTCTCATCATTTAGCCGCCTAAGAAATCTTTCTACAATTGCATGTGTGTGTGTGAGAAAGAGAGAGAGAGAGAGCATTTAAAGTTGCTTGAAGGCTTGTTGGTATTCATCATCATGGATTGGTGAAGGTGTTCCACTGGATTGGTTCACGTTACAGTTCAGTAATTTGTCTGTGTATGCTATTATGTTCCAAATACTTGTAACTGAAGTGTGTATAGAGACAATGAGTGGTCTCCTTTTCTGACCCATGGTTTTTTTACCTGAGTTTGCAAAATGTTTCCTCGTAAAATTTTGTATCTCTATTTGCATTCTTGTTTGATTGATTGGACTAATTAACACTAGGGGGATTTTTCAAATAGTTTGAAAGAGACGCTTTTATTTTTTTTTTTTCAATTATTAGTCTCAACAAATTGGGCCCTTACTTATGTTTCCAGCAGGGTGGACTAAGCCCTCTTTTAGCATTCAAGCCACTTACCCTGTTAGCAGAATGAGATGTGGAGTTTTAAGCCCTATTTGACTGTCTACTGGTGAAATGTTCAGAAAATTTTGCTGGTTTGATGTTGATCCCTGGAAAAGCTTGCTCCATAGCTATCTCACAATCAATCAATATAGTTAAAAGATAGATTTTCATCTGTTGGTACTTCATGATCTATAGTCGAATATTTGCAAAAACATTCCTATTATCACTGAATTGATTTAATAAAATTATGAAAATTCAGTTTCTTTATTGCAGTTTGGAGTGAGCTTCTCTATTCAATTATTATGTGGACCGACTTGTAGCTACTCTTCATGTTTCCATACTCATGGTATGTAGGAAAACATAGCAAATGAGAAAGAAGAAAAGAAGATACCTAATGAAACAATTCCAGAACAAGATGAAATCCCACTTTTTTATTCAGGCTTAATGCCACTACTTGTGAGTTATTCTTACCCTAATTTGGAGTAAGAAATGCTCTTACCAGAGATTAGACCTTAATTTTCTTAAAAAGATAAGAAAAATCCTATTGAATGGAAAAGAAATGATTTAATTTCATAATGTAAAATAGAAATATAATTTTATTTACACAGTTATCTAGTTCAGTGACTTTTGTTCTACACTAACAATACATTTTTGTTGGTAGGTTGATCATGAGCTATGTGTTGGAGAAGATGCATTTGTGTGGTTGGGAACACTAGTTCCGTTAGCTATAGATGTTGCTAATGGGAGATTTACTTTTGAAACTCTTACTGCACCCACAGCAAACTGACTCCACTTCCCTGCTTATGATAAGTACTTGAAAGAAATTCACAAGTAATTATCCCCATCTAGTGCTGTTCTATTTATTATTAAAAAAAAAATCATTTACTCTTTACAATACTAAGGGAAAAAAATCCCTATAAATCCAATCTATGAAATAGTGATTGCATAAAAGAAAGATAAGTGAATTTGTTTATGCTATGTTTGGAACGTGGATTTGTGGATGGAAAGGAAAAATGAAGTGAAATAAAATTTATAATTTGTGCAATTTTTGTATGCTTAACTGAGTAAATGTTAAATTTTGTTGATAAATATATATTCATTTTAGTCTTATTTTTCTAACTCAATAAAAAAAATAAAATTGACTTTTTACTTCATTTTGCATTTCTATCATTTTCATACGCTTTTCTTTCTCATCCGTAAATTTCATGTTCCAAAAATAGCCTTAAGGTTAGGGAAAACCCAACTTGCAACTAACATGACAAAAATTTCAGGATTCTGAAGCCAAGTTTTCAGGTTTCAACATGGTTGCAACGAAATTAATTGACTTGATGTCAGATATTCTTTTTTACAACCAACCCCCTATTTTAACTTGGTATGAGTCACTTAGACGACTTTGAATAGAATGAAATAACTAAAGGCTTCTGCTTCTATGGGGATTATGACAGATGTGTAGTTCGTTTTCTTCTTTCTCGTTCATTTGAATTAGTCTCGATTCAAAAGGATAGTATAATTGCTTTACAGGGACTTTCAGAAAGAAAATACCATCATTAATTCCCCCTTCAACTGGCAATCTATCATAGCTGTGTTATGTAATTTCCATTGAGAGCTTTTGATTTCAAATACAGAACATTTGCCCTATTATCTTCATTTCTTTATAATACATGAGTGCACTAATTTTGAAATATGCCTGTATGTTTTGCGTGCATTTTCCAAAGACTTATTGTTAAATTTCCTCTGCTGGATATCAATCAGATGCATCAAACACTTACAAAACCAAGCACCACCAAAAGGTGTGGAACTTGTAGATGATGAGTTCATATTGCATGTCGATGGAAAGGCAAGCACACAGAGGGTAATCCGGCATATTGGAGGAACAAGTTGGCCTGGTTTGTCTCACTATTTTCTTTGATCAATCTACATGCTCAAGTATTCTGATAAAGCTTAGCTTTTTATTTTATTTCTTTATTTTTATTTTTTTTTTGGGTTTTTTTCTTGAAAATTTTTCATTTGGGTATGCAGGTAGGCTCACGCTAACCAATTATGCTCTCTACTTTGAGGCCTCTAGAGTCGTATCATATGAAGATGCACTCAAACTTAACCTTTCAAAAGACATTGAACAGTGTGTGAAGCGAGCAGCCACAGGCCCATGGGGTGCTCCCCTTTTCGATAAGGCCATAGTCTATGAGTCCACATAGTTGTAAGCATACTTTCTAGTGTATAGAAGGGACTCTCATTGATGTTCATACCTTTTTTTTATTTGGCAAATTCTTCATCTTAATATTAGTAAAAATATCATAGGTACTCACTATGACAAATCATTTTTGTTGATTTGTTTTTGGCTCAACAAAAATTAAGCTGATATATGTGTATTGTTAGATATTGCCATTTATTTATACTTGGTGTGGCCATTTTATGGCCTCATTGTATGTAGCATTAATATGTCTGCATTGGCAGTTCCCCAAATTGATCTATCAGTTGCCTGGTGCATATATTGGATTAAAATTAATATATAAACATATATATCTTACTGTACATACTGTCAATGGAATTTTGCTTTGGCAAACTTATTAATTGATGAAGAAGAGACTATATGTGTTACCTTTGGAGTGTAGTGACAATTATCAGGAAACTGATGTGCTTGAATATTTTTCTAGGCAAGAGGCTGTTGTGCTAGAGTTCCCAGAGATAACAAGCTCAACAAGACGTGATCATTGGCTTGCTCTCATAAAAGAGGTTATGTTATTGCACCAGTTTTTATCAAAATATAAAGTGGAATTCCAGACACAGGTGTGGGATATGCACTCGAGGACCATTTTAGGAATTATTAGGCTCCATGCAGCTAGAGAAATGCTAAGAATATCACCACCTAATCCCAAAAGTTTCTTGATTTTTACGTTGTTTGATGAATTGCCAAAGGGGGACTATGTACTGAATGAGCTTGCTGAGAGTTTAAAGAAGGTTATTACTAGGCAACAATGTAGCACTAGCTCAATTTTAAGGTGTATGAATATCTCCCGGCCTGTTTCGTATATAGAGGAAGAAGAAGGGGGCGTTGAAAAGATAAATACAAACCAAGATAAAAATCTTTCATCAATAGAGAATGCCATCAGTCCAATCAAACAGGAAGCAAAAGAAACTGATATTGCCAAAGCTACTACAGAGTGCCAAAAAGAGGAGGACATAAGTGACAGTGCCCTTGTTCTTATGGTAAATACGATGGGCAAACAATTCTCTTAATGCTAGAAGGTCAATTTTGTCTTTGCGTGTTTCACACACTGGTTAAATTCTAACAGACTATTACTTCATCATGCCTTAAAGCTCTTTGTTGCCATTGCATGTATACAAGAAGTAAAACCAGTAAATTGCACAGTTTTTCATATTTTTGTATGACATGATTTGGCATGCTAAGATTGGTATGCATAAGTATTGATAGTAACTTGAATATATATAATATATATTATATATATATAGTTATCCTACAACATTTAATGTGCTTCATGCTTTTAATCAGTTAATTTGGATGTGTAGGAACTGATGAAGCCAATTCAAACCGAGTTATCTTGGTTACAAGAAACTCTTATGTGGGAAAGACCAGCAACAACTGTTGTCGTGATAGCCATTTCTCTAGTGGTCATCTACAAGTGAGTTATTAATTTTCAGTTTTCATTCTTACATTTGGCTATCAAAGTTGGAGGAAAACGTTTTGTACCATCTTTAGTAAATATTTCTTAATTTATCATCATTAACACACAATGTGCTTGTTATATATGATGGGAATGGTTGAAAAATAACAACAGCTTGGATTTACAAGTAGTTTTTTTTTTCTTTGTTAGATCTATGAGTAATTTGATTGATCATCATTGACATACATTGTGCTAATGGTGTAAGGAATGGGTGGGCAAGGTGCTAGCAGTTTGCTTGTTATGGGTGGTAACAAAGATGCTTCGGGCAAGAAGAGAAAGAATTGCAAACAATTATGACAAGATAGTTGTGTGCACTGCCTCTAACCATACAACGATGGAAAGTATAGTATCAACACAACAAGGATTGAGAATTGTACATGACATAATCAAGTCAGCAAACATTTCAATACTGAAGATCCAGTCAATATTACTATCAAAGGCCCCTAAGGTATTTGTTATGCTATTTGGTTTTTCTTCACCATTTTTGTTCCAAGGAAAAACATTAACACCAAGCATGTCAAAATTATCTGAAAAATAAAAAATGAAATTTATGGTAACTATGAGTGCATGTGTTTAGGATCTCATGACACTATAAGAGGGAAGTGAAAAATCAAGGATCTGAGTTACAACTCTTTGTGCTTGATGATGGAATGGTCGGAATTTCTATATATTTTACCATATGATATAATGAAGTGTGTAGCAATAATAAAGACATACCCTCAATGCCATAAATATATTTCTTATACTCAATAATCAAGCAACATTACGTTTAATAAACACAATGATACCTTGATCACTTAGTGGAACCTTAGTTTCTTTCTTTTTTATTTTTTTTTCAACAAACCCATGTAAATATAGAACAGACATGAGAAGTCCCATATTCTTCATTCAAGTTGTCTTTTGAATTTGGATGTGGAACAATGTCCACTCAAGTTGCATTTAATTGTGGGGATATGATTTGGGAGATAAAGTAATAATGTTGATAATATATGGAATTGGATATATGATTAGATTATTACAATTTTTTTTCTTGTATGGGATGAATTTTTTGGTGTTTGGTTTGATAGGATATAAAATAAGATAAGAGATATGATTTAAATAGTTGTTGACAAAAAAATAATTTGAACCTTTGGATTTCGAAGGGCTAATCCCATTTATAAAGGATACTCAATTCCACCGCCTTTCCTAATAGTAGCCTACTAACTCGAAGAACCCGCCTAGCTCATCCTAATATTTGTAGGGCTTGGGTTTGGGAATTTAGTATATAGGGTTAGGCTTGGCCAATTTTTTGGGCCCGATCTATTTTTAGGCTGGGTTTGGATTCAGGTAATGCAACCAAGCCTAGCCCAACCTAGCCTAAAATTAATAAGTGAGTCAATCAAAAACCCCTCACACCCCCCAATATACAAACCCTAACCTTACTCTTCCCCTCTTCCCCCACAAACCCTAACCTGAACACTCAACCACCATTTGTCTCTTCTCAGTCTGTAATACAAATTCTGTATATCTTACTCTCATTCTCTTCTTCATCTATTCGGCCTTCGTTCTTCTCTCTTCTTCGTCTCATTTTCTATTCTTAGTGTCTCTTACTCTCTCTTCTTGAAACCCTATAATCTTGTTGCTGAATCAGCACTAGATCTCTTCAATCAATTATGTGTAGGTCATTAGTTTTAGAATATGATAAGAAAAAAAAAAAAAAAGAATTAGTACAATCTAATTCTGTTTTTTTCTTTCTTATTTTTTTTGGGTGAATTTATGAACTATCATTCTTATATGTTTTCTGTCATTCTAACAAATCTTTATTTACTACAGATCTTTGTTTGTGCTTATTTTATATAATAAAGTGGTTATTAACTGTTTTGTATTATTTTTATGTTTTTTAATGTTATATCTTTCGGCTCAATAGACGGACTTAGGTTTTAACTTTTCCGTAATAGACTGGCTTGGGTTCATGTTTTTCAGCCCAGTATTGGGTCGGGCCAGGTCAAGCTTGGTCACAGTGCTTAAAGATTCGGCCCAAATGAACCCAACCCCAACCCAAGCCAGCCCATAACCACCCCTACTTCCTAAGTATTGTATATCCACAACCAAAGTGGATTACATGTTAAGAGTACTTATTTGGTTAAATAATGTAAGAATCATGGAGAAAAAATAGTTTCTAGTGTCTTGAGAGAGGTTAAATATTAAAAAACATAGGAAGTGGCAACAAAAATAAATGATTTTTTTTTTTATTTTCCAAGTTTCATTTAGATTAGTTTTATTTGTATTTTATCAAGGATTAGTTTAGGATTTTATTTAGTTAATTGTCTTTTACATTTTGCGCCAAAGGCTATTTGTAATCTGTATAGGATTTAAATTATATTTCTTTCATACATTGGATATAAATACTCTTAGAAAATAGACCCGTGCACCAGGTAAGACGCGAGAGAATATCCCAGATAGGTGGCCAATGCGAATTCAACCCAGGTCGTTCACTTTGGAGAGTCTAATATCGCCACTACTTGCCACTGGGCCAACCACGTTGGTTCTCTTAGAAAACTTATCTTAATTAGTATTAGATTTGGGATTAGTTTTCTCTATAAATATGTGCCTTCATAAACATTTTTCATTCACTCAATTATTCAATATAATTCTAATTAATTAAGAGTTTTGTGCTCTTGTTTGGTTCTTGTAGATTCAAGAGTAACCTCTCGTACTTGAGGATGATATCTCACTAAACACCTCGCCACTACGTTGAGTGGTATTAGATCAAGCTTTCTTTTCCTGGTGTTCTTCTTTCTCTTTAAGTATACAATGTTTCTCTTTGTGCTCACTATTCAATGAAATGCCTAAAAAACAGTGATTGTAATTTGGAGGAACTTTGGTACACAACAAATATTAGAGCAACGTATAGATGCTCAAGCTCTACAAATGGATGAAATTCTAACAATTCTCAACTACATGAATCTCAACAATATAGCTGCCCTAGTTGACTGTAGTCTTAACGACCCACAACTTCAATATGCTAGATAACTGCTGATTGTACCATGAAAAGTACAATCATTAACTCTAATTTAAGGATTAATAAGAGGTTTCAAATGTTTAAAATGGAGATAAATGCTTTATTATATGCTAATGAT
>JAVXUM010000001.1:20473158-20491203 GCA_035590655.1 Pouteria glomerata
CTTTTCATTACATCATATAAAAATAAATTATTTTATTCAAATATTTTTATTAAAATAATTTTATTTTAATAAATAATATAATTGAATTCAATTAATTACATTAATTACATAAATATATATTATTAAATTATTTTTAATAAATGATAAAACTAAATTAATATAATATAATATGATATAAAATTAAATTAAATTAATTTAATAACTTATATTATATTATATAATATAATATAGTTAATTTAATTATATTATATAATTAATATAATAATTAATTAATTAAATTACATTAAATATTAAATTAAATTAAATATATATTACTAAATTATTTTAATAAATAATAAAGATAAATTAATTTAATTTAATTTAATTTAATAATTTAAATTACGATTTTAAACATAGTTTAAGTTTTCATTTTTAAACATGGCCTTAGAATTTCTAGATGAATTGAATTAATTTTAATAAAATATTAAATTTAACCTTCTTATAAATGAAGTAATATAACATATAACGGTAAATTCATTTAGTTACTATAATAAGTGAAGATGATAATCAATTTTCACTAAATTTTTTCGTTTTGGATTACATTTCAACTTCAGTTGTTAAAATCAAACTAGGAAATCTTAAAATTTGAATTACGAAATAAAATTAGAATAAAATATCAAACAAGAAAATCTTAAAATTTGAATGATAAAATAAAATCAAATTCAATTATTAGAGTTGTTTGATAATATTGTCGTTTTTTTTTTTTTTTTTCCATTTAGTTATTTATCTTTGCTATTGTCATTTTTTTTGAAGTAAAAATTGAAACTGTATTTAAAAATATAATTTTGTTTACAATTATTAATTTTTTTATTTTTATAAAATATTTAATTTAACTAGTTTTAAAAAAATTAATTGAATTTAATAAAATATACTTCATATTAATTTAATTTAATAACTTAGGTTTAATTTTAAATATAAAAATCATTTAATTTAATAAATATAAAATATATTAAATTATTATTTAATTCTATTATTTATTAAAAATAATTAAATAAAATATAATTATTATATCATTTAATTTAGTAAATATAAATATATTAATAATTTTATTATATTACTTATTAAAAACAACTGAATAAAATATATTTCATAATAATTTAAATAATTTAATTATGATATTTATTAAAAATAATTGAATAAAATATATTTCATATTAAATTAATTATATAAATTAAATTAGTTATTAAATTAAGTTGAATTACTTAATAAAATACATTGAATATCAATTTAATTAATTATTAATAAAATATATTATTTTATTAATTTAGAAAATTAATTTAATTATAATCTTTATAAAAATAATTTTAGTTTAATAAAATTTTTAATTAAAATAATTCATTTTAATACGATTTAACATAAATAGATAAAATATTAAAATTGACAAAATGTTTGTAATAGAAAAAATAGAGAGAAAATATTTTTTTATTTTTATTTATGTTTTCATCTTTTGAAAATAAAAAAATAGAAACAAATTCAACAAACATATTTATGTTAGTAATTTATAGAATTTTAAAAACATAAAAAAACAAAAAACAAAAACGTTTGGTCAAACGGAGAACCTTATTTTAATTTCAAATATAAAATTAAATCTTACCAAAAAAGAGTAACTAATTTGGATAGATACGTGTTTTTATTAGTATTAAAGTTGAAACCTACCACATGTTAATTGTTTTTTGTTTAATACCCTTAAAATAAAAACCGTCTGCGGCTCTTTAGCTGTGGTTCCACTCCCATTTTACCGGGCGAAATCGTTTATCTTCCGGTGGAGAATAAAGTTCTCACAGTCACTTTAACTTTATGATTTCTGTACTCTCACTCTAGCAGATTCTCTGTCATTGTGGCTCAAGCTTTGCGAGTGCTTTTCTCCCATTGTTGCGGGATTCGTCTTGCTGGTGAGTTTTCGGTTAAACCCATTACACTTGAAATTTGTTCACCCGATCACTGTTTGCATTCCCTGCAAATGTGTCCCTCTCCCACCTTTTAACTACTTCTTTGTTTGTTTGCTGGTAAAAATGGGGTAGATGAAGTACAAATAGAAAATTGGACCATGTGCTTTCATATGATTTCAAAGAAATGAAAAACCCAGTGAAAGGGTGAGAGTAAATTGTTTGTTTAGATTGCTGAAGATTATTGTCAAGTAGTATGTGGTGGAGTTTCTTGATTCCCTGAAAACCCAGATTGCAAACTTGGAGTCTAACTTCACTTGCATTTTTCTTGGGAACCAAATGGGGGTTTTGTGAAACTGTTGAAAGCCCTGTTATTGGGCATTTCATGAATTTTGGTATACTTCATATAAGGAGTTATTTTGTGGGTAAATTATAGATTGCGTTTCGGTTGCGTTGAACTTGTCTACATTTTAAGTCACGTCCTGTAGGGTTAACTTAATGTTGCAAAGATCATGCCAACCTTCCTGGTCGTTATGCTTGCAATTACTGTATTGTTTTCACATCAGTGTCATATATATAATTCTGAAAAAAATAAAAAGCCTATTTGCTTTAAGCATACAAAGACTTGTTACATACTGGCAGAAACTTTTTTTTTTTTAATGACAAATCAAGCTCATACAAGTTACAATACCAAATTTGCCAAAGCACGCTAGTATCCTAGCAAATGCACATCAAAGACATGGTGTGTTTCCCTTTTTTTTTTTTACATGACGTTAGCTATTATTCTAGAGTCATCAGTTACTTAAAAATCCAAATGCCCAAGCAAATACCATTTTTGAATGGATTTACATGAACATGACACATTTTTATTTTAGGATAAATATTATGATGAACTTTTTTTTTGGAGCATATTCTGAAAAATGGGTTAGGGCAAGTGAAAACCTTGTATTTCTCAATATATTAGTATAATTAATCGTCAAATTTTAAAAGAAAATAGTGATACCTTGATAAATTCTAAGTATGTGATTTATATAATCAAAAGCCAAAAATTTGACTGCTTCCAGTATGTGTAAAGATTACCCCGCAATTACACGAGGATTAGTTGAATTAATAATCTGAAAAGTCTGGATATTGTCCTTGGGGGTTGATTTGAATACCAAGGGTATCAAGGGTGAAGGTGTAAAACTTTATAGGGAATTTGGAAGTGTATGTAAAAATCAAATAAAATTAAAGTGGGTAAATCAATAGAATTGAATAGCTTTCGTGTTCGAGATCCTTTATTTGACTTATTTCTCTCAACCCCCACGTGTGATTGCACTGACTTCTTTTGAAGGGGCCAAACATCTGTGACTATTGATTATTTTTGGCTGCAGTGAGTTTTGAACCTAGCACCTTTGCTTGCTTTCAACCCTCCATGTGTGAAACATCATGGACTCCACTTGAATATCTAAGTGCAAAAATATTCAACCATAAATTTGATCAAAAGTCAAGTATTGAATATATAGTATTAAATTTTACGACATTGCCATTCACCGGCTCATATCAGATGCTAGTCAAATCAGATGCTAGTCAAATATTATCCCAATATTATTCTTAGGAAGTTTTCCGGTGTCTGACCAAGTCCCGAATAATTTAACTCCAAGGTGTAAACTAATAAGTTGAAAATCATTTTTAAGGCTTGTGAGTTCTATTTAGAGTTTGAAAATTTTATTTAATAATATGGAAATCATTCTAAATAAATTTGAAATCATATTTAAGAGTAAAGTCTTTAAGGCAAATGATTTTAGAATTTTAAAACTAATAGGCTAAGTATTTATTTAAATATAATATCTTATCTAAGATAACCGTAAGTATAAAATTTTCATACATAGGAACTGAAGTCTTTGAAAAATTTAGAATTTTAGAGTCTTTATAAATCTATATAGGTTGTTTAGAAATTCTCTTTTGTATAAATTTATATTTCTCATAAAATCATTTCCATAACTAATTATTAATTTGAAATTAAAATCCCTTGAAGTGATAACTTTAGTTTAGAACCACTAAACATAGATTTATCTATAATAGTTCAAATAAATTCTAGCTTGATTTGATAGTTTTTATGCACAGTCCTAAACTATTTCAAAACATCAATTTCATTTAATAATAATAACATTATGTCAGTAGTTTGAACACCGCACCGAGGATAAAAAAAATCCAATATGTCCAATTATAATAAGCCTAAACCATTTTAGAAGTGAAATTGTAGAAAATAAATTAAAATGGTATTGAGGCATTTTCTCGAATGGTTGGCGTGCATTAGAAAACTTAGTTCTAGGGACCTAATTAGATTTACCAAAGCCAAAATAATTGTATATTTACATGTTTTAAGAACATTTATGGTGCCAAAGCACCAAACCCATACTTAAATAACCCAAAAGTTATCAAAATTTATGGGGCCAAATTACCAAACTCATACTTAAGTAGCCATGGCACTGCCATGGTGCCAACAGCATGCCATAACAGCCCCTCAGGTGTGCAGGACATGCAGCCCAGAGGTGGGATAGGTGAGAGTGGTAAGCGGGACACATGGATTTCTGGGTGAGACACACCCTTAGGTTGAGGTGGCTCACTACCATGCTGTGGAACACAAGAAGCTGGACGTCCCCCCATGTGCACGCCCACACGAAGTGAGCTCGCAGCATGAGGAATAAGCCTGGGTGACTGAACACTAGGCTAGCATGTTGAAGGCAGTTCCACTGTTCCTAGAACAATCGCACATCGACAACTATTCTCCGTTCATGTAATGTTGCTCTTCGTTTCTCACGCTCAGATACCATGTAATAAATTGAAAAGTATTGAAGGTTCTTGACACACCCAAATGGGTTGTCTGTGATTGTATTTATATACTCAATATACATATTCAATAAATTCAAATCAAAGAACCTAGCCTAGTTATATTGTTCTAGAGACATGGCAAAGGATCTCGGCCTCTTTGCACCAATTGTGGAAAGCCTGGGCATACCTGTGGAAGATGTTGGGATTTAATTGGAAGATCTCCTCACATGGCAAATGCAATTTCATCTAATGCTCCTACGACCACTTCTAATACTGGCGAACGTCCACTATCTCTTTCTGAAGAAGAGTATTCAAGATTTTTACAATATCAGACAGCTCATCTGGCCTCTTTTCTTATTGCTTTCCTTACTCATCAAGGTAATTCTATTGCATGCCTTTCCACTCCTTCTCCCTCTTAGATCATATATTCTGGTACATCTACGCACGTGTGGCAAATCTATATTGTTTTTTAGTATTCAATATTTTGCCTACATTATAGTAGTGATGCTAGCCAATGAGGCAACTACCTCAGTCAATGGTGTTGGTACAATAACTCTTTTATCTTCTCTTTCTTTAACTTCAATATTCTATGTTCCCTTTTTTTCTTTCAATCTTATATCTGTTAGTCAACTTACCAAACATCATCATTATTTAGTAGCTTTCTTTTACGATTCTGTTGTTATCCAGAATATGATGACACGGGAGAAGATTGACAAATGGCATGAGTTAGAGGAGTCTACTATCTTGATAAGCCTCGAGCTTGTCCTGTAATAAAGGCATGTCTTGTTATAGCCTTCCTTATAGAGGTTCATTGTCGTCTGAGTCATCCATCCTTGGATCGGCTGAAGCGTATGGTTCATAGTTTAAATCATTTACAGTTTCTAAATTTTGAGTCTTGTCAATTGGCAAAACATCATCGTGTCTTTTGCTTCTTAAATCAATAGAAGATCATCGAGTCTGTTTTCATTAGTTCATTTAGATATCTAGGGTCCTAATCGGGTTACTTCAAAATTGGGGTTTTAGTATTTTGTCACCTTTGTAGATGATTTTTCAATAATTACATGGGTTTATTTAATGAAAAATTGTTCTGAACTATTTTCTATTTTTCAAACTTTCTGTGCTGAAGTAAAAATCCAGTTTGATTTGCCTATGCGAATTCTTGGTAGTGACAATGCCAAAGAATATTTTTTTAAACCTTTTGTCGACTTTATGACCTCTTGTAGCATTCTTCACCATTCTTCTTATTCAAATATACAACAACAAAATGGGGTTGTTGAACGAAAGAATTTGCATCTTATTGAAACAACCCGATGCCTACTTTTCAAATAAATGTTCCTAAAACCTTCTGGAGTGATGTTGTTTTAACGGCATGTTACTTAATTAATCGCATGCTCTCTTCAGTTCTCAAAGGAGTAACCCTTCATTCTGTGTATTGTTCCTTAACAAACCTCTATTTTCCCTTCCACCTCAGATTTTTGGGTGCATCTCTTTTGTTCATCAATTGGCTCCTGGGATTGATAAACCTAATGCCCAGTTCATAAGTGGATCTTCGTAAGCTATTTCTGGTTATAGAAAGGGTATCATTGTTATAATTCTACTCTTAACCGATTCTTTGTTTATGCTGATGTCACCTTCTTTGAGTCTACCTCATTTTTTTCTCAGCCTCAGTCTAGCCTTGATGACAGTCTTCCTTTTTTAATTATCCCAGTTGACACAGTGTTAACTAGTCGCCATACTCCTTTAACTCCATTTGGTCGTTTGTATCATTTTGATTTGTAGGTATATACTCGGCGTCAAGAAGTGATTGCTCTGCCAACTACTTCCTGTGGTCCACCAACCGCTTCTTCTGTGCTGTCTGCTCTTGTAAGTGATTTAAATATTCCTATTGGTTTTAGGAAGGGTACCCATTCTTACACTTCTCATCCCATCTCTCATTTTGTCTTTTATGATGCTTTATCACCTTCCTATCGATCATTTGTTACATCTTTATCTTCTGTTTCTATTTTTAATACTGTTTTTGAAGTACTTTCTCGCCCTGGGTGGCATTTTGTCATAGATGATGACATGTCAGCTCTTCGAGCTAATGATACTTGAGACTTTGTACTTTTTCGCCTGGAAAGTATGTGGTCGGTTGTCGCTAGATATATGTTGTCAAATTTCATCCTAGCGGTAACGTGGACAGGTTAAAAGCGCATTTGTTTACCAAAGGGTATACCTAAGTCTATGGTTTGGATTTATCTGAAACTTTTTCTCTTGTTGCACTTTTTCTCTTGTTTCAAAGATTACTTTTGTTCGCCTTCTTATCTCTTTGGCTGCAGCTTGTCATTGACCTTTACATCAACTAGATGTAAAAAAAAGTATTTTTGCATGGGGATCTTGCTGAGGGATTATATATGGAGCAACTTCCTGGGTTTGTTGCTCAAAGGGAGTCTGGGTTGATTTGCGAATTGAAGAAATCACTATATGGCTTGAAATAGTCTTCTCGGGCATGATTTGGCCAATTTAGTACTATTGTCACTGAATTTGGCCTAGTTTATTGTAGAGTTGATCATTCAGTATTTTATCGTCATACTTATAAAGGGAAGATTTTAGGGAAGAGAGAGAGGGAGACTCGAGAGCTGTTGGAAAGTAACTATTAAACATGATCTTGCTCACATGGATTTAACGGAGGATATAATATAGCCCTTAATAGATTTGATTGGCGTCGTCAAATCCATATAACCGACCCCACCTAATGGGAAAAGGCTTAGTTTGGTTTGATTTACTTATAAATGGAAGATTTGGTTCCTCGTGTATGTGGATGACATCATTATCACATGAGATGATTCATATGGTATTGCTGATCTAAAGATGTTCCTTTAAAATAGGTTTAGCACCCAAGATTTGGGATCATTAAAGTACTTTTTGCGAGTCGAGGTTGTCTGATCACGTATGTGCATTTCTCTCTTTCAAAGAAAGTATGTCCTTGATTTGTTAAAAGAGACAGGAATGTTAGGTTATAAACCTATGGACACTAGAATGGATCCAAATACTAAGTTGCTGATCAAGGAGAGTTGTTACCTGATCCTAGCTAGTATCGAAGGCTAGTTTGGAAGCTAAATTATCTGACAGTCACCAGACCCGATATATCTTTTGCCACAAGTGTGATCAGTTAGTTCTTAGAATCACCTCGTAATAGTCATTGGGATGCTATTATTCGGATCCTGAGATACCTGAAAAGTGCACCTGGTAAAGGTTTATTGTACAAGGATAATAAACACGCTTTAGTTTAGGGGTACATTGATGCAGGCTGGGCTGGATCACCGTCAAATAGATAGTCTACTACTGGTTATTGTGTCGATAATTTCGTATCTTAGAGAAGAAAAAAGCAGATAGTAGTAGCACAATCAAGTGTTGAGTCAGAATATAGAGTTATAGCACACATATCTAGTGAGTTGATCTAGATACAAAATATGTTAAAGAAATTGGAGATTCATCATTCACAGCACATGGAATTAATGTGTGATAATCAGGCTGTAATTCTTATTGTTTTTAATCTAATATTTCATGAAAGGACTAAAGATATTGAGGTTGATTGCCATTTTGTCAGAGAAAAAATTCTACAGAATGTGGTTAAAACTAACTATGTGAAGTCTAAAGACCAACTTGCAAATTTGTTTGCCAAAGCTCTTGGAGGATTTGGAATAAGGTTTATTTGTAACAAACTTAGAACATATGACATATATGCTCCAGCTTTAGGGGGAGTGTTAATAAATGTATATTCATGTGCCTTGAAAATGTAACTAGGCTAGGTTCTTTGATTTGAATTTAGTGAATTTGTATATTGATTGTATAAATACAACCGCAGACAACTCATTTGGGTGTGTCAAGAACTTTCAATACTTTTTAGTTTATTACATCCAGATATAACAATATCTCCTAAAAGTCTAAGCTATTGAGGAGGAGGCAACTTTATTATTTATATTGACCCCTTTTTTGTCAACACTCATTTGAACCTGTATTTACATCAAAACTCTCAAATGATCTTATGCACAACATATCTTGCTAGAAATAGTGTAATTATTCCTAAAATCCATACAACTAGGATCACTATATTGTCATTTATTCACAATTTTAGGGAATAATCAAACCTAATGGAAATATATTTTAAAGTATAAGGTGTATCTATTCCTATTGCTATTTCACATACCGAATGGATCATTATTTTATGTTTACTTCAATTAAGACGCAAATTGTATTATTCTTTGGTAATACTCCACAATATGCTCTTGGATTAATAAGTTTATAAGCTTTTGTTAGATTAGTTGTTACTATGCGTTATTCCATTTTCTTTGGCTTGTGATCTGTTAAAAGTGTATAGGATTGGTCGCTTGACTCAATTGAGAGCCCCTTATCCATGTTTGAGATACAATTGTTGGGCCACACTTGATTAGCTTGTAGGTAGAAATGCAGCCACTTGAATTTCTGTTTTTGTTATCAGTGGTATCAGAATTCTGTCATTGACTGTCTTGCTACTGTAAGAGACAACTTGGAATTCTATTGCAGACTTTGCAAGTGGTCATAGAAACCCTGATTTGGATGAGTTGAAATCGAAATTGCAATTCATTCACGGCATACCAATAATTCATATTGTTTCTTCTTTTACATCAATTCTACTCTGTGAAGCCAATTGAGAAAAAGCTGATAAATCAAACTGTTACATATTATGGGAGAACTCGTCCCTAAAAGTTAGCAGTTAGAGGTAGGAACCCAAGGCATATAAACTACCATACTAGCATCTTTTACTAACGATGTGGGACACGTCCATTCCATAATAGATATGCTTATGGACCATAACATTCCAGAATGCTTTGCAGCCTTGTGCAAAAGCAGGCAGGTTTTACACTAATCTTAACTAGTCTCGGTCGAGCACTACAATGCCAATGTCACCCCTTGCGTTGTAGCTGGTAAGTGACATGGCGTAAGCTTTGATATCATTTGTTTTGTACCATTTGACAACTCGCTCCTAAAAGCTAGTTGGTAAAGGGAGGGAACTTAAGGCATATATACCACCACACCATCCCATACTGTTGATATGGGAAACATGCATCCCCTATTACATATGTCCATGGACCATACGAACACTTGCATAATGCTTCAATTACATTTGTGCAATTGTGTTTAATAATTAGTGTACAAAATGTTGTTTAGATTACATGTTCTTCTTGCGTAAAGCAGAGATGCACATATATTTTTTCCCATAATTTTATTTTATAGTTATATTTTTGTATAATTCGATGAACATTCTTGGAACAAGTTTGTTTTTGAATCATTTTACATGGTGTCTTGCCCCATCATTGTTATTAGTTGTTTTGCTTTAGGTTTTCCAATGTCATTTGTGCCAACTAACATTGTGTTTTGCCTTCACCTGAGACTTTTCATAGGCTGGAATCTTGTGTATTCAGCCGCCTTTTTAGTTGTATTTTTGCATAATTTGGTATACGTTTATGGAACAAAGTTGTCCTTGAATCATATTGCACGATGTCTTGCCCCACTCACTGCCAATCGTTGTTATAAGTTGTTTTGCTTCAGGTTTTCCAATGTTATTTCTGCCAAGTACCAACTAACATTCTGCTTGGCTTTAGTTGGTGAAAATGCCAGATATTCAATTAGGTGCTCACACTATAAGAACCCATGGAGCTCAAGTGGCAAGGATGCATATGCATGATTGGATAATTCTTTTGCTTCTCGTTGTGATAGAAGTTGTTTTGAATCTTATAGAACCATTTTATCGTTTTGTGGGAGAGGACATGTTGACTGACCTAAAATACCCACTGCAAGACAATACTGTCCCCTTGTGGGCTGTTCCGGTATGTATACTTTTGTGCTATGTTTGAATTTTTGAATTATGGAAGGATAAGAAAAATGAAATGAAAAGATAGGAAAGAGAAATAAATTAAAATAAACTCTTTTCTTTTGGTTGGTTTAGAAAAAGAGAAGAAAATGAATAGATTTTTGCCAAAAATGTTCATTTTTTCTTTTTAATATGGTAAATGATAAAAAATGAATATATTTAATTAAATTTGTTTTTACTCTATTTTTTCCTTTCGCTTAACAAAGCCATAATCCAAACATAGCATTAGAGACATTATGCATGGAAAACATTGGTTTGTTATTGCATGATTTATTATGTTATGTAAAACTAAATAATTGTGCTGTTTTCTTTGTTTCCTGTGACAGTTGGTTGCTCTATTGTTGCCTCTTGTAGTCATTCTTGTCTACTACATCATTAGATGGGATGTTTATGATTTCCATCAAGCCATATTGGGTAGATTTCTTCTCTTTGAGTATTTTTTATTATGTGGGTCTTAGGTATTTGATGTTTTTGCAATGCAATGACTTGTGATTTGCATGCATGTTTAGGCCTTTTGTTTTCTGTGTTTGTAACTGGAGTTATAACTGATGCAATCAAAGATGCTGTTGGCCGTCCTCGTCCTGATTTCTTCTGGCGTTGCTTCCCTGATGGCAAGGGGGTGAGACCTCATCAAGCAATTAGTTGCCTTTTGATGTTCTGTTCATCTACTTTTATACGATTAGGTCTTACATCCTAGATTAGTTAGTTTGTAAAGTTGTTTTCATTACCTTAGTTTTATATAATTAGCTCTTACCTTTGAGGGTAGTTAATACTGTGTGTGTGGTATGTTTAGGTATTTGATCCTGTTACCAAGAATGTTATGTGTACTGGACAGAAAAGTGTTATCAAGGAAGGACACAAAAGTTTCCCGAGTGGGCATACATCATGTAAGCTGCAAAATTACATTACACAGATTGGATATTGGATATATTGCTTGTTTCTGATTTTGCATTAATGTTCTTTTATGAACATACTTCCTTTACATGTACACACTTTTCTTCATTACACGTGCAGCCTTTAGCTTAGATGATAAATATTTTCCTGAAAAATTGTCTTACTGAAGTGATGCATACATCTTGTTTGCACCATAAGGGCAACACAGTGCATGTGTCTCTCACATTGCGGGTTAGGAGATAGTCAAATGTATGGAACTTTACCTCTAATTGTAGAAGGTTGTTTTCAGGGTTGGAATTAGTGACCGCCATCTGGCATGGAACAATCTTGTTTCCAGTATAAAAGATCTTAATTCGTATGTTTCCTTTTCTACATTGTTTGTTGACATCATAGCATAATAGAAGAAACTAGTGTATTTTGGATTCTAAGTGCTCTTTAGCGATACATTAGAATCTAAGACTATGTTTGTTTATGGGAAATGAGGCAGGGGATTGGATTACCAATCCATGGGACCCACCTCATCTCTTGTTTGGTAAAAAAAGTGGTCACTAAATATGGATTCCAGTTTGGATTCCCCCATGGAGGGGTGTGATATTGTATACCTCCCATAGTCGGATTAGCTTTCCGCCAAGATCTAAATGTTCAAATTTGTTTTTTGTCCTATCGCCTGTCAAATTATATCTCTTATCCCACTTTATATTTTACCAACCAAACGCCAAACAAGATAATTCCACATGAAAAAATAAAAAATCGCATGTTGTATCCAATCTCATGCAACCCATAGTATTACTTATTCTCTATCATCCAATCCTCCCAATCAAACGTTGCCTAAAGATCTTTGGTTATGCAAGACTAAAATAGGATATATGGAATGGTATTTGAGCAAAATTAGAATTAGGAATAAAGATATTGAAACTTATTAGCTAAGAGATTCTTAAATGTAACTATCATGCAAATCTTGATCTTGGATTAGTCTTTGTGGAATATCTTGCCAATAAGCTTAAAATGGTTTGGACGAAATGGAAAGAACAATTCTTCTTGGAGTACTATGTCATTATATAGGTCTTGTTAAATTGAAGGGAAAGTTTTTTAGGTTGGTCACAAGACCAAACTATGGAATATGGTGCATAATTTTGCTACAAAGTAACAACACATCAAAAACTGAAAGTAAAATAACGATGTGAAGATGGAAGAGTGGTGTGTAAAAAACAATTAAAGATAGGAAACTGATTTTTATTGGTCATGTCTAACTGACATGTATCGGTAAAAAAGAGTGATTTGATCTAACCTAAGAGTGTTAGGAGGAAGGCTGTTGTAAATTTTTGAACTGAACCCCATGCAGTCATGGTGAAAATAGGCAAGGACAAAGAGAAAAGAGAAGAGAAACAATAAAGAACACAGATTTATATGATTCGTCAATGTGCCTACATCCATGCGTACAATAGATCTGAATTTAAATAAAGAACTCCCAAGATGGTGTTAGGGTTACAAGAATATGATTTCCCTCTTCTAAAGCGCAGGCATAAACGTTCCTTTATTTACTAGGAACCCTAGGATTACAAAAAGATAGGAAAAAGAGCCAAAACCCGAAGGCCATACGCTCCTAGGACTTCGACCATTCGGGCCTTACTGTGCCGGTCCAGACAGATTTGCAATCTAGAATCTTTGTAGTGGACCGTTTGAACCTTCAAGCCTTCTGTTTTGTTAGCCAACACTCACTTCGCTCCACTCTGGATTTCTCTAACGTCTTCCATCTTGTTTGGAACTTTAGTGTAATTAAAGTGAGCCATAACTCCGACAAAGGCCAAGGAGGAAATAGGTTGAAGTGGTAAGAGACATGATTACATCGAGCTATTGAGAATATGACTTTAAATAAAGCTAGTTGGAGAAAATTAATCTATATAGGCAGCCCCAAATTATTGGATTGAGACTTTTTAGTTACATCTGCAGTGAGTGGTCTTGTATAAATATAAGTTCCTTTGGACATAAAAATGTGATCGGCAAACCAGCAAGAGACATGCATGTAGTTTGTTAGTATTTATATGTTTTACGCATGTAGCTTGTAATTCATATTACTGCCATAGTAATTATTTTTTTCCCTCACCAATAAAATTAGTGGTTGGATGTGTACATGAAATCCATAAAAATCTGTTGATTTTAGTGGAATTTTTATTTAGTTCTCATTGAATACGAATCAACTATTTGAGGGGACTAAATTTGGAACAAAACTTTACTGTTTAATCATTCACTGTGTATTGTCATAAGGCGGGAGCTAGTACTGCTGGATCTGATTTTCTTGGTGCATCTTATTTCCTTTCTTTCCCTCAAATTCATTCTTTGTGTAAGTTGAAATAATGCACTTCCCAAGAAAGTTGGAATAATGGACCTCACTGTTTATGCATCCATCCTAATTGTTCTTTCATCAATAACTATTCTTCTGGTTCCTCTTAGGAAAAAGAAAAGACTTGCTTAATGGAGTGTGTTGTGCGTGTAGGGTCTTTTGCTGGTTTGGGTTTTCTTTCATGGTACTTGTCAGGGAAAATCCGGGCATTTGATCGTAAGGGCCATGTTGCGAAGCTTTGTCTCGTTCTTCTGCCCTTACTCGTTGCAGCTCTAGTGGGAGTTTCACGAGTGGATGACTATTGGCATCATTGGCAAGATGTATTTGCAGGAGGTCTTCTAGGTTTGTGATTTGTTGATAGAATCCTTCCTTAACATTTTAGTCTCATGCTGTTTAATTGCTTGGTTATCATTTTAATTTTTTTTCCTTTGTGCAGGATTGACTGTTGCTTCATTTTGTTACTTGCAATTCTTTCCACCGCCATATGATGTAGATGGTAATTTTCCTTCCATACTTGAAAGTTATTTCATATTTGCAGTTGTGCAATCTCACAATCTCTTGGTCACCATAGGGCTGTAATACAACTCTTGCAAACTGACATCCAGATGTGCGCCCAATTGAAATTCCATGCATGTTAGAAACTATAGGGAAAAAAGATATGGTTGCATCTTTTATCTATCTGCTATTTGGTTGGTCTACAGTTGAATTGGAATGTTCTTTGTACCTGTGCACTTGCTAGTTTAAATCGATGCTGCAGTGTCACATGTATTTAGGCTGCTATTTTAGCTGTCCAATTTCCATACTTTATATGAATGATTTCCTTTGCATTATATTATCCAAATTGTAAATTGTGAGGTTGAAATAATATTTTCTTTTGTTAATAAAACAATCTTATTGCTTGCACCGTTGTGTTTTTTCTGGGTTTATTTGCTGTTAGAGAGATTCTTGGGTGGCTTTAAGAATGTGCCGAAATTTCCCTTCAATTTTTGTATGTGATGTTGAATTGCAAAATGATGTAGAGTTAATTTTTCACAAGTTTCTAACTCTTTGGAAGACAGACTGCCTTCTTGAAAACTCTGAGCTGATGGTGGCTGTCTCCCAGTTCATTCCTTTTGATTTATTCTTCATTTATTCTTGCTGGAATTACAAATTAACTTTCTAACAATATAAACCACCACCGCTGTTTGGCCAAAATAGTACCTACCCCCAATGGTTTTAGATGTGTGTAAATTGACTCTCTATTTGTGATGGTGTAAGTTGATTATGGAGGTGAGAGTGATTGTGGATTTGGGGGTCGTAGTTAGGTTAACAGTGGATTTGAGAGAATGGTTGTAATTTGGTGCCTTGGTGGTGATGAGTAGTGGTGGCCTGTTGTTGGTGGTAATATATGAAGCACAATGAAGATGAGCTGTGCTTTTTAGTTGGTGATGGGTTGGAGGTTCTGTTGGGTGGGTTTATGGTTCGAGATATGGTGGTTGGATGAGGTGAGCATGGTAGTATACATTGGGAAAAGGAAAAAAAAAAGTTTCTCTTTGTTTTTTTTTTGGGGGGGGGGGGGGGGGGGGGTGTAGTGGCTCCGTTGGGTGCCTTTTGGTTATGGTGAGACGTGAGTGTGGTGGTTGGGGAAGGTAGTAGCTGATCTTTGGGAAGAGGGGGAGAGAGCGTGTTGTGTGCATGCGTTTGTGGTTTTGTTTGGTATAGGGGGATTGGTGTTTGGGTTAGAAGCATGCAGTGGCTGCGGTGATGCAATGAAAATGTCGGTAGTAGTGTGCCAATGGAATTGGCACCACAAGTCCAATGTCAATGAAGGCATCCATGATTGAGCATGAGAGATAGTAAACTCTGCAAATCTCCTCCTTGAACTAAGTTTAAGGGAGTTTTAGATAAGAGGATACCTAGTCTGTTTATTCTATATCAATAATACATATTTTAATTAAATAAGATTTTAAAGAATTTGTAATGAAGTAATTTTTTCATTTTGTGTTACGATTATTTTGTAACGTGACTTTAAAGAACCTTTTGGTAGGGGATTGTACTACTCAGAAACCTCAGGAGAGGTAGATGTGATTTGTTGCATTCCATTATGCACCTAATCTTCTTTGGTTGGAGTTGCTCCCACTTTTCCAGCTGTTGGACACGTTTATTAAATTTTGTTGCATTATTTTTGCCTTGAATATTACAATCTTGTCTGTAAAGCATTACATTATGGCCTCGTTTGTTTTACGGATGAAGACATCGGATTGGACTGCTTAGCTATGGGGTCCACCATCATCCAGCATTTGTTTTGGAAATTGGCCGAGGGATGCCTCATCCAATGGGCCCCACAAAAATGAGTTTTGTCCTGGCCTTTGCCAGATGTCTAATACCAGGGGTGGGGTGGGATAAATATCCCCCACCTCTAGATTTGGTTCCCACCAAGATCTAAAGGTTGAAAATTATTTTCTTTCACATCGCATATCAAATCACATTTTTTATCTCACTTTATATCCCACCAACCAAACACCAAAAAAAATAATCCCACATAAAAAATAATTCTATCTTTTATTCAATTCTACATATTATTCCCATGGACCTCACGGTATTATTTATCCCCTATCATCCCATCTCCCAAACAAACACAGCCTATAATGCTTGTTTAATGTTTCCATGCTCTTTCAGCTAAGTGTTGTGTTGCATAAGAATCATGAATACAATGGGCCTCTTTTAAGCTGGAGAATTATCCACATTTTACAGCTTCACTTTCATATTGATTGATGTGTTTAAATTGCAAGGAAAATACACTGGGAAGTTAGAAGAATATACTTTTTTTTCTTTCTAGCATCTTCTTGATGGTATGGCTGAACGGCATCACATACTCATACGTCATCCTTAGGTGATGGCATCCTCACAAGTTATACCAAATGAAAATTATGGAGTTCCAAAAATGGTTCTCGAGCTGAAACAAACCTCTCTCTCCATTTGATTAGGGTGGGCAATATTGGACATTGCACAATAGCACCACCCGAAATTACTGAGAAAAAACATGAACACTAGACGAATTTGTTAATTTGAAATTGACACAATTTGATCCAATTTTGAAATAAATAAATTATTTAATATGTTAGTTAAATTTTGAGATGTTTGAGCATAAAGAATAGACATGATTATAAATTCGACTATGGTGCATTTACATAAAACTGCCACCCTACTCTTTTGACAGCGCTGATTCTTGGCAATTTTTTTTTTTTTTTTCCACCATATGTTTTTCTATTCCATTGCTTTCATCATTCCACCATATGTTTTTCTATTCCATTGCTTTCATCGTTCCCCTCTTTCCTATATAGCTGACAAAGCAGTTCTGTATGTTTCATCCCCTATCTTGGAATTGGTCTTTCGATTTTCATCTCTTGGTTCATTATTTTTGGATTCAGGTTGGGGTCCGCATGCATATTTTGAAATGTTGGCAGAGTCCCGAAGTGGAGCTCAGTTATCAACCAACAGCGCCAACAGTCTCATTACGCGCTCAACAGAACTCAGGACTGCATATGGCCAATCTCACCGAGGCATGGCAATATCAGAAGCCAATATGAGGGAGACAAGCCCAATCCTAGATGAGATTGAAAGTGGGAGATCAAGACACTGACCTCAGGTTTTCCGTTATAGACAGAACAAAGAGATGTATAAATCAAAACCAACTGTGCTTGCGCTGTTAGGTAAGTTGAAATATGCTTGTTATTGTTGGCAGGCTTGTCCTTTGAACTTCTCACATGGCCAATTTGGAACGGTTGTTCAGTTGTGGATTTCTCAAAAGCAGTGGCATTCTCTTTCTTTCATTCTTGATGTTCTTATGAATTGAATGCTATGTTGGCTTTTTACCGTCTTGAGGTTGCAATTCTAAGGCACGCGATGCCCCCATTGTAACGAGATCATTTAACTTGGAAAACTTTGCGTCTATTGGCATGCAAGTTCTTGTGTTTTGTTGTTGCTGTTTTTTTGGGGGGTGTTGTGTGAGAAAAATTTTCCAATCCTTCTCCGTCGTTGCCAGTATAATGCAACTCAAAAAATGCTAAAAAAATAAACTAAAATTTTTGGACGAACAGGTTATGGAAACGCTTTTAAGGCCTTTTTCAATTGTCTCCACCTTTTAAATCTCATATTCATTTATTATATATATATATATATATCACTTGACCTCATCT
>JAVXUM010000001.1:20548710-20570112 GCA_035590655.1 Pouteria glomerata
CACAATAAGTTGTCTCGATTTATCATTTCCATTGGGTGTTGGCCCATAAAAGACGATACACATGGTGTCAGTTTATCGTTTCCATTTGGTGTTGGCCCATAAAAAGCGATGTATGTTATGTACCCACCTAAAATTGAATTGTTGATGGAAATATGAATCAAATAACTACAAGAATGGTTATGAAATTTGAATCCTATGTAGTGATGTTATTGAACATGTGATTAATGAGCTTGATTTGTAAGTTTATTTATTTATTTTTTTTGGTAAGTATTGTAAGTTTATTTTAAGTGGTGAATATTATGTTTCGATTGGACAAATGCAAATGATGATTTTATATATGGGCATTAATAGTATGAATCAAATGAATTGTAATTGTTATCAAATTTATTTACATTATGTATATGCTAGTATGAAGTTACGTGAGCATAAGAGGGCCAATGCTGAGGTCCCTATAGACTTTGTTGCAGGTACTAATCAAGACCACTAATGGGAGGGCACGTGGGCTATACTAGGATTGCATATGTATAGATCATCCAAGTCTTGGACCAAAATTTTGCTTAGTTACTTCAAACATTCTTTTGGGGTTATAATAATATTGTTTAAGGAGAGTTATGTTATTTTTGGATTGTAAAGGCCATAAGGCCTATGTAGAGTGTTAATGTTGGTGATATGTTAGAATGGTGATCTGGTATTGGGTCTAGGTTTAATTTACTTTATCTTTATTTCGTCTAGTGGGTTCATTATGTGATTACTGTGTTACTCTAATTGGGGCATTACTGATGTTAGATCGTGTTATGTATGTTATCATTACTCACTCCTCGGGTTATGAGATCCGGGGCGTGACAGGTTGGTATAAAGCGTAGGTCGAAATACATAAGGACATAGGGAGTCTTGCATATCATATATGTTTACATAGTAGTTAAAATAGATCTAACTCTAGATTTAAATGTTTTGTTTAAATTTTTAGAGGGGATATGAAAGAGAAGAGTACAGTAACATGAAACCCCAGCCAGCTGAGGGGGAGATTATGTGGCCAGATGATGACATTTTTGTGTGAGTGGCAATTGAGGGTCTAGTTGAGTCCCAACTGCAAAATTTACTAAGGGGTAAAGTGAGAGTAAGTATGGTAGCATCCACTGAGGGTCAGCCGATAATACCATATTCAGAAGTGTCATATCCACCTCTTTATCCAGCATACTAACCATGCCCATCCGTGATGCCTTACCTGGCTCATTACTCATCTCAGCCGGGATATCCAATGGTGGTGATATAGAATGTGACTTTGATTGTCCCTACCCTACCCACAAATCCAAATGTGAGTCCAAATACTATTCTAGAAGCAAATCCAATTACTCAGAATACTAATTCATTGGGAACTAGTCTTAGAATTTGGGAGGTAGGTGAGAGTTCAAAAAGTCAAGAAGATCATCTACAAGGAGCTTATGGGAAATGCCGTAGATAGGAGTGTATCCGTTACTAGTGTCCTAAATAGTGCATCAAGAAATGCACATATTGTGGTAGACGGGGGCATACCCACAGTTTATGCCCTTACTGTAGGATGTAAGTAAGTAATGAAATGTAGGAGAAGGGAAGATTTTGGAAACGCAATCCCCTTAGAGATGAACGGAATGGTTGTAAGATTACCAATTAGTGTAATGTTATGTATTTACTTTATAATTTGGTTAGTTATACTCTCGTGAGACTGATGTAGTATGGAAAATGTGATGTAAACTTGAATGAATGAAAATGGTATTGTTATGATGTATCGATGTGGAAATATTGAATTGTTATTACAATGTTGGATGAAGTTATGGTATATTATGATATCAACTACTAATAAATTCTTACTATTATGTACTTATTTATATTTTTAGATAATGCCACCACGTGAAGTTAGAATTAGAGGCTGAGGCCGAGTCGAGGTAGAGGAATGGGACAAAGAAAAGCCATGAAAAGAGACCATGAAATTAATGCTCCTGTTAAGCAAGAATAGAAAACTCACCATAGTGCGGTAGCAGAAGCACATGGGTACTCAGTGGTGAGGAGATACTGTCCAGGGCACCTGAAGTTCCACCGTTTGCAACTATTGATGTTGGGGCAATTACAACAAATGGTGATGGTTATGGCTGCCTTAACAGGAGAGGCACGAGTTAGGCCCCAACCATTGATGCAGACTGGCACCATAACTCTAGGGAGGTTCAGGAGGATGAAACCTCCAACATATGATGGAGTAGTAGATACAGATGTGGCAGAGCATTTTTTGGAGGAATGTGAAAAGATATTGGTCGCCATAGAGATTAATGACAACATTTCAATTAGTGGGGAGAGCATCGGCGTGGTGGTTTAATTTGAAAGAGACAGGTGGAGTAAAGGGATTCACATGGAAATGAGTCAAGAAAAAATTTTGGGATCACTTTTTCCCTCAATCCTTGAAGGATGCTAAAAGATAAGAATTTGCAAGTATAATTCAAAGAGCTAGGACTATGCTTGAATACGAGAAGAAGTTCTCAGATTTGTCAAAATATACATCGAAGTTGATTTTTACCACTAACTTGAAGTGTAGAAGGTTAGAGAGGAGATTGAGGCCTACTTTGAGAAATAAAATAATGCTGTTGGGTTTAGAAGACTATGAGAAATTGATTAACAAAGCAATGATGGTGGAGAGAGATTTAAGTGAGACTAAAATTATTTATGAGGGCTGATGAATTAAAACACAGGAGCTCAGCAAGAGGGTGAAAGCAGAAAGAAACTTAAAGGAAGTACATTAGTTCCCCCGATGCAACAATCATAGCAAGGGAGTACCGCAACTAGACAATCGAGGAGGTCAAAAGGAGTTTCCCAAAAATAAATTATATGCTTTAGTTGTAAATTGTCGGGTCACAAGAGCAATGAATGTCCCAAGACTAGAAGGCAGGGTGAGTTAGTGGGACAATTGAGAAGTGGACAAATGAGAGAAAATAGAGCATGTTATATTTGTGGACATATAGGGCATATTCAAAGATTTTGTCCTCATGTTTAAGGCAGTGTAACGGGGAAGATAGTACCGACAGGTCAATCATTTCAAGGCAATCGTTCTGCAGTATCCCAGTCAGTGCAGCCGAACTAGCAAAGGAATACTCCCCATGAGGCAATGTAGAGTGGAGTATCCCAGCAGCAAAGGGGGAATTTATAAAGGCAGAGGGTTGGTAGACCCCAGAATACATAGGCCCGGGGAAGAGTGTTTGTAGTGGCTCAATAAGAAGCATCAGTTAAGCCTATGGTGACTAGAGGTATTTTCAAAATTTATTTATCCAATGCCATGGTACTTTTATATATGGGAGCATCCTATTCTTTCATAACTACAAAGTTTGTGTATACTTTGGGATTAGAAGTTAGCCCTTTGGATTTATTTTTGTGTATTGAGACACCCATAATCGAGTTTTCTTCTTTGACCCAAGTATATAAAAGATGTGAAATAAAGGTAGAGGATGTATATGATGGTAAAGAATTTATCTCCACTTTTGACTTAATTGTATTGGAGATGAGGGGTTTTGATGTCATACTTAGGATGGATTAGCTTAAATCCTACCAAGTTATGATCGACTGCCATAGACAGAAAGTAACCTTATCTACCCCAGAAGGAGAACATTCGTTTCTTTACATATCGGCGTGAATTGCGGGATCTGTCATTTTTGAATGACCATGCAAGGACTGATTTATGTAGTTTGTTTGAGTGTATGGTTTTGGAGAAAGAGAAAGAGGAACAGAAGACTGAGTTACCTAGGGTTATGAAGGAATTTCCTGATATGTTCCCAGAAGAAATATCAGGATTGCCAGCTGAACGGGAAGTAGAGTTTGGTATTAATCTTATTCTAGGCATGGAACCCATCTCCGTTCCTCCCTGTAGGTTGGCACCGGTAGAGTTAGCAAAACTAAAAATACAAATTGAGGAGTTATTTGCTATGGAGTTTATAAAGCCGAGTACCTAACCTTAGGGTGCACCGGTATTGTTTGCAGCCAAAAAAGATAGGACACTAGGGATGTGTATTAACTATAGAAAATTGAACCGAGTGATTATTAAGAATAAATACCCACTACCAAGAATTGAAGGGGTCTTTGTTTCACCAACTGAAGGGATCTTTGTTGTTCTCAAAGATCAACGTGCGGTCAGGGTATCACCAGCTAAGAATAGAAAAAGAAGACATCCCAAAGACAGTATTTAGGACTCGGTATGACCATTACGAGTTTTTGGTTATGCCGTTTGGCTTGACAAATGCACCGTCAGTGTTTATAGATCTGATGAACTAAGTTTTTAAAGATTATTTAGATAAGTTCGTTGTGGTGTTCATAGATGATATTTTGGGGTACTCTAAGTCAAAAGAGAAACATGAACAACATTTGAGACTGGCGTTATAAAGATTAAAATAGCATAAGTTTGACTAAGTTGACTAAGAAAGAAATCAAGTTTGAATGGAGTGAAGTATGTGAAAAGTCATTCCAAGAAGTAAAGAGAAGATTAACCACCGAGCCTATGCTTATTATTCCAGAAAGAGGAGCCGATTATTTAGTTTATTATGATGCTTCACGAAAAGGACTTGGGTGTGTTTTGATACAAAACAGAAGAATAGTAGCTTACGGGTCTTGATTAGTATGTATTATTACACAATTCTATAAATATCGAGCATGCTAATTATGAATTTATACTTATTATTGATGATGTGCTTGCTTAATTATCTCATTTTCATGCATTCTTGATGTTTGTGTGTTTCAGGTGTTATAATATGGTGTTTAAGGCCTAAATGTTACCAAAGGTGCATATGAAGAGAAACCAAAGCAAGCCAGAGTGAGGAATTGCTTTCCAAGACCTCCTAAACCTCTCAAGAGCCATTCTAGTGCATAAGATAATCTATAGGAAATGGCCCAAAGATCAAACCAGTCGAAGATATGTTACAGCAGAATTTTGCACGACATCCTATTACTCTTTAAGTCATAACTTTTTGCTCAGAACTCCAATGGACGCGATTTTTTTCGGTTGGAAAGAAGACTCGAAGGCCTACAACTTTCGTGTTTTAGTCGAAGCCTGAATCTCTCGTATTCAAGGTCAAAATCGCATTGGAATTTTAGAATAGAAAGCTGAATGTGGAGCTGAGAAATAGTACCAAGGGCGCCCCACCTAAGCATGGGTGCCCCACTCTGAGTCAGAGAGGCACCCCCAGATAGTGTAATTTTGGAGCTTCACTTGGACAAAGCATCAAACACTTGGAGGGCATCAACCAGGGGCGCCTTACCTTAGCATTGGCGCCCTACATGGACAGGGGCACCCCACCATGAATCAGGCGGGCGCCCACCGAGGCATGAATTTGCGCTATATTCATTTAGGACTTCATCAAACAGTTGGTGGAACAGTGCTAGGGGCGCCTCACCCAAGCAGGGGCGCCCCACTGAGAGTGACGTTTGATTTTCTTCATTCCTGTAAAAAGACTATTTTACCTTCACTTTTGGACATGTATAAATAAGTGAACTTAGAGATGTTTGGGGGACTTTTTACCATTTTTTCTCTTTTTCTTTATATTAGATTAGGTTAGGGTTAGGGTTTCGAGTACGTTGTTTAAGATTGCTACTCTATTTGTAAGTTTTATTTTCATCTTTTAATTTTAATTTAAGTATGTAGCTTTCTCTCTTTGTTGTTCAATCTTGTTTTCATTTTCATGGCATGCTCTTATTTCTTATTTGTGATTTCATTATGATTATGCTAGGCTAGTTTTATTCTTGGCTTCAAGCCATTGAAAGTGTTGTGGTTAGCTTTTGTTTAATCAGATGCAAATGATTTTCAGTAAAATATTTTTTATGACTTTTAATTGAAATCTCTTGGTAAAGCTAGGGTTCTTTTGAAACCTCTCACCTGTGTTACAACTGTGGCTTGGTTACAAGTTTTCACTTGTGCACACTAAGTGTTTGGTTCAATGTCCCGGTGAGTTAGAGATTTATCTTCCAAAACCTAAATTAGGTTTTCTTATGAAATCAAGTTGTCCATGTTATAATCTTCACATGGTTATGAGTTTCAAGTGCTTGATTCAATGGCTCGATGACTTAGAACTTATTACCTAAAACCAAAATTTAGGCTTTCCTACGAAATCGGCTTATCTGTGTTAAAATCAAAGATTGGTTGCACTTATGCACACTAGGTGTTTGATTAAATGTCTCGATGAGCTCGAAATTATTTTCAAAGCCTTTACTTACTTTGAGATTTCTACAAATCATATTTCAAAGAACATCTTCCGACCTAATAACGCATGCGCGGTTGTTGGGTTGAGTCATAAACACATTTGAGAGAATCTTTGCCACCCTAATATTGGATTTGGTTTGTAGTCAACAATGTTTTAATTAATATTATTTCTTATGCTTTTGTTTTAGTTTAATTTCTTCACTCCACCATCTTCAACCAAACCCATATCCCATAATCTAAATTTAGCTAGGTTAAGTTAGGTTCACCTACTAAATAAGAGAATAAATCTAGTATTTTTAACACATCCCTCCCTGTGGAAAGAACAACCGATACTCCGTACTGTTTTTATAAATTTAAATTTGCTACCTACTACGACTTGTGCGCTTGCGGATCAAAGTCAAATTCCCTGATCAGAGCAGCATAACATCTACGTGGAGAACCTACAATATAAGTAAATTAAAGTAACTCAAACCTAGACCACAGCTAGGTCATCATGTCCAACATATTCTTATCATTTATACATTACATAAGCCTTATGGCTTTTACGACCTAAAAACAATAACTCTCCTTTAAATCAATACCATTACATACCAAAAGAATATTTAACATAATAGCAAAAAAATTAATTATTCCTAAGCGAACTCAAGTGTATGCACTTCTAACTCTGCCCATGCACTCACCTAGTTCTCTGGGTTAGTTCCTACTACAAAATCTGTAGGGACGTGAGCACTAATCCTCTTGTGCCCACATAACTTCAAAATAACATATATAAAATGTAAGATAAATATACTATCTATTCACTTTTTAATCTTCTAAAAATTTTAAAAAGTTTGAAACATGTATTCTATCCATGTGTATATTCATTAGTACATAAGCCCTTATCAAGTCCCAGTATCATAACCATAATTTATCAAATAATCAAACACAGTAATCATTAAATTTCATACACAGCATTAACATTTAACTATCATTCACATATCCATCACTCAAATCATCGGGGGTTTGGTATAAAAATCACATATCGTCTTTTATGGGTCCAGACCCAACGGAAATGATAAATCGAACGTCATATTGTGGGCTACTAATTATACTATAAAAAGTACAATCATAAACTTCAACTTAAGGATCAATAGGAGGATTTATGTGTTTAAAAGAGAAATTAATAAAGTTTAATGTATTAATGTGAATTTTGGTAACTTACAGGTGTCTGGGAAGAAGATAGCAGAAAATTTGACTTAAAGAAGAAAATCAGAACACTAGTTCAAACATTGGTTTGAACCACAAACTGTTTGAACACTGGTTCAAACAACAGAGAGCATGATAAGGAACAACAGCAAGAAAATTGGCTAAGTATAAAGAAAGTGGTTCGAACCATTGTTAGATCAACAGAAGAGCAACACACCTGGAGGCCTTGAAAAAGTCTAAGTCCAGAGATTGGTTCGAACGTTGGTTCGAACAGACATTTGTTCGAACGTTGGATCGATCAACAGAGGCCACAGTGAGTTGAAGACTTGAAGAAATAACTAAGTGTTGAAAACGAAATTTGAACATGTGTTCGAACCACACTATGTTCGAACTATGGTTCGAACAATAGAGGCTGATGCAGATAATCAAGACAAGAAAAATTTTAAGTGTTTCAAGAAAGTTCGAACCCTTGTTCAAACCATGTTCTGTTTTAACTCATGTTCGATCAACAGAATGCTTGCAAGGTCAAGGAGGAGCTAAACGTCTAAGTCCCAGGAATTAGTTCGAACAGTGGTTCGAACCATAGGCTTATTCGAACAGTTGTTCGAACCATTTTGCATTTATTGTATTTCGTGATTTAGATTGATAAGAAAGGGTAGTTTTGTACTTTTGTATATAAGGAGCAGCAAGGTCGTTTGAGAGAGAGTTTTTTACATACATTTCAATTCCAGAATTTCCATTTTGTAGAGAGATAATTTAGAAAGAGAAAGTAGATCTAGTTTTCTTTTTTCTAGCAAATTTTTGCATTACACTTTGAGATTATGGATAGAATAGTTACTTCTTCAAGAAATTTCTCTTCAATTATGTTAGAGTAGATCTTACTCTTGGATTCAAGGCAAGTTTATAGTTGAATTGTATATATATTCCAAAGTAATGAGCTTCAATGTTGAATTCATGTATTGAAAGTTCAATTTATGTTTGATTTGAACTTCTTTTGATCTTGTAATTGAGAATTTGATTGAATACTGAAATTGTATAGTTTATGGCTTTTATTTATGGAATTCTAGCTAAAATTGTCATATATTTCTCTTGAAATTATATGGTAATTACTAATCCTAGCTTTCATCCATAAGAACTATAGGTTATGCATACAAGATATTTGATTAAACTTTTCAATTAGTTTTTGTACCTTAATTCTCCACTCAAATAAGATTTAAATTGTTCTAAAACGATTTTCTATTGAAATATCCTCTGATCTACTTCTTTGAGGGTAGATTGAGTAAGTGAAATCTTTGGAAGTATATACAAGTCACTATAATTTGCTTTGAATCCAAGTTTCCTTTTAAATTTCCTAAACACAAGTTTTCAATCAAACCACCTTTCTCAACTGAAATCAAATTCTATTATTCATTGTGATATCAAATTACACCTAAAACTTTTCCAAATTAGTTTTGTTCATTGATTTGGTAAGGCTCTCTGTGGACAAGATTCGGTTCTTACTGGTTATTGTCATTCAACAAGACATCCTGCACTTAGGGTCGAGCCAATATAAATTAACAATTGGACGAGCAAGCACCTATCATTCAGTATTTAATACGCTTGGCCAAAGTCAGGCTTATTGGTGTGATGTGGAAACAAAGAATGTCCGAATATCATATCCATCTACCATGTATGATGAGAAACTAACTAAATCAAGAAAATCATAATAAATAAACAACAAAGTAATAAATGAATCGAATTTGTTACTTCATGCCTCATTTGTATGTAGAATCTATTCATTGTGGTCGAAGGCATAAGAAATTATTATTTCTTCTATTCGGCAAGGTGAGCTCGGGATGCCACGATGTGTCTAGGTATTTTTGTACTAAAATTATGCCCCAACTCTAGTCAGGATAAGTCCTTACCCGAGTAGAGTAATAAGATAGAAATTTTTTTGACATGAAATCCTTCCGTATTCCTTAACACTGTTTCACTTTTGACATGTCACCTTTTGATTTAACTCTTTTTTGATGTTTGGGAAACTATTTCATCTTTTAGCGCGTCACACATCGATACACACACTGAAAACCCTAAAAAGGTAACTTGTAACAGGTCACATTAATATCATTTCGTGCTGCGGCGTTAAATGCTATTATGCCGCCCATCTTCTGTTTTTCAATTTCTTTGATATAAATATACTCTATATACCATATCCGCCATTATTGACCCCTTTCGAAATTTTTGAATTTCAAACTTTGTCACAAATTCTTGCAATTTTGAGTTTCACTCTATAAACCTTTTCTTTTGGTTCCAAACTTTCATGTAGTGAGTATAATAATTTTGTTATTCTCTACTTCGTCTGTTTCTATTTTTACTAAATTCGGGAAAATGGGTAGAGTCACAGAAGAAATTAAAGGAGAAAGGATTGATACTTTTAAGTAAAGATTCAACATCTTTGCAAATATTAATGTTAGACTTACTGGGAATGTAGAACATGAATTAGGTACTTTCTCTCTAGTTACTATAACTGAAGGGTGTCTTAGGTTTTTAGTATCCTCTTTTTCTCCGTTGAGTTTTCAATAGGGCTAACCTCTCCCTCAGATGTGTCATCCATAATTTTTACAGAATAGTCAATGGTATAGATGAAATTGACTATCACTACGGGTTTCACATTTCTGAGTAGGATTTCTTTATTACTATTACATACAAAAAGTTAGGAAAAATAAAAATCTTGTCTTGGAAAAGTCCTAGTCCACATTCTCCCAGACAACATCAAGGGGCTAGAAGATGATTTTTGCATTATCACGGGACATTGGATGTACAGCCCTGACAAAGATCCTTTCTTATCGATCATTACAAGGTCATTTAGCCTACGTCAGATAGCTTTAGTGTTCTAATTTCTGCATTTATTCTTTAATTTCTTACTAGAAATGTTCTCTAATCAATCACTTTCTCTTGTAGACGAGCAAGCAAAGAAATCTTAGGCAAAGGGAACCCAAGCCAACCATTCCCACTTGGAGGAAGTGTTCGAATTCTTCAATGGTACAGAAACCTTTCCCTTCGCGAGGTCAACTCTTATCCTTTTCAATTTCATGCCAACCTACCACTCATTCATCTTCTCTGTGTAAGGTTTTCCAATCAAGAAGGCTGATGATATCCAGCACTAGTAGTTCAACTGGACTCTAGAGTGAAAATTGGAGGTTTACCATAACAATCATCTTGCCTGGTGTCTAGCACCAGGCACAACCATTCCATTAGAGCAGTCTATCTTTTCAACTCAACCATCAGCCCCTATTATTTCAAATATGGATTCTCATGTTCGATAGTTACTAGAGCTTGAGGAAAAAGAAGAAAAGTTTAGGTTGACACAGATTAACAATGTTAAGCAGAACATGGCTCTAAAGGGTGATATTAAAAAAATCAACGAGGAAAATGACAAAAAAATGAAGGCTGAGGAGGCCAAGAAAAAAGCCGAGCTTGGGAAAAAAGTTAAGCAATAAGAAACTGAGAACAATAATAAGAGCTCGGGGGTCACCATCATCAAATTATCAGATACCTCAAAGAAAACCTTCCAAATGAAAAATAACGACCCAAAGGGTAGAAAAAAGTAGAAGATCATTAAATCTATGGAGATTATTCTTCTAGAAGATCCTCCATTAATTATGGTGCCCCTAATTCAATCAAAAGATATTTCAGACTCCTCCTGACCATCATCTCCTTGGTAACCGGGCTCTATACCAACCAATGGATAGAGGTTTAAACAAGTCCCTTTAGAGACTATTTATCCAAAAAATTAGCTTGGGACTCTCCACCTTTCATTATGCAGATTTTGATCTCAAGCCTTCAATTCCCATTTGGACATCCCTTCATAATCTAAAATTTTGCTCAGAACCATCTGATAAAGTACCTCAAAGGCGTTCTTCCTCCATGTGGTCAACAAGATATAAGAAAGAATCGACTTGAGGATCTCTATTCCACGCTAATGAAGAGCACGATCACGGTAAACTCTTGTCAACTTATTTTTTGTATTTGAAACCTTTAAAATAAGAAATTTCATTGATTAATTATTTTCTTTTATTGCAGTCAACTTTACATTATGGCCAGAAACCAATCTCTACATCAAAAATCTGACCAAGATTATGCTTATATTGGTAACTTGAAAGAAAAAATTAAAGATCGTAAGGAAGAGAAAAAAGAGATAGAACAACAACTTAGGGTTGCCAACTCAAAGGCTAAGGCCATTGAGAAAAAAACAGTTGCGATGAGAAGCACTTGGCCATGATGGATGAAGAACTGATAGAAAAAATTAGCTAGGTTACTGCAACCCAAGCTAAGCTCATATAGACTAAAACTGAGTAGAAGGGGATGGTTGAGGAACTAAAGAAGTTAAGGTTGGAGCAATCCAACCTCAAAAGAGAAATTGAAAGATTAAATATCGAGCTCAAGGGAAAGTCTAATGCCCTATAGTAAAAAGACCTTGCATTGAAAACGTCTAAGGAGAAAGTTACCTAGGAGCTTGAAGCTTAATTTGAAGATTTAATCTGCCAAATAAAAGATGCTTAGAACAAATATTTTCTGGATAGTTGGGAAGCTACAATGAAAAAGATGTCTTTTGAGCCTCTTTTCAGACATACAGAGAGGTACCGTTTCCAAATGCACAAAATACCATCCCCTTCTTCAGCTTTGGTCGGCCACTTTGGATTCTAACTATTGACACTCTTAAAGAAGAAGAAGACCTCGAGGAAGGAGAAATGGAGGTTGGTAGTACAACCAAAGCTAATAATGCTCAATCAACCTCTATTTCTAATCTAGAAGGCCCCTCTTCTGATAATGCCGCTTAGAGTCCTAAGTTAGAAGTTGCTAAAGTGATCAAGGAGATATCCTTCGAGCTTAAGAAAAATAAAGCTAAGGACGAAGAAAAGAAGTGAGACTCGAGCTCTTCATCCCTGAAATCTTTTGTTCTTCTTATCTTTACTACTCGTCGTAATGAATCCTAAATTGTAATGTAAGATATTACTAAGTTTAATGAGAATGACCTTTTAAAAATTATTCTTTGTGGAAATTGTTGTATTCTACCTTATGTTTAATATAGAATTTGAGCACTTGTTAACCCATCATTTCAAATTTTCCGAGACATTACCTAAAAGTCAAATGAAAAAGTCATAGCTTCCATTGCCGAGGAGATAATTAAAAGAATGATCGAGAACCTTATCAATGAAGTTGTTGACAAGATAGTTAGTATTTCTTCCAACTCTACTTATTTAGCCTCAACTTGAGCTTGAAGGTCTTATTTTTATTTAATAGCGTCTGGATCTTCCATGCTTCACCATCTACTTGACCCTAATCCTAGAGTCCGTATGAATAACGTATTTCATTTTTACCTTAAAGGTGTAGTCTCGTCTCCCGCATGAAGAGACAGTAGGGGCATTCTTTTTATTCTGTAACCATACTTGATGAAATTTGAAAGAATGAGAAATTCTCAATAACATAAGGATGTGGAAAACAAAAACGGGGCTCACTATGGGCGTCAAATGTTTGGAATAAAAAATATCATTGGACTAGAGCACCATGTCAATCAGACTAACAAAATTCAAGCCTGCAAAGTACAAAAAGTTAGAGAAAATGGCCAAAGAGGGTGCCTAACCAAAAACCCTCTAATGGCAAAGTCAAAATAGGCTTGAGGGAAATAATAGAGAAAGTGACAAGTGCTTAGTTGACAAATGATGAACTTACCTGAATTTTGGAGCTAAGTGTTATATTTATAGTCTAATAGAATGAATAAATTAATGTAAAAGTAATTAAGATAGTCATAATTTCCTAGCCACTCACCTTGTATTTGTATAGATACACAAGTGTATATGTATGCCATGGTTTACGGCACATTTAATACCCATCACTCAGTATTTAATGTGCATGGTGAAAGTCAGGCTAGTGGGTGTAATATAGACACAAAGAATGTCCAAATGTCTTATTCACCTGTCACATGTATGATGAGAGACTAAATAAATCAAAAAAATCATAATAAATGAGCAAAAAAGTAATAAATGAACCAAATTCATTACTTCATACCTTATTGATACATAGGACCCATTCATTGTGATCAGGGGCATAAAAAATTAACATCCCTTCTGCTTAGTAAGGTGAGCTCGGGATGCCGCCACGTGTCTAGGTGTTTTTTGTCCCAACACTTTTTCTCTCCTCCAAAAATTTCTCTCAACCCTTCAGTTTTGTTATTTTTTTTGGAAAAATAAATAACACAAAAGCATATATAACTTAGGTAGCCTAACATGGTATAGTAATCGATACACAAAACTAAATTTAACCAAATTAAGAAAATGAAGCAAAAATAAATAGATAGAACACGTATGTATTTAGGTTGGACTAGCTTAATTGAAAGAAAATTGTTATATTTATCCACCATTGTCATTACAAAATATCATATAGAAATTCCAATCTATCACTAAAAAATTTTCAGTTATTAATCTACCATGACACAATAAGAAAAATAGTGTAGAGAGACTTTTAGGGGAATGAGAAAAAATGTAGATGGAAAGCGAAATGTCAAGATTTCAATGAGCTCTTCCGTTGATAGGCTGAGCTGGTGAAAAAGTTCCTATGACGTGGTCAAACAGATCTTCTAATGGTGTTGGTGTTTTAGATTTCTCTCTAAGTCGCTCATATCTTGAAAAGAAAACTACTAGCCAGGATCGAATGCCGATTATAATAGTTTATTAAGCCTTTTTAAGTTTTTCGAACTTACCTCATTCCTTAGCTCATTGCGTATTTATCAGTCTTTTGGCACGTGTTATCCATACCTAGTCATCGTGAACTATAGTCCAGCATCGGCCGGAGTTATGCCATATAATCACCATGGTTGTGCCCAGAATTGTAATCGATAGCAGGTTTAGATATACCTTTTATCCTCATCCATTAATGAGACATGAAGGACAATCGCTACTTCAACCACCAATTTGTCTCCACCTTAGATGTGTGCCATGTGTCCTAGTTAGACATGTACCATGTATTTGATATATCCTCTAATTGCCCCTAACTCTTGTACGTGTGGCACGTTTGAAACACGTGGAAGAGCTAGCAATGATTACGATCATGTGCGTAAGTACTCGGCAAACACCTGGCTTAGTTAGACTAGTTTGCGTAGCCAACATGATGCTCCCAAACATACCGGACATATAACGGGTCGAAAGTTGTTAGTGGGCCGTAAATAGCCCATCCTAAGCATTCTGTCGTGAATGCACTGTGTGGGGGGCACGCCAAAGGTTACCTTCTCATAATTATAGTGTGCCATCCTTTTGCATCCCGTTTTTTAATTTTCCCTATTTATATGTACACATTTGCCTTTTCTTTGAGGAATTTTTACACCTTCAATTCCCAGAACTCTTTGTGAGCTTTGTATTTCTTACCTTCCTTAGTGTTATCTTGCACAAGCTAGTTACACGTCCAACTAAAATCCCTTTCACCGTATTATACTAGGGTGAGTGTTTGATCACCCATTCATTTAGCTCAAATTCGTTTATATTTTTCTTCTTCTTAATAGGGAAATTTCTAAATGCTCTTTGGAAACTGGGGACTTGTAAACCTTTAGAGATAGACACCAAATACCCTCTTCGGTTTCGCTAGCATTGCCTAACGAGAGTGACTCTGACATTGCGTAGAATAGGAGATTTAAGTGGGTACGATGGCCAATGGTGGCCATCAAGAAGTGTGGGGCAACCTTCTTCATCCAACCCTTGGTCTATTGTTTTTTGTTGATTATAGGAATATACCCAGGGCAATTAGCTCCAAATGGGTACAGGATCCTAGTTGGAGTAATAGAGCTCAATCAGATCTGATTGGGGCCCTTAAGAGATATTTCATTGCTACATTGTAGCCCCATCAAAGAGTAGGTAATATTATCTGAAATACCGAGTAGAAGACAATCTAGTTCATGTCCTACTTCTTTCGAGTAAGAACTTATTAGACGACCACATTTTAATCGGCAGGGAATAGTAGTGGTTGCTGGGAGAAAACAGGCATTTCAGTATCCAAAACTTCACAGGGGGCATAAGTAGTCATTTATTCATACCTTAATCTAGTTTTTACTTTTCTTGTTGGATTAGATGCTAACTTTCGATTCTCGTTTTTTCTTGCAATGAGAGGCTTTAACAAAAGGTTTTCCAACCCACTCACTATGAACTTTAACCAAATTGTTGAAGTTTTATTCTATAGGGGAGAGGCCTTCTAAAAGTTCTTATTCAGACAGTATCTCGACTGCTTAGATACAAGCCCACTTATTAGAGCCTCATAGCCTTGCCGCTAGATGTTGATAAAGACTGGATCAATAATTTGGTCGATTTTGAGGACTTTTCCACTAGCATCGCCCAAATAGTAACAGTTGCAGTGCCCCCACCCTGTTCAAATAGTATCCCTCTGAGGAATTAGCTCGCGGCTAGGGGGAAGGACTTAAGCCCCAATGGAAAAAAGGAAGCCACTAAGAAGTGCAAGCCCAATACACCTTTGTCTTTGCCCTCTTCTCCAACCACACATGCTAAGAAACTAATGACGATCGTTGATAAATCGAGCAACAACCACCCTATCCTGCTCGACGATGATCTCACTGTGAATCAGCGAGGTGATGATTTTATCATCAACTCCATGATCAAAAGAAGGTCAATCACAACTAGGGATTCAGCCTTTTTAAGCCAAGAATTTGCAATGTCAATCACCAATGTCATGACACTCCCCAACGATCAGGAGCAAATTTTCAACTTGCCTAATGAAATGTGGTTCTATTAATCAGTGTAGTATTCCGTCTTTGTGAGTTCGGGATTCCCTAAAATTATACAGGTGCAAATATACCTGAGTAGAGATCATTTTAACTTTTTTCTCTTCTTCTTTCTATTTGTAGGCCACATAATTTTTGAAGGATGTTGATCGGCAATTTAGGTGCATCTGGGATAGTGCCGAGCATGCTGAAAACACAGCTAACACTTAGCATGTCCAAGCCAAGAGAGCTGAGAAAAACCTGAAATCAATTTTTCCTTCATAATGAGGAGCTCATCAAGAAGAACAAATACCTAGAAGCTGACCTAGCTACCGTGCAAAAGGGTTTCGAGATTGTCAACAACAGATTGGTTAAGGCTAAGAGTCAGCTCCAAGAAGTATGGAAGCAAGCCTACTCGGAGGGTTACGAGGCTGCCGGTGATGACTTCTAAAAACAAGTATTCATGATAGTAAATACGTACTACCAAAATTGTTGGATGGATGCTCTCAAGAAGGCTAGCTAACCATCTAGCCCCACACTTTATACTTCCTTTGAATGGCTAAAAGACAAGCTAGAATTCGTCCCTCTGGATTATGAAGACGACGATGAGACTTCGTCCACATTGATTGGGAGGGAACTACTCTAAATGATGAGTTAGAGATGGCCAAGAAAAAATGAGCAAGGAGCCGAAGAGGTCATAAGGTGGCGGCAAAGAACCTTACTAAAATATGGTTTATGTTCATCTTTTGTAAAAGGGGGGTTGAACCCCTCTCTCTTCTTTGATGAAAAGAACCTTGTTATTAATTTTATATTTGATCTTTTATTTGAATGTATTTACTTGCAGTAATAATTCGTGACGAACTTCACAAGGAACAAGATTAATTTAAACCCTTGTACTTGTACATAACTCAGAAGGAAAACTTATAAGTAATAGAATATAATCCAAGCTCCTAAACTTGCAAATAATTTATAAGGAAACTTCACAAGTAACATGATTAATTTAAACCCTTTTACTAGTAAATAACTCGGAAGGGAAACTTACAAATAATAGGATATAATCCGAGCTCCTAAACTTGTAAATAATTTGTAAGGAGACTTTATAAGTAACAGGATTTAATCCAAACTTCAGTACTTAAGAGTAAGAAGGTTTCACGAGTCATGGCTGATCTTAGCAGGCTAGGTATTGCTATGGCTAACTGAGCGGGTCAACTGGCTAGATCATAGCCTTGTGCCAGGTGTGGCTATGGCTAACCTGAGGTACTTGTAAATAACTCAGAAGGAAAACTTACAAGTAATAGGATATAATCCAAGCTCCTAAACTTGTAAATAATTTATAAGGAGACTTTACAAGTAACAAGATTAATTTAAACCCTTGTATTAGTAAATAACTTGAAAAGGAAACTTACAAATAATAGGGTATAATCAAAGCGCCTGAATTTGTAAATAATTTGTAAGGAGACTTCACAAGTAACAACATTCAATCCAAACATCAGTACTTAAAAGTAAGGTAGCTGATCTTAGTAGGCTAGGTATTGCTATGGCTGACTGAGCGGGTCAAGTGGCCAGATTGTGGCCTTGCGGCAGGTGTGGCTATGGCCAACCTGAGCAAGTTAGGTGGTCAGACTATGGCCTTGCACCAGGTGTGGTAATGGCCAACTTAAGTAAGTCAGGTGGCCAGTTTAAGTCTTTATCTTAGGATTTTGTTGATAACAATCATTCATGACAATCACATGAAAATCTTAAAAATTATTATTCATAACCCTATGTTTACATCAAGTTTCTTAATGATAATAAGTACTTAAATTAGCGACATTCTATGGCCTCAAAACCTCTCTTCTTTCTATGTCTTCCAAGCAGTAGCTCCATTACCAATTACTTCAATAATTCTATAAGGGCCTTCCTAGTTTAGGCTTAGTTTGCCTTTAGCAAGGTTTTTCGACGCCAGTATTACCATTCTAAGTAGCAAGTCACCGATACTAGAAGACCTTGGCTGTATATGTTTGCTTCGTGATTTTCTCAAGTACTGTTGGTAAGCGACTAATCTGATCTAGTCTATTTCCCTATTTTCATTGAGCAAGTCTAAATTTCTTTCAGGTGCCACGTTGTTACTTTTTTGTGAAAAAGCTAAAGTTCAAATCGTAAGCACACCAATTTGCAATGGTATGACAGTTTCTGTGCCATATGCTAGCAAGAAAGGAGTTTTACTAGTAGACTGTCAGGGGGTAGTTCTGTATGCCTATAGTACAATTGACAACTCTTCCACATATCATCTCTTAGCCTACTCCAAGTATTTCTTGATGTTGTTCAACAAGGTCTTATTAAAGGCTTTGGCCTAGCCACTGCTCTAAGGGTATGCTAGTGTAGGAGTAGTGGTTCTGCATTCTAACGTCCGAGCAAAATTCTTTAGAGGCATTATTGTTGAATAGCATGCCGTTGTCCAAAATCAAGCTCCATGGGACCCCAAATTAAGTGACAATGCTTTTTCATGTAAATTTTCTTGTGTTTGAATCTTTAAGAGTATTGAGTGGTTCCACTTCGGTCTACTTTGTGAAGTATTCTGTCACTACAAAGAGCCATCATTGTCTACTAAGAGCCATTAGTAGAAGCAAGACAATATCTAGACCCCACTATGTAAAAGGCAAAGGCTTGTTAGAAGGGACATTTCTTGAGCAAGTTGGTAGGGGATTGAGGTAAACCTTTGGTATTTTTTGCATTTTGTGAAATATCTGATGGCATCTTTTTGTATATGGGGTTACCAATATCGTTATGACATTGCTCAAGTGACCATAGATCGTTTTCTAGCATGAGTTTCAAAACTACCATCATACAATTCTTTTAGCAAGCCTTGTACTCATTCAGGATGAACACAAAGTAAATAAGTCCTACTAAATGATTTCTTGTATAATTGCTGGTCTAGGGACAACCAAAACCTTGAAGCCTTACTATTGATCTTAGTAGCCTTTTTTTTTTTTTCCTTATGTGATAGTGTATCGTTCTTTAGGTATTGGACGATTGGGTCCATTAGCATGGCATGTTGGAACTTGTCAGGATGTTGTGCCCTAATTTTTGTATGCTTGGATGAAAAAGTCTTTCTATGTGATGCTTCTTGTTTTGTCGTGTTAATCGGTTGCACCTAAAGTAGCCAAAGCATTGGCTCGACTATTCTCTTTCCTTTCGATCAGCTTGAATCCAACATTAGTGAATTTTTTAATTAGTGGTTGGCCTTTATGATAGTACCTGGTTATGTCGTCTATATGAACTTCATACTCTCCATTGAGCTTATTGATCATGAGTTGGGAGTCTAAAAACAAGATGATCCTTTGTGCATGCTGTTACTGGGCCAGTTCGAGTCCAATCATCATAGTTTTGTATTCAACCTCATTGTTTGTTGCTCGAAACTATAATTCTATGTGTTCATAGACCGACCCATCTGATGATGTCAACACGACTCTAGGCCCTGACCCTTCTTTTGTTATGGCACTATCTACTTAAATTTTCCAAATCTTGTCGTTGGTGTTCTCAGACATGTTGTACTATTTTGTACCCACAAGAGAAACGAACTTAGCAATGAAATTCTTGAGTGTTTACCCTTTAATGGTAGCTTATGGGATGAAGTTGATGTCTTATGCTCCAAGCTCGACTAACTATTTAGCCATCATTCTGGCCAGGTCCACTTTTTAAGCATGGACTTGAGTAGAATCTCGAAGGTGACTACTGTAAGGTAGGCCAGGAAATAATGTGATAGCTTCCTTGATATAATAACCAGCGCTAGGACCAACTTCTTTATTAAGAGGTATCACTTTTCTGCCCTGACCATAGTTTTTCTTATACAATAAATTGACTGCTAGGTTTCATTTTCCTCCTTCATAAGAACTGCGCTAACTGAGTGTTTGGACACAACTAAATACAGCGAGAGTTTTTCTTGGGGTTAGGTGTGGATAGGAGTAGAGGGGATACTAGATAGTCTTTTAATTCTTCAAATACTCGGTTATAGTCCTTATTCCAGTGCAAGATGCATTTTTCATTTAGCAATTTAAAGAAAGATTAGCACCGAACAGAGGATTAGATAATGAATTGGTTTAATGCCACCGCTATGCCTGTTAGCCTCTAGACTTCTTTTACTGTCATTGATCAGTGTAACCTTTGAATGGAGGCGATCTGGTTAGGGTTAGTTTCTATATCTTTCCTGGTGACTTGGTGTCTAAGGAACTTGCCTAACCCCACTCCGAAGGCTCATTTAGCTGCTTTGAGGCGTAGGCCATACTTCCAAAAGATGTTGAATACCTTTTTAAGGTCGAACCAATGATTACCTTTTTCCTTACTTTTGACCACCATGTCATTGATGTATACTTCCATTGTCTTTCTTACCTAATCTCTAAACATTTTGGTGACCATTTTTTGATATGTTACCCTTGGCCATTTTTAATCTAAATGACATTACCTTTTAGCAGTAAACTCCTCTAAGTGTGATGAATGCCATTTTCTCTTAATCTGGTTTGAACATAAAAATCTGGTGATACCTTTAGTAAACATCTAAGAAACACATCATCTCATGCCCAACAGTGGCATTGACGAGTTAGTCAATCTTTGATAGGGGGAAAACGTCTTTTGGGCAGGCCTTGTCGAGGCTCGTAAAGTTTATGAAGAAGCGCCACTTGCCATCGTTTTTCTTTACCACCACCGTGTTGGAGAGCCATTATAGATCATGGACCTCTTGGATCGCACCGTCCTTAAGTAGTCTCTTGACCTATTCAATCACAGCCTTTATATGTGCAGAGGATGAACGTCTTTCTTTTTGGACGACGGGTTTCATAGTTGGAAAAATACTAAGCTAATAGCACATGACCTTAGGATTAATACTTGACATCTTGTATGAGGTTCATGCAAACACCTCCAAATTTCGCTTCAAAAGGTCTGTTAATACCCATTTTTCACGGTCAGGTAGATTCTTCCGATTAAGAAGAATCTTTCTAGATCTGACTCATGAATGGGCACAAACTCCAATTCCTCGACTGCTTTTTCTCTAGGTTCTCTCCCAACTTATTCCAAAGTGGTTGACTTTCCCTAAAATGTGTTTAGGTTTTATCCCCCAAGCGCTAGAGGGTAGTCGTAGTTTTACTTGGTGTGAATCGAGGTCATATCCACAGAGAATCCTAAATTTCAGTTTCTAAGTTAATTCTAAGTTTTTGTTCTAAGACTAAGGGTGCTAATAACAAAATCTAGGGTTTTTTTTTTTCTAAAATCCTTATGTTGCAAAAATTAATTTTTAGCA
>JAVXUM010000001.1:20597710-20610803 GCA_035590655.1 Pouteria glomerata
TTAATGTATTCATATTGTATTGTATTTAATTTTTTTTTAATTCAATTTATGAGTCTTGTCGTATTAAATATTATCAGTTTAACGAGTTTTGATCCAAAAATAAATATATGAGATGGTATTGTTTAGGAATTTTTAACTTTTCTTAAGCACATTGATCAAATTTAAGGATGACAATGAGCAATGGGAGCACTGGTTGTTGCCTCCCCATATTTGCACTCATATTTGTATTTGTACACGATGGATAATTTAAACTAATCTAAAACTAACAAATAATTTGCTAGGTATCCGGGGGCGGACTAACCAAGAGGCTTACCTGCACTGTAGCCCAAGTGGCCCGGTTAAATTTTTTTTTAGTGTAACATTTTTTTTAAGACTTTGCCTAGTCTAATTTTTTTGGCTCAATCTAAATTTTGTAACTCAACCTAGCTCACTCTATTTTAAACTATTTATATGATTTTATGTCAAACTAGGCGAAACCAAAATTGTGAATCCTCCTTTATTCTTACCCCGACACAAAATATTAACATTACTCATGAAATGTGAGATCTATTGAATAAAAATCTAATATACGATATATATATATATGTAATTATACTTTTGTCTCTAAAATATCTTGTACATCAATAATAAATAAATATAAAATTCATATTTTGTATAGAATATACAAGAATTGTAAGTGTCCTATGGGTAAACTATGCTTAATGATTTTAAACTCGACATAAATTTTATTTTTATTTTCATATTGTCTTATTATTCATTAATTTTAAAAATATCTAGGCCTATCAAGACATAAGGCAAATTTGTGATTGTAAGATGGACACTAGCCCCGCTCTTCCTCTTTTCCTCCTCAAACCCCCAAACACTCAGTCTCTTTTTATTTCTTCTCAGTCTATAATACAAATTTTGTATCTCTCTCTCTTCTTTGTCTCTCTTTTTCACCTCGATCTTTGGCCTTCACTCTTCTCTCTTCGCTCATCTTTTCTTTATTTTACTCTCTCTTTCTGAAACCCTTTAATCTCGTTAATGAATCGATGTTAGATCTCTTCAATCAGTTACTTGTAGGTCATAATTTTAGAACATGACAGAAAAAAAAAAGGAATTAGTAAAAAACTAATTCTGTTTTTTTTTTTTGGGGGCGAATTTATGACTAATCATTGTATATTTTCTGTCATTATAACAAATCTTTGTTTACTATAGATCTTTGTTTATGTTTACTTTATACAATGAACAAGTTATTGACTATTTTTATATGATTTTTATGTTTTTTAATGTTTTATTTTCAGATCCATTATGTAATATTTGGTATTTTATTTTGGTCATTTATGTGTTATTTTAGGCCAAAAAAATATTTAAATTGAGATATGATAAATTTATTTTTTTTTTAGACTGAGTTTAGCTCGAATTGATTGTTAGTTAGACAACTAGGCCCAAGGCCCAGCTTTTTTTTTCTTCCTTCTTTCCTTTTTCTTATTTTTTTTTTTTCTTTTTAGGCGTCCAGAGAACAAAAAGGGGAGAAAAAAAGATAGGAAAAGAGAGATGGTAGAGAGAGAAAGTGACTTTTGAGAGAAAAAAACAACAGATCGGGGTAATACTCGACATCGTGAACATCATGAACATCATGATAGTGTTTGTTTCTATGATTTCACTCAAGGTGAGAGAAATTGACATTAGAAGTTTAGGAGTCAAAATCAAAATCTTTTCATTTCTTCCTTTCTCTTCAAATTCGAGATAGTTGGAACTTATATTTGCGTTTAGACATTGTTAGGATGATTTTGGGGTATATATATGCTTGGTTTGTTTGAATATCATGAGATTTGTGTATATACATGTGTGTATGAATGTGTTTATATATATGCATATATATGAGTTATTTTTTGATCAAATATTATAGAAACATGTGATTTAGATGTTTAAACGTTTCTGCATAAATTGTTGTTGATATTACAGCTTAAATGGATAATTTGGAAAGAGATTTCGACATAGGTTTTATTGAGAATGAAACTAAGATTTGTGCATTGGTCTCTGGCGTCCAGATTAGTTGACCGAGGTGTTCGAAGACTGCTTGGGGTATCTAAACACTAGTGTGGTAGAATTTCTAAAAACATTCCAAATTGATTTCTAATTATATATTTTGTGCCTAAATTTATTTATTTATAATTTTTAAAGATTAAATGGATTACAAATCATCATCATGCCTAATGAGAATGTATTTTTATATTGAGATGATAATTGTTTACATGATTGAGAATATCATGTGCATATGGCTAGAGTTACATCATCTGATTGGATATTATGATTATTGATTAGCCGAGAGTACCATGTTTATATTCTTAACATGTCGAGGCACGGGTTAAATGTATGGACAAGATCCATAATTTTGAAAAAATAGAAAAAATAAGATCTTAAAATATCGGATAATCACCAGTCGATATATATGACTAAAGTTTAGTCATTGGGAGTTGGAACGTTAATATTGAGGTCATATGACTATGAGACTTTCTCCAAACTACAGTCGGAAGCTGCTTAAGCTAAGTAGATACCTAACTATAGGTGTAACTCGATTCTGTTGCAAAAGGACGAGGGGGTGAAACTCGATACTCCTGAGTCTTGTAGTTATGAAGGTGTAACTTGGTTTCTCATGTGTGCTATATATTAGAATATACGTTTATTGTGAGCGTTAAATAGTGTGATTGATGATCTCGCGTGCTTTACTAAGCGTTACATGTCCCAAAATAAGGTTGGAGGTAGATAAAGATTAGAGAATATGCATTTACATTGCATTCCATCATTACCCATTACATGGGACTGCATGAATTATTATTATACGTTGAGATACTGAAGTTATTAATTAAAGTAACATTTAATGTTAATTTATTGATAATGAGTTAGGTTGTGAATAATAGATGATAAAATTAGGAATCATAGTGACCTGATTCCCGATGTGGTATACGTAAACAATTTAGGCTTAAGTAGCCTAAGTTTGGTCTTAGCTGTAAAGGATAATATTTGTGTTTATCACCTTCAATTGCAAATTGAGTTATTAATGTTACAAGTTGTGTCACTTAGAATGAGGGTCTGATATTTATATTCGTAAATGATTTTAAGAAATATTAATATAATGTTAATATTTATTCTGGCTATGTAGGCCTTTGATGCTGTCATAAGGAATTACGTTCAAGTGGATTATATTATCATTTAATTTACAATGATGTATTCAAATGTTCTTTTATATAGGAATAAGAGACACTTGGTATTAATGGAATAATTATTTTATGATAAAAATTTAACGTAGAAATAAAATTTTATTAGTTTTACTTAATTCCCATATTCTTATGCAGTCTATCCTAGACTATGAGGTTAGGAGCGTGACAAAAGGTATTAGAGTGCTAAGTTGAAAATACTTTGGGCCTTGGATCGTGGGACTTACGTGTGTCTACTATGTTTTATTAAATCTCCTAGCATATATTACATGGGTTTAAATTTAAAAGTCACAATGTCCTATATTGTGGTTGTTTGTGGATGTGATAAAGACCAAGATTGTTGCTAAAAACTGTGATTCTGCTAATGAGTGATATAAAAATTTTGTAGAATATAGCAATTAATAATAAATCTGGGTGATTGAAAATGATTCGACAAACCTGATTGTGAAATTTATGAAGTTTTTTGAGAATGGTCCTAATATCGAGATTGATGATTATAAGAGATTGTGATAATGATGAGGTTTTTGAAGAGTCTAACTTAGTGACTCATGGATTTATTGAGGGTATAATGCATTTTTAAATGAGGGTAGTTGCTAAACGATATTAGAATTTTACTTGGTAAATAAAATTGATATAAATTGGGAATAAGTAGGGTACCTACTTACTTTATGATGATTAATTGTCACTATGGATTGGTGGCGACTGTTTTACTTAAAGACTCTGCAGTTCAAGCTTGGGTTGAAAATGAAACCATGTTATTTTCTTCGTTAATAAACATTAAATGCATTGAGGGAATTATTATTCTAATGGTCAATTTAATATTGAATGAGAAAAAGTCTTAATATTATTTTCCTAAAATAAGTTGTAAATTTGTGGATGTGTTTATTAAGAATAGTGAGAATTTCTTTTTTAGTGGAAGATGACTTTTTGTGGAACTTATGCCATGTGTCCATTTAGTTGTTGTTGTGTCATGACATGGCATTAGTTAGATTATGAGAGTTTAGAATTTAATTTAAAGATTTGTTGTCTTATGGTTTAGTTTAATATCGTATGTTATTATGAGGGCATCTTAAAGTTTTGGAAAAGTAGAAAGATGAAAATTGAAATTTTGTGTGGATAAGGTTATAAGATTCAGTAATAACTGGAAATGATCACTAGCTGCTGATGGTTGGCAATTTGTTTGACTATTTATGCATTACGGTTTGAGTTTTATTGTTTGAGGTTAAAGTTTAAGATCAGCAAATTCGTGATTGGAGTATAACGATTAGTTTTCTAAAAGTTTTGGTAATGTCAGTTAAGCGTAGCAAAGATTCGTAAATTTTATCCAAAGTTTAAGATTTTGATATGTTATTACAATCGTTCTATTCAGGATCTTCTCAATGGGAAGGTCTACTAACTTAGTTAATTTGGAAGAAAATTGAATAATTTGGAGCAAAACTTGCAAGGACATTTCAATAGGCCAAAGCGGCAGTTAGCTGAAGTTCTAGTGTTGGTCATTTTTAAATAATGAGTGAATCACTCTGTATATTATGATACTTCATAATAAAGTTTTGGTTCTATTATGATATAGGACAATCAAATGGTGGTGTTGGTCAAGGTAATTGAAGTCTCAACAACGTAATGGGGTAGTGAAAGAATTAGGGTGTGCTTGGATTATAAGAGTTTAAAGGTAATTGTATACATTATGTGATTAAATTTTGAGGCATCATAAGTGGATGGAGTACTTAGGGGATTATAATCTTGATAATCAGATTTATTCTGATGATACCTAGGTGGTAACTGATACGTTAAGTAATAAGTTATAGAGTTTAACAGTTGTGATAGTTTATTTTGACAAAGTAATCTATAAGATGCTAATAATTTTAAAGTTTCTTTAGAACAATGACATTTATTAGAGTGAAGTGATTTTCTTAAGTTAGAGTTATCATAAATGACACGAGTTATTAAGATCTAATAGTGAGATTAATTTTATTACAAAATGCAGTGCCATTAATTTTTCTTAAATAAATGGTTGAATATTTTAGTATGTCATTAAATGAATTTTGGAATGTAATAATTTGAAAATTTTATCACTTGAGGTTTGCAGTCATTCTAGTGGGATAAAAAGGTAAGAGAATTAAGGTATTAATACTGATGGAGTGATATAAAATATGATGTGACTGAGTTTATGTCTCGCTGTTTAACTTGTCAGTAGGTGAAGTCAAGCCCAGCGACTGGTTGATTTGTTACCGTAATTGTTGTGGCATGATGGAAATTAAACTAAATGATTATATATTCTATGATGGGTTCACCCTATATTCACAAGGGCCATAACCCTGTTAGTGTGATTATGAACTGGTTGAGTAAATCGATTTATTTTCTTTCTAGTGAAATAAATGGTTGTGGAAGGAGTGGTATCAACCCTATATTTAGGAGATTATTCGGTTTGACGAACATATAAAGTTTTTCCGATATATATTGCACCCTTTATAATTGTTGGGAAGAATTGGATACTGAAAAGAATATTACTTTTGAGCAGGTTTTGCATGGCAAGACCATTTCCTTGGTTTATGTGTTATAGCAACACCATGAGCTCAGGAATCCATTTGAGAAAGTGAATTGGTGATGTGATCAATGTACCATCCTTATTTTCTAGTTGAGATATGTATGTAAATTTCAAGGATGAACTTTTTATAAAGGAAAAAAATTGTAATACCTAGTATTTAATTTTTATCATTTATATGTTATTTTAAGCCAATAAAATATTTAAATTAAGATTAGGTAAATTTATTTTATTTTTCTTGGACTGAGTTTAGCCCGAATTAATATTTAGTTAGACAACTAAACCTAAAGCTCAGCTTTTTTTTTCTTTTTTTCCTTCATTTCCTTTTTTTTTTTTTTTTATAATGTTATTATTTTAAGAAATATTTAGATTTATAATGTTATCGTTTTATATTTATAATGTTATGATTTACATTTATATTTATATTTATAATGTTATGACTTTAAGAAATACTAATATGATATTAATATTTGTTCTATTTATGTAAGCCTTTGACGTTGTCATAGGAAATTGCATTCAAATGGATTATATTTATGTAAGCCAGGCAAGTTTGCCTTAGGCCCAATACTTAAAGACTCGACACGAATAAGCCCAACTTGAACCTAGCTCAACACATCCCATGTCCACCCCTAAATTGATGCAAAATTAACACAGTAAAATTTCCCCTTTGTTATCCCTCAAAACAAACATCTCTTTCATGTTTGGGATGCGATGAAAACTTTATGGATAAATGATTGTGAGGTACTTATTACCCTAGAATGGTTACTAACGCAACAAGTTTATGATACTTATGTTCAGAATGAGAAAATAAATATTACATAGTAATTACTGTATCATGTTTGGAATGCTAAAATTTTTAAAGAAATAAAAATTAATTGCATTTGGAATGAAGGAAATTGACCAAAGGATAAAAGTTAATATTTAATTTTAATAAAATACTATAATAAATAAATAATTATAATTATTATTATTTTAATAATAATTAATTTTAATAAAAAAATATTATAAAAATATATAAATTTAAATAAAATATTAATTATAAAATATAATTTTATCATAGATTAATATTTCAATTGTAATTAAGTTTAATAGTGATTTATTATTTATTAAAATTTATTTTTATTATCAAATACAATGAACTTTAGTTTATTTAAATAAATTATTAATTTTAATAAAATATATTTTTTTAAGAGAGAATTAACATAGCTTGAGAGAATGTTGTTTAAGGTTTTACGAGATGAAAATATTTTTAGGAGTAATGAGAAAAAAGTAAAATTTTTTCATCACCCCCATTACGTAGCTCCGCTGGATTAAAAATTTACATTTATATGGAAGTAATTATTACCCTCTCATTTAAATTATCATAATAAAACGTAAAAATTATCCTTACAAAATTTACACTCCTTTAACCAAAACAAACATCTCCTCCAACGAATGATATAGATGGAAAGAACTTCAATTGTCACGTTTATGCATAACGGAGCTCAAGGTTCTACAAATAAATGCTCGAATATTTTTCTCTCACACACACACACACACACACACATATATATATATATGTATATTTGCTGTCATGTAAAGGTTACGTAAATTTCTTGTCTTCAAATTTCATGCGTAGAAATTATAGGAAAAATATATATTTATAGATGTATATAAATTATGATATTACCGTTTGTTAAACGGAAAGAAAAAAAAATGAGAAGGAAATAAAATTATTTGCACTTAGTCATTTTTTATGGGTAATTAAATAACAATGTTGAATTATTTTGAAAAATACCTACTCATTATTTTCTTAACAAGGCCGAAAACAATCCAACCATTTTACTTAACTTATCTTGTCTTTTCATTTTCATCCCTTTTCTTAAAAAAATAAAATAAATAAATAAACTATAATCAAACAAAGCAAAAATCTCACAATATATATATATATATATTAATTGATCATCCGAGCTTATTTCAATGATGGAACACCGAGGGAGATCGAAGATGCTACAAAACGCAGTACTCATGGTAGAGGTGGGAGAACGAGTGATTAAAGAAAAAGAAATGTAAGGGAAAATACGTCTTCTTTTGTTCTACGATTAAAAAGAGAGTGAAAAGCATAGAACTTAAAGTTGTAGGTATAAAATTATAAGCAAGGACAGAGATAAGCAATTTTGAAACGCTAATACTGATGCAAGCGTAACATTTATTTTTATCAATAAATAAATAAATAAAAGGAAATTTTTAAAATAATGGACTTTTGGATAAAATAAATTATTTAACTGAAAATTTTAAATTTTAAATATTTAATTTTTTTATTATAAATACAACAATTTTTGCAAGAGGTTGAACCGAGGAAGCAATAAAAATTCATGTATTTAAAATGTTAAATTGTCAATTTATTTTGTATTCTACTATATTTCCAAATTTACCGTGTATGTTAAAAATATGTGAATATATTTAGATCGATAAAGCTTAATTCAACCGTCCTGAACTCTGCTATCTCCGAACTGACATTCCGTGTGCCCCAGGGGATTCCTGCTGGTTGCCCTTCTTTCTCTGCTTGTTCTCTGTAGGCCCCAAAGTAAGTTGTAAAAAAACCAAAAGGCTGTTAAAAGTGTCAATGGATCCCTCCGGCGTTTAGCTCAGATGGTATGTCGATTTATTTTCTATAGTGCTCACCAGAGTTTGAATCTTTTGTAAATCTGAATGTGTAAGAGTGGTTGTATACATTTTCTAGTTTACCCATCGATTACACGATCCGTTGAGAACTGTAATAAATTAATAGAGTTTTACGTTATAAAAAAAAAAAAAAAAAAAAAATGCAATAGATCTATGCATATATTTGTATAGAATTCGCTTGGTGTAATAAATTTTTAAAAATTATTTACGTTGAATTATAAATTCATAATTTATTTAATTTTATCTCAATTTGTATCACTCTAAATGTACCAAAAGCGTAAAATTTCGATTCATCATATATTGTGGACTTTGGAACAGTCACGGCCCCACACCATATGCAATCTTTTATTGAAAAGGGTAAAGCTGCCTGGTGTCCCTTTCCCATCGAGATGCCAAATCTCTTAGGAGCAATTTTTTAATTTATTATTAACTAACTAGAGAGCTGGTACTGTCTATTTTTGTGATTGCAAGTAGAGAGAGCGTGGAGCAATGTAGACCCTGTTTCAAATCTCCGACATAGCTTCTCTCATCCTAACCTCAAAACACAGCCAAAAGTGCCCACTCTAAAAAAGTCACAAAGGCCATTTCTCTAGTCTCTTCTTCATATCTTTATGCTTTTGAGCAGGCTTTTATGTTCCCCCTGCAATTCACAACTTCATGTTTCTTATCCCACTTCCATCGTATTCGATTATTTATATATGTATGTATATATATTATAGGAAAAAATAATAATATCGAATCAGTTTTTAAGTAAAATATTCACTTCATCAAGTTGGAGCGGACTCAAGATTTGATCACTTGGGCTGATCAAAGAATTTAAAAATGAAATAAGTTCAATTACAAAAATTTAATCTGAATAAAGAATTTGAAAGTAAAATATAGAGGATTATAAAAATTTAGATTGGACAAAAATTTAAAAAAATATATTTTTAAACTAAAAAAAAAAAAAAAAAGGACTAAGCTTTCCGGACTATTATCCAGGATAATCTTCTACTTAGTTCCGCCCCTAGCATCAACCACTCGTACTATGTGCAGTGATAATTGTACATTACTTTAGCTGAAATAAAAATTACTTCGGTGTTAACATTTTCCTTATAAAGAGAGGGGGAATATATATAAGAAATTCCAAGGAAGAATGAGAGAAAACCATAATTGCAGCCACAACTTGTTCACATGTTCTTAATAGCCTTTGACTTGTGAGAGGCTAAGCAACTATTAGATTTAACTTTTTTTTTTTTTTTAGTTTCTCTTTATATTTTATATGTTTTTTATTAAATTTAATTTTTTTTTATAATTTTTAGGCATATTATTTACTTTCATCAAAACAAAAAATGTTTCTAAATAAGAAAATTTATGTACATATAAAAAAAAACTGACTTCAGTAGCTTTTCTAACTCGCAAGTAAATTTTTTTTTTCAATCTTTATTTTTTGTATTCTTTTCTTTTCTTTTTCTTTTTTTTTTTTTTTTTTTGTAAATGTGCATAACATACCTAAAATCTAGCAAACTAAAAGCGAAAATTAAATTTTGATTAAAAAAAATGATATGTGACAAAAAAAAAAAAAAACTAAATTAAGAAAAAAAAAACTAAATTCGAAATGATAAATTCATAAACTATCACATCATTCAATCTCATAATTTTATATTGACTGGAATAGTATATACAGCTTACTAATTAATATGTATGAAGTCAACAAGCCAGCGTGAACTAGCTTTAACTTTCATGTTAATTTTTTTTTTTTTCCAAGTCCCTAACAATTAAATTAAACCATAAATTGACTTAATTAATCTGCAAAAATTATACGTATAACCGTGAGTGAAGGATCTGTACCTAAACTAAATTAGGCTTGCTTTTCTTCTTCAAATATATGATTTCTCACATGAACAAATGTGTGAAAAAATATATGTCAAATAACGAATTAGCTGTAACAAAACATTGTTAAAAGAATTGGTTTTCTATCGGCTGCAAAAATAATTTACACATATAAATATACAAATATATATATAACTCACAAAAGCACTTATCTATATATATACATATATATATATATATACACGTAATTAGAGAACTACTAAACATAATTTTGGGCAATGACTTGTCAAAGTTTTTGTCTGCTGTACAAAGAAGTGGAATATATATATATATATATATAATTGGCTAAAACTTGGAAGTTTAGAAAAATCAACTTGTTGGAGTAGTACTAATTTTTATAATCAAGCACATGGGGAGTATATGTATACCCGGAGAATTGTTTCCATCCACTTGCACCCTTTGTCATGTGATAAAATTCCGTGCATGGATGACAATTAAGCAAAATATTCCCGTTGTCTTAATTAATTAATCTTATAAATTAAGCTTTGTTTCCCTTGAGCACGCTGCATTATGGGGGGTAATGAATATTAAATCATTAAACAGGTTTGTGTTACTATCAAAATAATTAACCTAATTTTGATAAATAAATTGGATAGTAAACTACAAAAGGCTGGTTAGTATGAATAGGGATTTTTTGGCCGTATCAATCTCTCACTTGATTAGTATGTCACATACACCGATCTCTCAATACATATATAGCATAAAATTACGAATAAGTCACGATTAAAAGCCTACCCAAGTAACCATGATATATTGAAAGTAGTTTAAAAATTCTTGTCGACTTAGTTAAATTTCTCAATTATAAACTGCGACACATAGACAGATCTCTCAATACGTATGTATAATATAAAATTACGAATAAATCACGAAATTTTATCTAGTCAGCCATAACTGGTTGAAAGTATTTAAAAAATAAAAATTTTTGTCGCCAATCATGACCTCTCAAAAGTAATTAAAAACTCTTGTCGCACTACTGATTTAAATCATCTAATTATAAAATATTGATAACAAGTAAAATTAAGACGCGGTCGGAGACTATGGAAGATTAGACCATTTGAAGAGGGGGGAAGGCCATCTTAAGAAATGAAGATTTGCCGTGATCTTCGGGGATTGAACATCAAGTTGAAAATTATACAAAATACAAAGTATGAGATTTGCATATCCACCGACCACGCTTTTAATGACCTATAAAAATCCCCAATTTGCACTTGTTTAACCAAATTTCTAATCGCTCAAATTGTTTGTGGGGCCTTGAAATTGCCACCTTTGCATTGCTTTGGTTTTCATCTGGCCACCTTTGCCTGCCAGCTGCTTTCTTGCTTTGATTCCCAACCTACTTGGGAAGTGTATACGTTATCACCGTCTCTCTTCTATATATATATATATATATCATCGTCATCTACATCATTTCAATATTGTTGTTAATTCAAGTCTTCCATAGCTAAAATGGGTTGAGTGAGAGTCAAGTCCTTATACGGATAGAATTAATGTGCTCGCTTGTTCTAATTAAACTTTGGATGTTTATTCCCATGATTTGGGTATGTAAAGATCAGCGAGTTGTTTTTCTAATAACTTTTTGATTTTAACAATTTAACTCAACTCAATAATGAGGTTGTTGGACACCACAAATATATATATATATATATCTTTTGAAGCAAATTTTGACACCTTACTTTAAAAATTAGTTGGGCTTTTGATAAAAATTTGTAAAATTAAAAAAAAGTTTAAAAGAATAAATAACGTTAATAAAAGTTAGAGAAAATTAGAAAAAGTTGGTAAAAATTAGAAAAAAAATTAAAGAAAATTGGCAAAAGTTGAAAAAAAATTAGTAAAACTTGAAAATGTGATTGATAGAGAAAATTAAAAAAAGTTAGAAAAAATGATAAAAATTAATTATTATTTTTTTGGAGCAAAAGTTGTGAACCAAATATGTACAAAATTTCATTCTCTCAAATATTTTTTCAAAATCCATAACAATGGTACTTTTGTAATAAAATTATTGTATTGAATTATTTAAAAAAAAAAAGTAATAAATTCACATCGTTTTAATACTAATACGTAAAATTCTGAAATTACTTTTTGATTTTATTAAGAAGTGGAAGGTAGGAAATCAACTTTTGGATATCTTAACGAAGTAAAATCACCATTTGATTGAGTTTTAAACAAGCAAAATTACTTTAATTGTGTTTTTTCATAACAATAATATATTAGGCTTCCAAATATACATACATATATATATATATATTGCCAGACGACAAAGTGTGGTCCATACCATAGCAAGAGAGATGATTTAATACAAATTAAAGGCCCATTTTGAACCCAAGAAAAGAGAATTCATGCTGTTAGCATGCTAAAGTTCTACTCAGATCTGAACCGTTCATGTGTACAGAGTACGCTATAGGACAGATATATATTGCCCTCCGCATTCGCCATCTTTTTAGGATGTGTTTGGTTTGGAATTTGGAGTGAGAAAATAAAATGTTAATTAGAGAAAAAAATATACATATAAAATTCTAAATAAGTGATTTTTATTTGCTTAAATTAAAAGTATAAAATAATAAAAAGAATTTATTAATAAATTAATTTTTTTAATTTAATTATTTTTAATTTTTTAGATTTCATTTTTTTTTTCTTTTGTTTCTCATCACAAATTAAATGCGGATAGTGATTTTTAATCTTTATGCCTTTTTTTGGTCGAAGGCCCAATACTGAAATTGGGTCAGCAGTGAGAGGTTCTGACTTCCAAGTCACGGCTTAAAAGTTTGAAGAAATAAAAATGTAATAAGTTTTATAGAATATTTTAATATTGTTAGTT
>JAVXUM010000001.1:20610903-20624093 GCA_035590655.1 Pouteria glomerata
AAGACCAAAAGATCTAGTGATGAAAATTTTAATCTAAACAATGGTAGTCAGTCTGTATGGATGTTTATATGGCACAGGGACTTCATTAGGTACCCCGTTTGGTCCGTTTTTAGGATGTTATATAGCAGTTTTGGTTTTGTGGGTCCACACGTAACTGATGCGCTAGCTCTGAAAGTCGGGTTATGTTTACATGTTAGGAATGTTGCACACTCACTCCCTGGGTCCCCGGATCTGGGGTGTGACAAGGAGTGTCTAATATTCGGAAACAATTAACCTCATCCTACTCTAGAAATTAAAAACCACATATTCCATGCCACATTAGGCGTCCAATGAAACCAAATACATTACCAAACAACCTAACCTTATTCAAGTTTCAATCAAAAGCCTACTTTTATATCCTATTTCCGGGTATTACAATTCTAAACTTCCATTTCCAGTTTAGCAATTTTTTTCTAATAATTTTGGAACAACCTCCTTCCCACATTCATAGATTGATGGGTCAATCCATATAAAAAAATCACAAGTTCCTGCATCCTACGAGATAAATATGTTAATAAAACTGCTTATTGATTTTCTGATTTAAAATTTTAGGTTTTAAGTTTCAAAATTAATTGAATTTTTTATTTAAAATCAGTAGGTCCTTGGGTTTAAAAATTAAAAATTTTAGGCTTAAAACTTCCAATTTCTCTATTCAGCTTTTAATTTTTGTTCGAAAAATCAATCAAAAAATAAAAATCTATACATTCAAATTCTCTTTTTCCAATTGCACAGATGAAATGTTTAAAGTTTACCTAAAAATTAAAATTTAGGGTTTAGAAATAACTAAATACACTTACCCCAAGTCTTCCAAATCTTCCATAACCTAGAAACCTCTTACCCATATTAGTTTCAGTCCACGATGTTCGAATAGGAGCCACTTCGCTGCAGTAGCACCTTCGCACACAGGCATGTGAACCTCCGAACCAAGTTCGAGAAAAGTTTGAGGAAGAAGACATCTGATATTGATGCTATCTCCCACACTTTCAGCAACAAACCTTCCACCATGAAGATACACGAAGCTCTTACAGAGCTTATATGGAGCTAGAAGGGTAATTTCGTCAGTCTATTAACATATTTTAGCTTCACTATATCACACTTGTAGTTATCACACAAGTAAAATACATGCGCCATTAACTTAAACGATCATGTTGCCTTAATCACTTTGCATAACAATACAGGAATGTTAGTGCATAATTTTTAAGTATAGGGGGTGCAAGTAATTTTTGGCCTAAGTACAGGGATGTAAAGGCAATTTTTCTTATATTTTAAAAAATATTTAAAAATATTTTATAATAAAAATATTTTAAAAATAAAAGACTAATAGAGCGTGTATAATGTGAATTAATTGAAAAGACAATCAAGATAAAGAAGAAAAAAATTTTGAAAATTAAAAACATTTGAAAATTAAATTGTTAAGTTGTTTTATTATACATGTATACTTTCTGTATATGTGTGTGTATATATATATTAGTTTTTGTCCGAGTAAATGGCACGTAGAAATAAAATTTTAATCGTTAAATTAATATATATCGAATCAATGAACAAATTTATTATATAGATATCTATATAACAAATTAGCTCACTTGATTTGACGTTTAAATATTAGATCAATGGTTAAAATTTTATTTTACTTCATCAAGGGTTGAGATTTATTCTTGTACCTTTAGCACAGAAAAATACTAGTATGTATATATAGTGGTGCCGTATGATAGGGTGTACCTGACTGACCTACTTAAGATATTGGATTCCTTTTTGGTCACTCTCTGTGACCAAATGAATCGGGAGCATCTGATAGAGTGCACCCAACTAGATACAAAAACTCGACCGACCGAATATCATAACCGACTGAAGGTCATACCCGAACGGACCTATCAGCATTACTGACCCGACCGAACATCTATTCCCGACTAGAAGTTTCCTAATTCGGCTGACCGACCGTGGGTCGAGGGATTTTTTTATCTTCCTATATAAGACAAAAACGCTTACGTCACGGTCACGCGTATGGCCACTTTCTGACATATTCCGTTATACTCGCTTACAAGGGTGCTGCCTACCCATTAACGGTATTGATAACTAACTGAGTGATATCAACATTAGGATCTGTGAATACACGTGGCAAAATCCAATTGGGTAATAATTATGATCCAGTACTATTCACATCTACGGCCTTCATGTAGGGTCAACAGATATATATAAATATATTTATCTTCGGTGCTCAGGTACACACATTACACATACCTTGCTGTTACTCTGTCAAAATATTTTCTTAAGCTTTCTTGCTAATTTAAGCATCGAAGGCTTTTTGGCATGCACCACACTAGTGTTAAGACAGCAATCAACGGTGACCCGGACCAGATTTGGATCATCCAGTGCTCATCCTGATTTACTGTGTTATCAGTTGGCGCTGTCTATGGGAAACGTCTTCTTTTTCACTGATTTTATGGTCCAAACAAGATCCGGAACTAACACTCAACCTCAATCCCAGCCTACTGTAGAGATGGAGAACCAGAATGATGAGAAGATCAACGCCATGGAGAGACAGATGCAGTAAATGATGGCTGTCATGCAGATGTTGATGGCCCAGAACCAGACGATGTTGCAACGGATGAATGCTGCACCTCCAACTGCGGCAGCTCCACCTCCTGTGGCTCCCTTGGTGAATAAAGCAAATAATTGAGGTGTTGTGGAGCAACAAATGGAGGGAAATAGGGCTCCTGGAGGAGCCGGAGAGGCCTATGCTCCCGTTGGTGCTGGAGTGGGGGTTGCTGAAGCTTTTCTAGCGCCAGGGGTTGGATTTGTGAGGGAGAATGTTCTCCCAGAAGAGCCGAGAATGAGGGACAGGACCGTGGGAGTTGTCGTTCCCCCTGGTCAACGCGGGGATGTGTCAAGGATAGAGGCCACCAGTGAGAGATGCTCAAGCCAATCTATGGCAGAAGATATTCAGAGCCATATAAGCCTAGATGGAAAGAGTCTTGGCGGCAGTGAAGGCACCAAATACAATGGAGAATCTACTGGGCAACACTGACTCTCCATTTACCCCAACAGTGATGGCTTTGCCCTCTCCCTACGAAGTTTAAAATGCCAATGCTCGATTCATTTGACGGATCACGGGATCCATTGGACCACCTGGAGACATACAAGACATTGATGCTCATCCACGCTTATCCGGATGAGATCATGTGCCGAGTTTTCCCGGTGACGTTGAAGGGAGCCGCTCGTACTTGGTTTTCCAAAATCAAGCCGAGCACAATTGCCACTTTTGTTGAGCTTAGCAAGCTCTTCGTAACCCATTTTGTTGGTAGGCAGAAACAGAGATGCCCGCTACCCATCTTCTCACCATCAGACAGGGGAAGGATGAACCCCTGAAGGACTACGTAAGAAGATTTAATAAGGAGATATTGGAAGTCGATAAGGCTGATGAGAAAGTGGTCCTAACGGCATTCATGAGTGGGCTACGATCACCCAAGTTCATGGCATCTTTAGTGAATAAGCCTCTTATGGATCTGGCCGAACTCATTTTTCGAGCTCAGAAATACATCAATGTAGAGGATGCAATGAAGGCAAGGAAGAATGCCGATGAAGTCTCAAGTTCCAAACCCGAGAAGAAAAGGTAAAGTGGCTCGGACAATGTCAGAGACAACAGAAACTCCAAGAGCCGGAGATTTGATAGCCGACCTGATAGGAGGCCACAAAGATTTGATAATCGAAGGTTCGACGATAGGAGATTTGGCAATAGGAGATTTGGCAACCGGAGATTTGATGGTCAAGGGTCCAATACCCCATTGAATACAAGCCTGGCAAATGTGCTCCTAGAGATCCAGCATTATCCCGATTTGAGGCGGCCGGCACCAATGATTGCCCCAGTGAAAACCCGATCCCAAGCAAAATACTAACATTATCATCGGAATCATGGACACGACACAGAAGAATGTTTTGATCTTAAACGGCGAGTTGAAGAATTGGTCTGCTAGGGGAGGCTCGATCGATTCCTTTTGGGACGCAATAATAGAAAGCCCGACTGGAGATCGCCTGACCGCCGAAGCCTAAGGAAAAGAGATCCCGAGAGGCAAATCTCTGACCCTGCTAGGCTAAACCAGCAGTCAATCGGAGAGATAAGGGTGATATCTGGCGGTTTCGCAGTCTGGGGGAGTCTTCCTCTGCTCGGAAGAAATATGCTCAGGAGCTGAGCAAACAGAGAGAGGTTTTCATGGTTGACTGACCGATAAAGAAAATGAAAAGGGATGCCCGACCGATCACGTTCACAGATAGCGAAGCCAATGAGGTTTGTCAACCTCATGACGATCCCCTAGTTATTTCTGCTATTATCGTCAACTTCAAGACCTAGAGGATTCTGGTCGATAGTAGGACTTTGGCTAACATTTTATATTAAGGGGTGTTTGAGAAGATGAATATCGGTCGGGACAAGTTGAAGCCAGTGTCTTCCCCTTTGGTCGGATTCATGGGAGATCGAGTAGTCCCGCTCGGTTCGATCACTCTGCCAGTTACTCTTGGAGAATGACTACACCAGGCCACGAAGATAGTCACCTTCGGTGTATAATGTGATACTTGGGAGGACAGCCCTCAACTAATTCCGAGCCAACACATCCACTTACCATCTTCTGGTCAAGTTCCCGACCGAAGATGGGGTCAGATGTATAAGGGGTGATCAAAAAGTGGCTCGAGAATGCTACATGTCTTCACTAAAAGAAGAGACCCCCCGAAAGGCCCTGGTGATAGATGGGCTAGAAGTACGAGACGAGGAAGAAATAAGACGTGGAGAACTGGAGGGGGAGATGGAAGATCTTGAAGTCGGCTCTCCCGATTAAGGAAGAACAATAAAGGTTAGGTCTGAGACACCCGAGCCTTTGAAGACGGATATAAAGAATTTTTTAATGAATAATCTGAATGTCTTCGCTTGGTCTCATGGAGACATGCCGGGAATAAGTATGAGCGTGATCGCCCAGCACCTTAACATTTTTTCGACTGCTTGGCCAATAAAGCAAAAGAGAAGAGTTTTTTGTCTCGAGCGAAATGAAGCAATTGCAAAGTTTATTAGGGAGGTTCATTACCCCACTTGGCTATCTAATGTTGTAATGGTCAAGAAGTCAAACAGTAAGTGGCGGATGTGTGTTGACTTTACCGATCTGAATAAAGCCTGCCCGAAGGATAGTTTTCCTTTGCCATCCATTGATTTATTGGTCGATTCAATGGCCGGCCACGAAATGCTATCCTTTATGGATGCATTCTCGGGGTATAATCAAATAAAGATGGTTGACCATGATTAAGAGCATACGGCCCTTCATCACCAACCGGGGATTGTATTGTTATAATGTTATGCCTTTTGGGCTGAAGAATGCGGGAGCAACTTACCAAAGGCTGATGAACAGAATGCTTGGCGGTTAGATTGGACGAAATGTGGAGGTCTATATGGATGACATGCTGGTAAAGAGTAAGAAGGCCGACTCACATGTGGCTAATCTACAAGAAACTTTTGAACTTTGAGAATGTATGGCATGAAATTGAATCCTGCTAAATGTGCATTCGGGGTTGCATTCGGCAAGTTCCTCGATTTTATGGTATCCAATCGAGGAATAGAGGCCAATCTGGAGAAGATCATAATGATAATGGAAATGCAGCCTCCTCGGACAATAAAGGAAATTCAAAAATTAGCAGGAAAGGTAACAGCCCTTAACAGATTCATCTCACGGTCTACGGACAAGTGCCACCCATTCTTCAAAGTGCTCAAGAAGGCATTTGAGTGGACGGATGAATGCGAGGAAGCCTTTGTGCAATTAAAGCAATACTTGGGGTCTGTCCCATTGCCTAGTCGGATAGCGTTGGAGAAGAGTTATTTTTGTACCTTACTGTGTCGTCCACAGCTGTGAGTTCAGCACTCGTTCAGGAGGAAGGAGGCGTTCAGAAACCGGTTTGCTACACAAGCAAAGCATTGCAAGGAGCCAAAGAACGTTATTCAAAGATGGAGATGCTCGTATTTGCTCTGGTAACCGCGGCCAAGCGATTGAGAGCCTACTTCCAAGCCCACACAATTGTCGTCCTCACAAACCAACCTCTAAAGAATGTTTTGCACAGGCCTAAGACATCCGGTCGGTTGATGAAATGGTCAGTCGAGCTGAATCAATTCGATATTCAGTACAGACCAAGGATAGTAATAAAAGGACAAGCCATGGCAGATTTCATTGCTGAATTCACCAATCCACCACAAGACCCAGCTTCAGATAAAGGTACTGATGAATTGTGGATTTTGAATGTTGACGGCTCATTTACAAATACCTCGGGTGGCGCCGGCATAGTTCTAACGTCTCCCGAGGGCCACAAGTTTGAGTACGCTTTATGTTTCAAATTTCCAGACACTAATAATGTTGCCGAGTATGAAACTCTCTTAGACGGTCTCCGAATGGCCAGGAGAATGAGAATAGATCACATAAGGGTGCACAGTGATTCTCAACTGGTAGTGGAACAGATGCAAGGAGAGTATGAAGCCAGAGGAGAACATATGCCGAATATTGCGAAAGAGCAAGGAGTTTGTCCAGAAAGTTTTCTAAATTCTAGTTACAAAGAGTTCCGAGATTATAGAATAAGGAGGCCGACCGATTAGCTAGAATTGCTTCTTTGGGGTGGGAAAGCTCGGAAGTACCAATTGAAATACTTCACTCTCCGAGCATCTAGGGGCCAGAGCTGAACCAGGTAGAGGATGATGCCGAATGGGGTAAACCGATCAGAGCATATTTAGAAAATGATATTCTGCCAGAAGATAAGAACGAAGCACGGAGGGTTCAGCACAGAGCAAGCAGATACCTGATCATGGATGGGGTCCTTTACAAGCAAGGAAACAGCTCTCCTTTGTTACGGTGTTTGAATGAACGAGAGGCTAATTATGTTATGAGGGAAATCAATGAAGGGGTCTGTGGCAATCACTCAGGAAGTCGCACACTGGCTGGAAAAGTTTTAAAAGCAGGCTATTACTGGCCTACCTGGAAACGGATGCTCAAAAATTTTTAAAAAAATGTGATAAGTGTCAAAGATTTTTTAACATCCTAAGGCTGCCAGCTCAAGAATTAACACTCATCCAAAGTCCTTGGACGTTCGTACAATGGGGAATTGACATTATTGGGCCACTTTCTTTGGGGAAAGGGTAGAGAAAGTTCGCAGTGGTTGCTATTGATTACTTCATGAAGTGGGCAGAAGCTGAGGCCTTTCCGAGCATAACAGAACATAATATGAGGAAGTTTTTATGGCAGAATATTGTGTGCCGTTTTGGTATCCCGAAGGTCGTGATTACTGATAACGGAAAGCAATTTGAAGGGAGGTAATTCAATGAGTTATGTGAAGAATTGAGAATCAGTCATCATTACTCTTCTCCTGAGCACCCCCAAGCTAATGGTCAGGTCGAGGTTACTAATAGATCACTTCTCAAGATCCTCAAGATAAAGCTAGAGAAAGCCAAAGGCCTCTTGGCAGATGAGCTCCCAAACATACTTTGGGCTTACAGAACAACAGAACGGACTTTAACCAGCCAAACTCCTTTTGCCTTAACCTATGGGGCCAAAGCAGTGATTCCAGTGGAAATCGACCTTCCCAACCATCGCACGTTGAGCTTCAATCCAGATCAGAATGATGAGCTGATGAACGAAGAAATTGACTTGGTGGAGGAAAAAAAGACTACAAGCAGCAGTTCGGATGGCATCCTATTAACAGAGGATACGTCAATATCACAACTCAAAGGTTCGCTTGAGAGAATTTGCTGTTGGAGATCTTGTGTTGAAGAGAGTCAATCAATCTTCAAGAAATCCACAAGAGGGCAAGCTGTGCCCAAACTGGGAAGGGCCCTATCAAGTACTCGGCTATACTAGAAAAGGAACTTACCGACTGAAGCAACTCGGGGGCAAAGAGCTGCCTCATCTCTGGAATTCAGAGCATCTCATGAGATACTACATCTAAAAGCTTAATTTTGAATTGTGATTTTATTGTTGTAAATTAACATTTGTCATTAATTATATTCATTATTTGAGCAGGACTTGAATATTTCTACTCTGAAATACTATAATAAATTCTACTTCAATGATTCAATTACAATGAATTCGACAATATATGTATTGCGACTTCAACAATTCGATTTCGACAATTCTACTACAACTTAACTCCTCGACCCATGCAGCCGAATAGGAAAACAGCTCATATTGCCCGACTGTCCGACTCACAAGATCGAACAGCAAAGAATCAACAAGCAATCGATCGACATAGTATAATCGACATAAAGTGACAAATAGGATTCAACAAACACAGATCGATTTGAAAGCGACAGATCGACTTGAAAGATTGACTTAAAAGTGACAGATCGACTTGAAAGATCGACTTATAAGCGACAGATTGATTTGAAAGCGACAGATCGACTTAAAAGCGAAAGATCGACTTGAAAGCCACAGGACGACATAAAAGCGACTGAGCAATAGATCAAGACTTGAAAAATTTGATCGATCGGATAAATACCATTGGTGCTATTTTATAGTAATTTTTTTGAATCCGTTAGAACGGATTTGGAAAATCATTCCCAACGTCTTGACACTATCACGTAAAAGTTAAAAATTTCTAACACAAATCCATGAGAACGGATCTAAAAAATCGTTCCCAAAGTTTTCCTCTCTTACTTTTTACCACAAAAGTCCAAAAGTTTCACTATTTTTCTCTAAAAAAAATTCTCTTTGAAATATCAAATGTCAAATGCTTAAAATCAACTCAAACCACATTTTTTTTTTTTTTTTAGTACTCCAAATGCTACCAATTGTATAAATTTAACCAAAATTATAATATAATACCGTAATTTTTAACTTTGACCAATACTAAAATAAATTATTTAGATTTAGCTCATTTTATATTTTCATAATTTTCATCAAACTTCTCCAGTTAGGGGCGTGATATTTCTGAATTCCCGTTTGTAGATAAATTTAATAATACATTTTTTTTTTCATATTTCAATAAATAAACTCATTTTTGGTATTCATTGTATATACTGTTTATGTACTTTATCTGCAAGATTGCAAACCAACATTTTATCGAACAACCTGTCAAATTATGGGCATATCAGTCACCAAAGGCAAATATACAAGTAATGGAAGTAAGATTTTAGCAAATATATATACATACACTTGGAAGAAAGGAAACGTTTTTACTCACCTTTTGTGTTGTTTGAAAATGATCCTGTGCTACTGTTTAACGAGGTGAAAATTAAGGAAAAATTTTGAAAATCCCTGAAAAAATCTAAAAATTTCTAGAACTCTCTAACATATTTTATACTCTTCATATTCCATAAAATTTCTATAAATCTATATATCTGCATATCCTAATAAATTTTTATAAACCTCAATATATTTTTTACAAATCTCAATAATAATTCGACAAACCTCAATAACATTTTTATAAATCTAAAAAGTTTTTCAACAACTTTCAAAAATTTTGACATAAATCTGTTAGAACAGATTTAAAAATTTGTTCGAATGATTTCTCTCTAATATTTTGACGTAAAAGTCAAAAATTTAACAATTTTAAAAAAAGTTCTAACATAAATTCTTTAGAATGGATTCAAAAATTCATTCAAACGGTTTCTCTCTCCAATATTCTAATGCAAAAGTCGAAAAATTACACTATTCATATTTAAAAAACATGATTTAATAATTAAACATCAAATGCTAAAAAATTATTCAAATCATATTTGTCGTTTTTTTCGATTGTTTTTCAGTGCTCCTAACCCTTAATAAAAATTCTCCAAAGGAAAGTTAATTTAAAAGTGCGAAAATTTAATTGTTATGATTAAAAATGTAGTTTTTAAAATAAGATTTAGGGTATATTTAGAGTAATAAAAAGTGAGATAAAATAAAATAAAGTAAAATAAGTTGTGAGTTCGTAATTCGTGCAGTGAAATAAAAATAAATAATTTTTAAAAATGTTTAGATTTTTTTTTTATTTTTTAGCACACCAAATAATAACTTAATATATATTATAAAGGTTCAAAGTATAATTTTCCCTAATAGTAAACATCTAATTTGGCTTTGTTACAGTCCGTAATAATGTAGCCTTTTAGAAAGGGGAGAATTTGATTGATGTCTCTCTCAAAATGATTTCGCATCAATTTTTTATAATTTTTTAGGTACCTTTAACCATTTACTAAACCTATTATTTGTTAAAGAGGTTATTTATTTTTAGATAAATTATTGAAGTATTCTACAAACGTGGTGTAAATTAATCGAACCATTCATAAACAGATTGGAGTTTATCTTGTTTAGAGTTTAACTTGACTTGTTGATTTACTATTATTTGACCTTCTTCTATTATATATATAGAGGGGTAAATTTAAAATTTTCATTAAGGAGGTACCAAGTACCAAACGCTTAATATAATAAGATAAAAGAGTGATAGCACTGAGTTATATCAAAAATTAATAGTAGGAAATAAATAATATTATTTTGAGAGAAAGATAAATTCCTCTTGGATATTAAATCAATTAATATATTTTTTATAGTTTAATAATTAAATAGTCCTTTTAGCAACGTCTAGGATTATTAGAGATATTTCTTGTTACTAAACAAAAATAATTATTATTATTATTAAATTTTTACAGTACCAGGAGTATTTTAATAATTTTAAGTCTAAAATTAAAGAGGTCACTCCCTTTCCCTTTCCCTCCAGGTAGCTCTATCCTTATGTATATATACATATATTTTTTAAGTATCATATACGTACATTCGTTTAATTGTCTAAATTTCTTCATTTTTTTCCCTTTTCACTCTCACTCCCATTACTTGCTTATCAATTCTTTATAATCAAATCGGTAAATATTATAAATAACCCTCAGAATTCATTCTATCGTACAACACAATCCTCTAGTTTTGTGAAAAATTAAACTCACTGAACAAAATAAAACAAAAAATTTTAATTAAGGGAAAAATCCACGTAGACATCATCACTTTTAAAGGATTCTGCGAATCAAAAAAGAAGAAGGTTTGTGCTTAGAATTGGTGGTTCAATCACCGAATCAAAAAAAATTAAGCCATAATGTCACACATACATATATTGAATATATAAACCAAACCAAATCAAACCAAACTAAGCCTCTTCCCACTAGGTGGGGTCGGCATATTGAATATATGTATAAATAAAATTAAATAGTAAATAATCAGTATTATCTAAAAAAATAATTTTTTTTAATAACTTCTTTCAATATTTTATTTATTTTTGTAAAACCCCTATGAAATAAGTTTTCCTTCAAATTATAAAGATAGTGGTTACGTAAGTATAGGGTTGGTAATTTTGGGACATTTGGAGTTCCAAAAAAATTCAAAAAAAATCAAAAATTGATTTTGATATGATTTAAAAATGATCCGTGGTGCCATTAAATTAAAAAAATTGAAAACTTTTAAAATATTTTGAAAAATTTTGAAAATTCGAACGGCTAACTGTATTATATACTCAAAACTGGCCAGAATCGTAAATACATGATTTTATCTAGTCAAAAATCAACCATCAAAACAGTTCGTAGGGTTTTGAATTGGGGAGAAGACAAGTCTCACTTGGCTTATAGGGCATGTTAGAGCAGTTTTCTTTGAAGAGTTCACTACCATGTCGAAAAAAGATATCCATTTCTCAAAGAAAAACTAAATTTTAAAATTCTAAATGCGAACAAACGACAAAAATAGAATCAGTAACTTGAATTGATTAACCACAAGTAACTCATCATTACATGCTTTGACTCTTGAGTTTATTGAGTTTAACCAAGGATAAAAAAAGTCACAACACTGGGGGCGAGTACTCAGCCCCAATGTACATACACTTGCATCGGTAAGAAGTTTGGAAATCCTAGCTCAATGATTATGCCTGCCAGTCAGAAGGCTCTTCATTCCATCATTTCAGCAAAAACATTCCTATTTTCTTGCCCCTTTGACTGTGAGATCATGCCTCCTACATAATGATCACCAAGGAGCTCTATTCCAGTTCTGAAAAATTTATGGCACATAACCCATACCGTCATGCGCTATTGCCAGTTGCTTTTGCCAAAGAAGTGAAGTTCAACCTGCAAATGAACAAACAAAAACCACCACCAAGATTACGGTTCAACCAAACAAAAACATGCAAGTATAATCTGCATAGGGAAAGGCAATCACCCAATAGTGAATCAAACAAACTGAGTTGGAAAAAGAATCACCTGATAAGGGGCTTCATAGGGGCCACAGACTTAGTAGTGGTTGCTACACTGGTGACAGGTGCAATCAGTTCAATAGGCTTCACATACAGGCAGGAAAGAGAGGAGCGTCAGACATGATCGATTCCAATATGTATATATAAAAATTAGCTACCAGATATTCTAGTGAGACATGCATGATATTTGTCATTTCTCGACTGAGAATATTTTAAGAATGTCACATCTAGAGCCTACGTAAGACAAAAAGGCAACACAAATGCACTAAAAACCAAGGTTGTCACAAGTAGTTCGACTCGTTAGCTGCAGTGAGTTCCAAGAAGTCAAGTAGAATTTTAATTTTATAGACAATACAACCAAAATTGTGTTCCACACAAAATTGAACAGAAAATGAAACAGTATGAACCCATCAAAAATAAAATAAAATTACAAGCGAAAATGATAGAAAATCAGGGAGGAAGGAAGAGCAATATGACATGAAGCTAAGACAAAAGGAGTTAAGATGGTAATTTGGGTGTACAGACTAAAATTGCCCCTACATGTGGTTTGTTTGGTGTGATGAGTTAATTTTGCTTTTTGAGAGAGGAGAGAGAGAAAGAGAGGATTATCTGGCTAGACCTCAAGTTCCTCCAAGCCACCATTCTGCAAGAACTTGGAGGGTGAACCGACCCCTTTCCCTGCTGCTGTTGTGACTTCCTGTTGGGCTGCCAAAGATTGCATGGAACCAACTTTCATGCTCCCACTAAAACCGTGAACTTGATTTGTCAATCCTACAACATTTTCAAGCTCATCATGTTCTTTTAATGGACTTTGGTTGCCAACAAAAGGTCCACAAGGTTGCTCCATAACAAGCTTTTCTTCCACTGTGCTTGATGAAACACTCCCAGAAGACGAGTGCCTAACAGGTGAGATGCATTTAACGGATCCTCCAACCTCATAATTA
>JAVXUM010000001.1:20624103-20634788 GCA_035590655.1 Pouteria glomerata
GACTCTCCTGAGATCTTGCATCATTTGCAGCATCCAGATCAGCTTCAAGCCGTTCTTTCGCTGTTGTATCAACACACAAAGCTGCATCGTCAGTGTGTATTTCCCGACTCCGGGTTCCCCTTGAGTTGGTTCCTAGATCAACTTCATTTTGTTTTCTCTTCTTCCCAACCACAGCATTCGCCCGACCAGAGTGAACCTTTGTTTTTGCAGTAGAAAGAGTTCCTCCAGCTGCTCTCGTAAGTTGAGGAGGCCGAACCCCACCGGGAAACACAAAATCAGGGATATTTTTACGTGTTACATGACAAACATGAATCCTCATTCCAGGGTTCCAGGATTGGTACATGCATACAGAATGCTTAAATTCCTCCACAGTAAATCTTATATCAAATTTTTCACCTTCCTGAGCATTAACGCCTTCCTTCCGTCTTAAACCCATGAAATAACAATAATAGAATGGTCTAGACTTGTCAGAAAATTCACCAGGGTGTGGGTGGCACTGAAGCATGCTCTTTGTGTCCCTCTCAATCTACATAAATTGAATGCCAACATTAAAATGGAAATCCAAAAAAGTTCATGCCAAAAACCAGATAACAAAAGCAAAAGATGGTCACCTTCAACGTAAGCTGGCGAAGCCGAGATTCAATCCAGCCTTTCCATTTCCTCGAGTCATCCTCATTCTCAGCTGCAATATCTATCTGCAAATAATTTTTGTAGGCTTCAAAAAAGGGGAAAGGCTCAAAACATTTCATCCAGCCAGCAGTATTCTTCTCCATTGCCTGCACAATATAGCACAACATCATAAGAACAATAGTCCATAGAAACAAACAAATAAAAATCAGTGTCCGTGCATATATAATATATATAAATATAAATATAAATATAAATATATATATATATATAGGGAGAGAGAGAGCTAGCTCAAAACAGGATTTTTTAAAACGTTATGAGGACAGTCAAAAAACTCAAACCTTTGATTGAAATCAACATTCATGACCACAATAGTGACTTCTAAAGAAAGACTTGCATCGAATATGAAACTCAGGAATCAATAAAAAAATGTTCTTACGATGGAAATTCAGCACTTGAAGGCAATGGGCAAAATATTTCATCTCTATGACAAAATCCATTCATTAATAGTAAACAAGGTATACCACAGCATCATTGGAGATAGATCAGGCCCCGAGTGTAACAAAAACAAGCCTATTAAGCATATCGACCGGCAAACAACATAAATTGACCACACAACCTCCTATTTTTCCCCTGGGCCAGACATACCATAGTGAAAGCAGATGCTCCACACTTTACATAACACTAATTCTAATAATGTTTAATGGAAAGTATCCATCAATACACGTGATTTACCATGGCTAGCATTGTTCATATTAGTTCTTAATGATATAAAGGACAGAGAACAACGATTTTCCAAAATATGCAGAGTCAAATCACACTATTAAGCTCCAAATCACAGTGAAAAGAGGCATCAAAATTCGATAAACCAAGGATTCCTAAATAAAGCACCCTCAAGTTTTTAAAGGCCTGGTAGCATACTAGAAACTATAAAGGATTCAAAGCTCAGGATAGTGCCCCCTGATACCCAATCCAGACACCATTTTAACTTGTTCCCACCCAGATCCAGAGTCTGGTTAGATCAGCAATTAGGAAAGGGTAAGCAGGGGCCAACACTATCTCAGCTGTCAAAACATGTGCCGAAGCTTATCCCACTGTCAATTTAATCCCTGGACTAATAACTCAGCATTCCTTAAAAAATTAGGGATAATTTTACCATGAAGAATTATCCCCTATTTGGACAACCCAAAAAATGGAAATGGGCAAGGATTAACAATCCAAGCGCCGCACCCGCACCCACACACCCCCCCCCCCCCCGGCGCGGGGCCAACCTTCCTTGTCTCTCAACCAAACAGTGCTAGGTGACTGATCTTAAAGAAGAATTGAAAAGCTCCAATGCTTTATAAGAAGTAATAATTTTAGATTTATATTCAACTTAACCAAATCAACTACATTAGCTTTGGAGGCACTGTATAGTTGGTTGTCCCGTAAAGTCAAATACATATTTACTTTTGTTTCTGGATTTTGTTAAGCATATGATGGTATAGTTCATAGTCTTGGTTAGTAAAAACTGTGTGTAGGGTTCTTGTATACAAGTTGCATCCCCATGATGCTCTTAATACAATCCTATTTGCTTATTAGAAAGACAATATTAACAGTGGCACCAATGGTGCAGGCATGAATAAGTTAACACCATAAATCTCAGCCAACATTTGATTCCTCCAGTATGAGAAATGCGATACCCAAAAAAATTTTAATTATAGTTAATGGATACTATTACTCAATTAAACAAAATAATTGGATCACTAGACATCATAACCTTGATCAAAGAATTAAATAATAAATTGTTTTTAATTTTTGAAAATTTAGAAATTTATTTCATTTACCTTGTGTTTTTGTTTTGTTGACAATTTATTTTGTACCTCCGCAGTTTCCCTATATCTATTTCATGCAGAACAAACATGGTTGTGCTATGCATGCAAGAGGCTAGTTAGCAAGGCCACCTTTCTCCACTTAATTGCTTGCGCATGCATACATGTTCTAGCGAGGAGTGTTACATGGAATCTTCTATTTCCCCAATGTACCCCACTATATAAGAAATGGGTAGTATAAGATATGCGCCCAAACCCAAATTGGACACTATGATCTTTTAATTGTTAACAATATTTGAATGAGAGCAGTCATCTACCCTTTCACATGATTGAAAATAAAAATTGGAGTTTTTTTCCTCTAAATTTGATTTATTTTAAGTACATTCACAAATAAAAATTATATCCTATACCAGTATAATATCCTAAATATAATATATTTAAATGTTCACAACGTGCACATTCATATCCAATTTTTAGAATTTTTTTTTTGGGTGTGCGCGCGTGAGGGGGTGTTCCCCGATAATGATACCCAAGTTTCATGTAACATAGCAAGTGCAAGCGAGAGAGCAAAAGAAAAGCAGGGAAGAAGAATCGAGAGAGAGAAAAAGAAAGGAGGGAGGGAGGGAGGGAGGGAAAGGAGTGAGTTTCTACGGTTATCAGCCTCGTCATCATATTCATCCTGTCTTCCTCATTTTTAGCTTCTTCAAGTTGAGGTAGGATGATGCATAAATCCTTTCCATGATTTTATATTTCATTCTTGCTTGTTTATATCCTTCTATATACAGGAATACTAACATACTATGTAGTTGATACATTGCATGTGATATCAAAATGTTAACACGCATGCAAGTATAATTTGTAGTTTTGTTAAAATACTTGAAATCTTTCAACTTGAGTTCACTTAAGGACCTGTATGAACTTGGACTTTGTACCACGCAAACCGACCCCAAAATGGAACCTTACATACTGAAAAACCAAAAAAATCAAAAAGATTGCTTAAGTAACATCCGATGAAGTGTTCTTCGTACCGTCACTGAATGGGCGCCGGAAGGTGCTAAGAGATCTACACCTTGGTGGATGTTTGCCAGAATGATGCTGGAAAATGCTAAGAGCTTCCCTGGATGAGCATTAGATGGATGCTTTAGAGCCTCTCTAGCACCTATTCAGAGCTAGTCATTTTTGCGCATCCAGTTGGAGCAAAACTCAGATCAGTTAACCCAACTGAGTCTATATCCCTTCTAGGTTGAACCAAACCATTTTGTCCTTTACATTATTTTTATTAGAAATTAAATGAGAAAACTTTATGACTTGTTTATGTGAATTGTATAGAATGAAATTTTTAAATACTTTCCTTTGAAAATACATAACTATATCATTGCCCGAAAAATATGTTTTTCATGCTTTGTTAATCATACATGGAAGGGGAAAGCAAGAAAGTACTTAATCCCCTAGGGTGAAGACCCAGAATTACATGATCAGTCAAATTTAGCAACCATTGAGATGTGGGGGTTCACCGGCTTCCCAATTGAACCCGAAAACATTGGTGTGGAAGTCTCTCAAAAGGTGCTCGTAAAGGTGTTTAGTTCCCAATGTTGGGTAGCAATTGGAAGTTGAATGGGGCCTGTCAAGTATTACTATTTAGTTGATATATTGCGTATTATTTATATGAGTTGCACGCATATTTAATTTAATTGCATACATGGTGCTTGTTCACTTGGTGCATGTACGCATGTGGGGTTCACGCTACTAGGCTTTACAAACCCACTCCTACCATGCACTAACTCTTGACCCAGTGGCAGGCACCTAAACAGAGTTAAATTAGTACACCGACTGCGAGACATCTATTCTCGTTTATTTGTGTTATTACTATTGGCAGGCACCTGAACAGATTTAAATTTGGCCCACTGACAGCTGAACATCTATTTTCGTTTATTTGTGTATTAACTCCTGACCCAGTAGCGGCACCTGAACAGAATTGAATTGGCCCACTGACTGCTGGACATCTATTTTCACTTATTTGTGTTATCACTGTTATGTGCTAAGCTCGTGCGTACTTAGATTTGTCATACTTGAGACATTGACATGTGATGTAGGCGTATGCACTACCAGTTTTATGCTTTATTTTTTCTAATATAGGCATGAAGGGACGTACAATAAATGCACCAATGCAAAAATTACGTCTCTTATGCAGGTTTGACATTGATGCTGGGCTACGGTAGTCATGCTTGCTAGACGTAATCTCAGTTCTAGTGTAAACTAGCAGAATAACCCATGAATTACTGCAAGTTTTTGTAATATATTTAACTTTATATATATAAAATAAATATATATAAAATCCAAAATAATATTTAATGTAACAAATGTGTAATATTTAAACATTTAAAAAAATTCAAATACCTAATTTATAACAAAATAATCCACTACAAACTTGCAAAAAAAAGTGTAATACATGTCAGTACTCCAAATATAAATAAAATGCAAAAAACAAAAAATGCCACACGTATCAGACCATACTCCAAATATAAAATAAAATGCAAAAGCAAAATAATGCCACACGTATCAGACCACCAACAATTCTTCAAATACCCCTAACAAAGGCAAAATGATCCATTATGGCCTTGCAAAAAATGCAGCATGTGTCAATTCTCCAAACAAAAAACAAAATGCAATAAAAAATGAAATATGTGTCGAATTGCTAATAATCATTGAAATTTTCAATATAAAAATAACATTAGTATCTAAAGAAAAAAAAAACAAAATAAATCTCAAAATACATGTATCTACTTATGGTAAAACCACGTGTCACTTACCTACAAATCCCTCTCATATTAATGTATTAGCATAAATTAGCAGAATGTTCATGTTTTGCTAAAAATTTTTGTAAAATATTTAACTTTATGATACAGAAGTAAATGCGAAATGTAAAATAATACAAAGATATCCCTAACAATAGTTGGAAAAAAAATATAAAACAAAACAAAAACACACCACTAGAGAGAGAGAGAGAAAGAGCCACGTGTCACCCTCCCATCACTTCCTCACACTTTAATATACTAGTATAGATTGTGAAATTTGAATTAGTTCCCATAATCCCATACCCACCCTTAGTCAAAACCAGGGTGTGACAAGAATGGTATCCACTCCATTTTTCCCCCTCTAGCTTGTACATCTTTTCATATTATTAACTATTGGGTAGGGCTGAATGCCAAATCCCCACCAGGCTACCAGCTAAGGTAGTTAGAAGCTGGCAACACGTCATTGAGTCAATTCTAATGACTCAAAAATGCACAAAAAATCACAACAGTGGTAACAAATAAATTTGTTTTGTTCGAATCAGATGATAAAATTTTGATGAAGCAGCTTCCACACCATCCAATGACCATGAATAAGGTCCCTTCATGCTAACTCAAATTTTCCACGAATCCTCCCAATTAAACTTTTTAGAATTAAAGCACAATAAGAAAAATGATAAAAGGGAGACGAGAACAGAAGTATCATTTCTCCAAGACCATTTCACAGATGTATACTAACACATGGTATAAGACCAGCACACACACTGCCCAGATACAGGATAATAAATATTGTCCAAGCAAAGCAATAAAATAGCAGATGTTAACCCCCAAGCTCCTAAAGACAACCCACCCAAGTGAGCTGCAATCACAGAAATTTCAAAATCATTTGAAGAGAAGTCACACGTGAAGCATGTATAAAGCCTACACGTTTTTTTAATTCAAGAAGTTTCACTCACAATCAAACATAAAAACACAGAAGCAGAATTTACCAGAAATGTACAAAAAAAGCATTTTGTTCTAACAGTTATGATTGAAAAGATTATATGCCTGCCAACAAGTAAAGAAACAAGTAAAGAAGTGGTGGTACCATTTTTGAAGTCAAATAATGATTAATGTTTTAAGGTTGTGCAGTCAAAATTGTGAGAATTTTTCTGGTAGAATAAAACTTAACAAACGAAATTTATGCAAATTACCAAATTGAAAACATCTTAAGATCTTAAAAGTTGACATTAAACTTAAAATTGACGAACTTACCTCACAAATTTCATTTCCTCTCCTAAACTCATCCATCATGACACGCAAAGTACTTGTTGACACATTGTAACTAGAGTTCATGCAGGGATATGCAGGAGTTATGATTGGCATCAGATGCTGCCTGTCCCTGAAATTTTTCCTCGGATCCCAAACAGGAAATCCCAGAGAACCTTCCTGAATAGGACATAACATCACAGGATTTGGCCACCGCCACAGGTTATAAACCCTGAAGAACCTCGACACCAACATACTAGGCAATGCATTTGGGTAAAGCTGGCATATACGAGCAACAAGTAATGCCCAGTTGATACCACCAAGGAACCCTGTAACCTGATTGTGACACAGAGGATCATACAAATCAACAGCATAGAAATGGAAGAACAATAGCCAAAACAAAAAATACAATCAGCATGAAAAATGAGTAAGATATTCCTCACATTTGAATAAACCCCGCGGCGCTTTGCCCAGAATCTCATACATCTCAGCGTAGTACGAAAATTCTGAAAAAGACAAAAAAAATAAAATATCAGTAAAGCATAGAAAATTCAAAATTTGTGCACAAATATATTCGAACATGACCTGAATGTTTGGCACCAAACGTAAAATTTGGTCAGTGACTCTGCATCCATTGAGACTACGAACTGTCTGCTCGTCTACATTCTGAAGTATTGAATCTTGTGAAATATCCAAGTTCTACAACAGAAGGACAAGTTGCCTTAGCCACTTGGAAGTTTCGACAACTTACATAGTCAGATTTCATAAACCATATCAAGTATTAACTACACTTGTTATAATACTAATGTAGACTCGTCATCTGTTGATGATAAATAAATACACACTTTGAAGAAATGCGACATTTCGACGACAAGTCTGGGAAAATAAATAAATAAAATAAACAATTTATCTTTCAACAGTGTATACCATAAACAGAAAGACAAGCCTCGAAAACAATTAGCCATATAGGAGTTGTCCAAAATATCAAAAATGAAGAAGGTTTCAAAGATGTCCCACACGAAGAATTGGTGGAATAGGGAAGCACCATGAAAACAAGCTACAATATACAAAGAAATTGGCTAAGCGGGAATTTCATATGGGCCACTCAGGAGTCCGGACATCTCCAATTATGAGTTTATTCAATTTCAACCAACATTCAGCCTAATGTTGTTTGACCTCTATTTTTCTTATTTTGAGCTAAGTGTATTCAATAAATTCAAAGAATTAGTGCACATAGGTTAAGATGATTTTTCTTTTCATAGGTATAAAACATCCTTAATTAACCTCAAAACCTAAATTCCTCCCTACAAGAGGATACACTGACACAGAATAGAACCTAAACCTAGCCACTTTACAATATACTAAATATTTCAGCAGTAAAAATTCTATTTTGGAAATTGGAGGCTAGAAGTTGCATAGAACATACAACAATTGCTAAAATCTCAGAATTTATGTTCCAAAATTCGAATGAACTGAATGGCCTGCCTACAGCATTTTTTATTTTTATTTTTATTTCTTTGATGAATAAAGAATTTTATTACAGAAGCATGAAGACTGCCACAAGAATAGGCTACATAAACAATCTAGACCTAAAGTATCATGCTCTAACGGCTTCCCAGCAGCATTCTGCAACCCAAGATAATTACCCTTCCCAGACAAACACTTCAAAACCACTTATCACCACCGATTACACCCAAGGTTTCACATAACACTAGTAGCCTCATGATAACCAAAATGGCAGATTGTTGAGAACCTATAGGTTACTAACATAATTTGCAGCCCCCAGCCCCTCTCCATCCACCATTGACAATAACAACGGCAGTGGTGTGGTTTCAACATGTAACTAACCTAGCATAATTTGAATATACCCAATGGCTTCCCTACAACATTTTCTTTTTTTTTTTTTTTTTTGAATAAAGAATTTATTAAAAGAAACATTAAGATAATGCCACAAAAATACAAAAACAACCTAGACCTAAACTATCATGCTCTAACAGCTTTCCCGCAGCATTTTGCAACCCAAGCTGATTACCCTTTCCATAGTACCACCACCAATTACACCCAAGGTTTAAAGTAATGCTAGCAGCCGCATGATAACCAAAATGGCAGATTGTTAAGAACCTACAGGTTATTGACAATAACAATGGCAGTAGTGCGGTTTCAGGGTGTAATGAATGCAGTGTAACAATAACAAAAACCAAAGTTCTGAATCTTTTTCTCCTTTGCACAACTCTAGCAAATTTCAGCAATATGCACGGCTTTGTCAAACTCGCACATATTGAGTATTTAGAAAATTATTGATGGATTATATTTGATTTATAAACGTGATATAATATTTGTTCAACCTTTTACATCTTTTTCAAGTTGTTATAAAAAGAGTTTTTACGTATTTTCTTTATAAAAAAAAATTTTGATATATTAAAATAATATAACTCATAATTATTTTACTATTCTGTTTTTTATATTATAACTATTCATAAATAATTTAAAACATAAGTTAACAAATCAATTTTGTCTATTAAGCATCATAACTTCAATTTAGAAATATTAAAATTATTATGGCTTCATATAAATTGTTACGAAGTCTTTTTTGATCGATATAAATTATGTTAATTACAATGCGAATAAACAAAAATTAGGTAGGTAAACTTAAGTTCATATTTAAAATTTTATCTCCATTTAGAGGGAAAAAATATTCCAAATGATTCAACGAGTGTTTTGGGAGTTTGAATGATATTATTAATAAACATAAATGAAATTCTCCATAATTAACAAAATAAAAAAAATTGTAAAAATAACAAACAAATTGTGCTATTTTTTCTTTCACTATCTAAATTCAATTATGGGTTTACTTAAAGTAATACACAACTCAACTTAGCCATTTCCCAACTAAATGAATTCAAGGCTACATGGATACTTTCCTACATTCTGATCAGATTAGGGCCAGTTTCTCTATCACACCACATCGAGTCATGTCTACCTACGTTAATTTTGACCTACCTTGCTGCCTCAGATTATATATATAACTACTTTTTTGGGATTTCTATTCAATGTTTGAGATTAAGGTGAGTTATATATGAGTACACATATTAAGTGTTTAGCATTGCCAACCAAAATCAACCCAATTACAGCGTTGTTGCAAATTTAGTATCCAACTTTGGTTCTATATATACACATGTACGCATGTCAATGTGTTAATATCTTGGTAATATCGTCAAGGAAAAGCTAGTAGCAATCTTTAATTTTAGGATGCGAACTTGCCCCTACACTAGAAACACTATCAGCAGCACTTCAAATAAAATAAAGATCGTTACAAGGACTAAACATGCTATTCTGTTGTTTCCCTTAAATTTTTGTTATCCAACATTTAGAAAGAAAATACAAAGTTGTCATAATAGAGAAGAATTCTTACTTCAGGAATGGCCCAAAGTGCTACATTTGCATAAAGAAGATCTATGGACACCCCACTGAATTTAAATTTCAATACTGGAACATGAGCATCAGGGACAGGATGTAATTCTTGAATTTCCGGCATCTCTGCTAGCATTCTGTATAATTCACCAAAGAAATCTTCCTGCATTGAGTTGAAGAATAAAAATTAGACTCATCAATCTTTTTTTCCTGTAAATGATTTGACTCATTCATCCATAAGCGATAAAACTAAATACAACTGCAAATTGTTAGTCAAGTCAAAAAAAGGTTGCACCGTACTTCTCGAGTGGCATGTCTTGGTCCAACACACAGCGTGTCTATATCTGCACCAGGGCCATGTACCTATTTGACAACATAGCCAAGGAAAATCAGTTCACAAACCCACATGAACTATAAAACCCAACAAAAACCAATTCAGTTAAAAATAAGAAGTGCCACCAAATAATAATAGTAATAAAAATAAAATAAAGTTAAAAAAAAAAAAAAGATGAAGGTTGAAAAAAGTCAAAGTACCCAACTTCTGATAAACCAAACACTGCACTAGTACATGTACCAAATTAAAACATCTCTTATTTGGTAATATTACAATTATTCAAAAGTTTTCACAACATGACATGACAAATAAACGTGGAAGCCTATCTACTTATCAAAAATAAATAAATAAATAAACATGGAACCCTGTCATTGCCCATCCTACTATAAGGAGAAGTTTTGGGGAGACTTAGAAGGAGTGCTACTAGAGATACCCCAGGGAGAGATGGTCTTCATAGGAGGA
>JAVXUM010000001.1:20640646-20657878 GCA_035590655.1 Pouteria glomerata
TAAACTAAATGGCACCTTAGTAAACAAGAGAAGATGAAGTATACCAGTTTAATGGCAGCAATGGACTGGCGCTGCCTCTCTTTCTTCTCACGCTGGCACTCACCACACCAGCTGGAAAAATCCTTCTGATATTTCCTCAGCTCTCTAAATACGGAACTGTAACAAGACAGTTGCGTAAATGCAGTTTAAGGCTTTGAGTAAATGAAAAACAGCTTATATGTTTGCGAATTCTGATAGAAATACAAAGGTATCTGCAAGAAAATTAAGCCCATGGAAATGACAAGGAAATAGATTATATGATTACACAATTAATCATCCAAGGAAAATCCCGTAACTATATTGACACAGATCTGGCTCTTTCACAGATTCATACGAGTTAACAGGCCTCCTGAATTTCCTTGACATTGAAAATGAAATAGGCGGTAAGTTTAAATGAATAAACCATATCCTTCCCCCTCTTACCTCTGATAGAGTTCAACATAGCCTTTAGTGGATGTATTTTATCTAAATCTAAGATGGAATGATGAATTTTCCTAGTTTACAGTGGACTTAAAAAGTATAGCACTGCGTTTGACGACAAAGCTATTCACATGTTGACCACCAACATAGTTTTCGTAAGGTTTCTACTTATTTTCCAAATGGCAATGGTACATGCACACATGTGAGAGAATAATTCTCTGGTAGAGAAACGACGAGAAACAAGGACAATAAAGAAAAGGAAAAAAAATCTTTCATCATTTCAGGATGAAGGGAAACAGTTGGATGACAATGTGTAAGTTAGCGGACGAAAAAAACTGATAGCAAACGTACATAATAGGTCTTGAAAGTTGTGCCTTAAGCCTTCCAGTATGTACTCTAGCTTGAAAACTAAAGACAGAATCCTCCAAAACTTATTGGTAGTCATGGTCCCTGGCTGCGTTTGTCTTTACTAGGTTAGGATATGTACCCAAAATAAGTACTTTCAAAGAAAGAAAGTTGGGAAATGTTAGGTACAAGTTAAATGCATGTATAAATAGGAAAGAAAATGTTAAAAAAGGGATTACCCTGGCGAAATGAAATCTAGAGGGTCTGTGTCTTTTGGGAGGTAAACCACCCTTGAAGTGGGTCAATTTTCTTCTTTACATTTTTTTTTTTTTTTTAACTTTCTTGCATTTTCCTAAAAGCCAAACAGGGGAAATTGGGAAACTCAAGAATTGCCACAAGAACGGTTGATCCCACCATGGCCGAGGAAGAAATAACAGAGTAACAATTCCTGGAAATATAACAACAGCTGAATCAACTGCAATTATTGGAAGAACAAAGCAAGAAATGGGCATAAAGATTCGAGGAGTTGTCTCACCTAGGGGGTGTTTAGTTGGTTAAAGTATAGCCAAAAAGCATAGTAAAAGTACAAAGATTTGACGAAAAAGTGAAATGTGGTAAATTTTAATTGGAAGAAAATACAAAAATTATGTAAAAATTGGTAAATTTTGGTTGGTTTTGGGCAACTAAACACCCCTCTAGTGCATTCTCAATCTGATTTTGGAACCATGTTCAACCAGAAGAAAATACAAGGGTTCTCCTGAAAGCCGTAAGGGTAAGGTTTTCCTCAAAAGCCTAATGAGTCTGTGCTTCTTTGCAAATCCATTCAAGAACAAACATCAGGAAATGAGAATCTTCTGCCGATGGATAGTGGGCTCCCTGTGGAAAACAAGCCAGAGAATAGACTCAAGATCACACCAGCCAGTGATATTAAGCCACTGATTTCACGCATCTGCTCCTCGCAGCGTCAGCTCCAAGATAACAAAGTCACAAGGATTCCAAATCTCTCTCTCTCCCCCCCCCCCCTCCTCTGTGAGATGAGAACGAGGACAGTGGTAGCCGTCCTCTCATGGGTTCTTCGTGGATTACAACAATTTCTTCTTATCTGGTGGTAGAAAAAGTGGTCGTGACAACGAAGCACAAGGACAGTGATCATCATCTGGGAATCTCCAGATGGTGGGGTTTTTTTACTGTTAGGAACACGGAACATTCGATGGCAGTTGAGTTACGTTCCAGCGATGATCAAAGCGCGTTGATTTTCGATCTGGGTGGTAGAACATTTGATGTTGCACTATTTACAATCAAAGAGAGAAGAGCGTTTGGAACCCTTTAACTTGTAGAAAATTTATGGCTCAATATGCGCTGAAACTAGTTCTTGGTGTGCCGGTGGGAAGGGCATTGGAACTCTTTATCTTGTAAACTTTCTGTATGATAAATTTATCAACCAGACTTGGCACCCATTACTACCAAAGTAGTGCTTGGCACTCTTGATACCATCAGTAAGTGGGTGACAACAAAGAAATTAAGCATCAGTTTTTTGAAAATTCTTGTTTTTGATGGAGCTAACCACTTGTTGGCAGGATTGGCTCAGTGCCAATGAGAAAGGGGTTTCAATTGGAAGCTTGGGGGATAAGTCCATCAAAGAGGCAGCAACAGCCATGGTTGACGAGGTTAAACACACAGACATTGGGACAGAGATGACTCCTCTTGGCTGGTCCACAAACTTCAAGGTGCCCTACATCATTCAAGAGCATATCCCCAGTGAGGCACAACACCCTCTTTGATAGGTAACCCCTGTGAACTACAAACTGGGACACAGATTGATTCAGTAGCTTCAACTAGGAATTCAAAGGAAGAGGAAGAGGACATATCAAGCCTATCATTGGCCACCTATATTTTTCCACAATTACATTAGCATACCTCTACCTTGAGGACACGGCATGGTGGATTTTATAGGAAGTGGGAGTTATTAAGTACCCAAAATAAGTACTTTCAAAGAAAGTTAGGAATTGTTATTTACAAGCTTCAAAACATGTAGAAATAGGAAAGAAAATGTAAAAAGGGGACTATTCTAATGAAATGAAATTTGGAATCTTTCTTTTAGGAGGTTGACCACTTGAAGAAAATAAAAAGAAAATGAGAACAAATGGGTTAAGATTCGAGACCAACCCAACTCTCCCAATGAGGAAATAATTCTCTGAATATTTCTCTTCATAAACTTCTCCGTCCTTTACAATATCTTTATATCAGTTTACCTATCTACTAATTAAATCCACTGTTTCATTACAACTGTACTGGGTTTGGAAATAAATAGGCCGTGAGCCGGATGGTGGAGGCAAAATTATATGAAGACTTGGCTGGATCAAGCTCCTCTCACATGCCCAATATCCAATGTGATTAAATCTCTGTTGTGCCCTCCAGTCATCTCTCAACCACCTCCTCTAGAAGCCTCTACGCCAAGCTAATACATATCTCTTATCTTGAGCCTTTGAGTTCTATACCAACTCTTTGACTGGAGAGACCTTTATTTGATTGCTTTGGTATGTTGGATTACTCCCAGCCCTTGTTGTGTATTGCAGTGAATGGCTATGACTGAGATAGTATGCGGCAAGATCCAAGCCCTCCATGTCTTCACCCAAGCCATTTGATGTTCCATATTCTTCGCATCAAAGCCATTGACTTCTAATCTAATCAAATGGACCAAATTAGGCCAGGTGATATTATGTATTATGTTTCTCATCCCTATCTTCTTCGTTTCATTTTCTTCTATTTCATAACATAACATTTAGGCTCTTATTCCCCATTAATTTTTGTTTCCTTCTTTTTTATTTTTATTTTATTTATATAGTTTCTCATTTCATTTATTTATTTATTATTATTTTTTTTTGGGGGGGTGTGGATGGTGGGATTTTTCCTATGGAAGTCTGTGAAGAGATGTTGAATATCCAAGTTTTTAAAGAACTAATATACCCATAGTAAAAAGATAAAAATAAATAATATAAAAATAGAATAAGAAGATTCAACTAGCACAGGAAGAAAAGGTAAGGAACTGGGATACCTTCTGCACCACAACAGCAAGTTGATCCTATGTCCAGATGTAGTGGCTCTAGCACCATGGCGATGGCGACCACGATGAATAATAGCTTGCCCTGGGACATGGGAATAATCGAAGATTTCCTATAAATGCACCATAGCAAACTCCATCAAAGAAGTCTTCAACCACTTGGACAATCTTCAGGAAACTATAATATGCTGACGTTGTCCTTTCCTCCCTTTAGGGATTTGTATTTGCCTCAGCCATGTGTTATGAGCATATTGTACTATCTAATTTTTTGGTAATAAACAAATGCTTACTTCCAATAATAACGATAATATGTTAAAGTTTCTATCATATAGTTGAGCTTATGCTTCTTGAACTGTACTACAGACAAGTTAAAAACTAAACTAATTACATCAATTGAAAATACATGTCATTAAATTAACTCGGAATTTATAGATTTAGTGTAAATTTAAGTGGCAGAGCAATACATGCAAATCTATGCCGTAGAGTTAAATAGAACTGGCAAAAAGCTACAAGCACTTGGATAATGAGTTGGCAAATGCCAAGATATTTGTTTAATGAAAGACAACTAGTTTCACTAATGTTGCCTTTTGATCAAGGATTTGCGAAGGGAAAAGAAAATGGAAGCAAACTGAAATTACTTACATATATATTCAATTTTACGACTAATTAAATACAAAATTAAATATTTTGATCAATATTTATTTATTTCCTTCCCATTTTTCTAATCTAACCAAAAAACTCAACTCCACTAAACCTTTTCCCTAGCCTATGTTACATGAACTTGAGTATGGGTGCTAGGTATGAATACGTGTCTAAGAGTTTGATCCAATAAATTTCTTATTCAAGGATAAGGGGACATGGAAATAAATTTACATATTTAATATAATTTATTTCATTTTATAGGATAATATAGTATTAACAAGGTTCAATTAGAGTATTCTATGCATAAAATATACGTTTTATGTACAAATTACGTGCTAAAATTGAATTTAAATATGTTTGTACGGATATTCAATTATATTGGGACATGTATACCATACCCTTACCTAAGTAGCCTTGTCCAAGTATTTGGCACGGGTATGTCATATAATTAGAAGAGTCCATGTAGCTTAGTCAGCTAAACAGAGTTACTACATGAACTTTTTCCTATCCTGCTCAATTAAGTTCTAATCAACCAAACAATAAAATATATTTTATGTTTTTTAATTTCATTTTGCTATCTTATTTTGTTCATTTACTTTTCTTATTTAATTTTGCTTTCTTAACTTTTTTATTTACTTTTCTTTTCCACTCTACAAATGCAAGTTCCAAGGTGTAAGGTTAGTGTGTGATATTTTTCCCCCATTCTGCTCAACTAAGTTCTAACTGAACCAAACAATAAAATATATTTGTCGTCTTTTTCTTCATTCTTTTTCTTCCTCTACAAATCCCAGTTCCATGGTGTGTTTGGAACTTGATCATGGAACTTGGATTTGTAGAGGGAACTGGAAGTACTTATATATATATTCATTTTTTTATGATTTATTGAATAAAATTTTATTTATTATTATTTTTTTTTGACAAATATCTTTTTATTTTCTTCTCATTTTGCTAAACGTTGCTTTGCTACCTTTTTCCCTCCACAAATCCTTGCTCTGGATCCGGCCTTAAAGTGCTACAATGGAAACTTAAGCAAAAGTATTTTAATATGCCTTTGGAGAACATAAGATCAATTTCAATGCAACAATTTTACCCTGAATGGTCAGTGACACCTAGACTTCACTTCTATATGGGAGCAGACTGTGGAAAGACAAAAACTAATGTTATCATAATCATTTAAATTGAACAATGTAATATATTCTTCGCTCATACTTTTACAGTCTTGCTGTCTTTATGTCCAATCTTCAATAAACTGTTGTCATAGTTTTATAATTCCAGAAATGTGCAAATGAACAGAGAAATGAGCAAAACACCGGACAAGAACACCAATGAAGTAAAATAAAAAATCAAATGCAACCATACAAAAATAAAAAAGTGAAAGCTTCATCTCTACTCTTCATAAAGTATATCCACGTCATTCTAGAAAAAGAACCAATAAATGAAACAAAATAATGAACAACAGAAAATCAAAATTACAGCAACAGGGCCCCATATGGCAGAGTGAACAATAGCTATAGAAAAATCACATTCTTTATTCAAACTAGCTGGAAAAAAGAATTCTACGATGTTTAGACAATTCACACCACTCACAACAACAATTAACATAAGAAAAGAAATGGAAAATGATAATTTCGTAATGCACTAGCAGTTCAACAAAGCTTCTCTATCAAAATATCCCTTCTTTCACAAATATACTAGAGCCCTAACTTTCCAATTTCGTTTTTTCAATTAAATCTAGCATAATCTACCGGGGAAAACCCAAAATTCCCTGTGATCGTTACCTTATTAAAGAACTAAATATTAGATATATGAATATCATCAGTTTTTCCATACACTGAATCCAGAAAACTTATCTGCTGATTGCTCTGGTCATCATTCTTCAGTATCTTTTTTTTTAATAAATATAATTATAATGGAACCAATACGGTTTATAAAAGATCTTCATGGTTCAAGTGTATAAGAAAGTAAGGAGCGATGCTTTTCAGCAATAAGAGAGCAAGTGGGCAACACATGGGACCCCATGTCCCAAATTAGTATCCTACTATGCATTTCAATAGAGCATAAATAGAAAAACAAAAAAAACACATCATGATAGTTTCTCCTGGCCAACCTAAATGAATTGAGTAATTGAGGACTAACTTGGTCATTTTACTATAGCCCAGTCTAGTTATCCATTACTTTATAAGAATTGACCTATTGTGGAAATGTACGGGCTTGCTATTTTATAAAATTAACGTTTGGAGTTTCTTTTATCTTTATTTATTAGTCAACAATCTTACATGGTAATGACATCCTAGTAAACCTATTTGAAGAACTATAGTCACTGAAACGGTTTCAAAATTTCAAATACAGAAAGATCACCAAACTAATCAATGCAACTGCAATACAAAATAAAATTTGTTGACAAACATGAATAATTGGTTGCATATTAGTATCACTATTTTTTTATAAATAAATATGTAGTATAAAAAAGCATCACGGAGATGCCGCCCAAGTGCCAAAGGCTCCATTTCGATCAGGAATCAAGTAACTATCATGTGCTCAACACAGTTCAAAAAGCCATGTAGATCTGGCTCTTTACCCCTGGACACCTAACCATACAAATTAGTCAAAACAATGCTCTTCAATCTATATAAACATCACTAATTTTAACGAGAACATACCTCCGACTGAGTTTCTGTATTTACATGTTTATCGCATCTAATGCCCCGGAAGAACAGTTCTCCACCAGAAAATTGTTTACCCAAGCAAACATTTAAAGTGACTTCTGAATCATCCACATGGAAACCTGCAAGGGTAAAACTATTCAGATTCTCAAGTCCAAATAATAATGCAGTTTTTTCCATGTTGAGAATTTTGAGTGCCAAACATGAATAACTAACAATACTTATAAATTTAGGCATAAATATAGGACATAAAATTATGACTAACGCTCCCCTGTGTGGCCCCCCCCTGCCCCGGGGGGGGGGGGGGAGGGGGAGGGGGAATTCAAGGTAAAACTACTAACATATCTAAAAAGCAGCCATCCATTTTGAGCAAAAATAGGAAAGACAATTAGACAAATATGCAGTTAAGGTACAAGCAAGTGGGGAGATGCAAGAACCAAACATCATATTGCCTTTGCCAAAATAGATGGCATGCAAGAGAATTTAGTATTAACAATTGAACTAATAAGGAAGGAAATCAAGAAAAAAAGTTGCACACTAATTCCCAATAAAAGATATAGAGTTAAACCTCTATAAATTAATACTCTTGGGACCATGAAAATTTATTAATTAATCAAGATATTATTTAATAGATAAATTAACAATTTATTAATTTATACATTAATTAATAAAAAATTAATTTATTAAAGTATTCTTTATTTATTTATTTTTTTCAAAACATTGAACTTTGTGATTATACAAATATTACCTAATTTTTCATTAAGTGAAGTTCTCCACGGCTGGGAGGACTAGATGAACTAACAAGCTGCACCAAGCATTGCAATTAAAGATGAGCTTGGATGGCCTCCCCATGGCTAACACAGGCAAGCTCCAAGTTATGTCACTGTCCCAAACAGAGAAAGCTCCAAGCATAGAAAGAACCTCTCCTTGGGCTCAGTGTCAATTTCACTTGTCCTTGCTCTTGACCTAAACGTACCTGAATCTATCAAACCAATGAACTAGGGACTTGCATAATTTATATAATTATCACACGTGGGGTTGTATAACTTGACCATTCCTGCATGATGGTTTATGCTGGAACTAACAGCAAACTAAAGGCCATACATAAAACGATCGCCCATAGAAGAATTATTTATTTTTTTGGGGCAATGAGGAATGAGTTGAAGAGATCACCCACCAAGATCCACATCCCTATCGATTCCATACTCAACTACAAAACCATGATGAGAATCTAGCGTTGATCCGCCAACTTCAGGAAAGAAAACTGCGTAATATGTAAATCAGATTAGATGAAGGAAAATAAAAAGATTTAGCAAAAATCTAAACCATCATTCAGCATTAATATTGAATTTCAAAATCTAAAGTATTCAACCCACTACCTCTAGATATAGGACGTATGAAGTCTTCCATCAACTTGTCAAGCATAGTTTCCAAGCCAAAGTCATCAAGGACAGCACCGTACTTATTCATTGTATTTGGTCGCATAATTCTGAATTTTGTTTCATGAACCCACTTTTCAAAATTTTCTACCTAAGCAATCAGAACCTGATAAGAAAACATAAAAACTAAACTACAAGGAAGAATGAAAATTAACATGCCAAATAACAAGAACAAAGCTAGATGGTACCTCAGACAACAATAATTCACAGAAACGAGGCTGAAGCATTTCAAATGCAAAAATGCCTGGAGAGGCTTCAGTCATTATACTTCTAAAACTCTCCTCCGTATTCTCACTGACTGCCTTGAGAAAGGAGGGTACAAAGAAGTTTCCAGCATGCATGGTGTATAGCTCTCTATGCAGAGGCTGCAAAGATATAGGAATAACGGAGAAGAATAAAACTTGAAATCAGCAACATGTCAATTTAGTTCTTTTGAGTGATCATCCAAGATAAAAAGGTTAAAAAAAAACAAAACAAAACAAAAACAAAAGATCAACAAGTAGTAAGAGATCAAATTCTAAAATTAATTCAGTGGATCCCATTTCTAAAATATGAACATCAACAAGGGCACTTTGCTTCCATCCAAGAAGCATGGATACAGACATGGTATACTGAATTTTAAGAAAACAAGGATAAAGAACAAATAATTTTTTATCATATGGACAACCAAAATCTTCTAATGCTATAAAGCCATTGAAGTAGTACTGATTACAAAGAAATGGACAACCACTAAATCAAAATTCACCATGAAAGATACCTGATAGTTTGATATAATCTTCTGTCTGTACTCTCTATGTCTCTGAACCTGTTAAAATGCAGTCCCAATCTATCAATTACAAATACTAATAGAATAAGAGCAACAGAAGAAGAGCCATATACCAACCAATATAAATGAATACCCTAGCTGGTAGTCATCAATAAATGAAAAAGTTCATTAAGACATATCGTGAGTCTAATACAATGAAGAATTATGCCAATGCTTGACAGAAAATAAATATCCTAGATGGTAGTCTAAAAAAGGTTCCCTTATTTGCAAGAGTCAACGGACATCCGTGATTCAAGTTCAATCCAAGTCCAACAAACGCATTTTCTTCCCTACTCTTGAATAAAATATGGGAACCATGCTACAATCTAGCTTTAATGCCAGTGAGTGAACAACAACATACATCAGACAAATAGTGTTGATTCTGATGTAGCTTCTTCCAAAAATAAAGCACTATAATTATCACTAGGATTGCAGATAATAACCTAATCATTTTTTCTAGTTCTAATTCCCAGTTTATGCACCATATATTGGCAATGGTAAAGGCCCATGCTATGCAAAGACTCGCACACAATAAGGTTGCCTCATGCAAGTTTCATCATAAGCGAACATGTACACTTCTTTTTTTACCTATTTTTTTCCTGATAAGTAAAAAAAATGTATTAATCAAAGGCATCAAGGCATCAAGGGCATACCACCCAAGTACAAAAATGACTAAACAAGCATAGATATGAAATACTAAACATCCATATGTTCTATGAAGAACAAAAAGCTACAGAAACCGGATCCCTACCCCCTCAAACGCCATCTATACAAAATAAACAAAAAGATACTCTTAAATCTACATAAAAATATGCTTCACTCGCTTGAATAGAAGTTCTATTCCTCCTCCTGCATATCAGCCACCCAAGACAAAAGGAACTAATATCCATGCTTTTCTTCTTCTTTTTTGAATTTTTGTGCCCCACCAGGCATACAAAGCATTCTTAACCTTGCTAGGAAAATCCCAGCTCATACCAAAACAAGATAAAAGACAAATTCCATAATTTATCCCAAAAGCAATGAATAAGAAGCTGGTCAATTGATTTGCCATCCATCTTGCACACACAACACCAATTCACAATAATCTTTCTTGTTGCAATGATTACCAATTGTTACTGACATAGGACAGAATTAAATGCAATATTTAGAAGGAAGAAATAAGAAGTCATGCATTAGAATTGCAACAGTCACAATAAATGTCTTGGACCAGGTTCATAGTTGATATTTCCCTACAAATTTGAAAAGTTGTCTCTTATGATTTATATTTTCAGGCTTTAGGCCTTCTCCTCTTTCTTCTATAAAAAGGGGACTGCTATTTAATAGTTTGCACCTCTAAGACATGAAATAAACACAATTTATCCAAAGTTTCTTCTCTCAGGCGGATTCCAATATCTAACAGCCACGGAATTACTATATATGATTTCCTTATTTCAATTTCCTCGAGGTGTCAATTGGTACCAGATTAGATTTAGACTAGCAAGATGTCTAGTAGTAACGTAGGTGAAGGAAGCGGGTTTAGTGATGAAGTTTGTGGACTGAACGTTGACATTGATGAACTAAGAAACCGAAAGAAAGATTCGGAAACTAATTGATTTGGTAGTCAACAAAAACCAAAGGCAAGTTTATGATGGTGGCTTTGAGGGTTGCATGTGATCCCCATGTATCGTCACAATGATCGGAGACAAAATTAGTCATCGAGGATGTAATTTCCGCGATCCTCGTCATCAGCAAGTATCTGAAGATGATTCTGATGATGATGAAAGTGAATTTTACCAACTGAGGAGGAGGAAAAACGATCTAGAAGAATATCATATAAAATCTGATCTTCCTACATTCAACAGTGATATGTATACTGAAGATTTCATTGATTGGCTATATCAGAAATTGATGGTTCTTCGAAATGATGGAGATCACTAAAGAAAAGATGGTGAAGCTTGTGGCTTTCTGATTGAAAATTGGTGGTGGTGTTTGGTGGGATCAATTACAGAAGAATCGTCAATGGCAGGAACAAGTTCCAATTCAAACTAAGGGAAAATAAGGCAATTGATGATGGAAAGGTTTCTGCCACCAGATTATGAACAATCCCTCTTTCAAATGTACTAGAATTGCGTGCAAGGAAGTAAATAATTATTTGAATATGCAGTTGAATTTTTTTGCTTGTTGGCTCGTAATAACCTAAAATCTGAGCAATGATTTGCAAGATATTTGGATGGTTTGAGGCCAAGAATTGAGGGGAGTGAGTTGCAACCTGTTTGGACTGTTGAAGAAGCTTGTAACATGGTGGTACAAGTAGAGATGATAGAGAAGATGGACAGTAAGTCTTATAATTCCCAAAGACGTAATATGGAAATGACTTATCCAACATCAAGCAAGGGAAAGGTGATTCCGACATCCAAAGCACCCAAAGGCAAACAACTTTCAAATTAGAGATTCGAGAAGTGGTGGGAATAACAGATCCAAACAACCAACATGACTGACAAACCAGGTGAATCCTTGATGCCAGAGGCTTTCTGAAAGAAAACATGGCACAGCTCAGACTGAAAGTGTTTTTGGGTCAACTTCGAAATTCTACCAAAAATTCTAAAAAATCCCCCAGAGATGAGCCATATACAGACGGAAAGCCCCAAAAGTCTAGTTTCTAATGCTTCAAACCGTGCATCATTTCGTTTCAAGTTTCCCAGAGAAAGTTATTGCTATTTTATTGAAAGGTGACTATGTTCTTTGCACCAGCAAAAATTGTGGGTGTTTTTTTTTGTTCGTAGGGAGCTCAACAAGGTACCATTTATGGGCATAAATTTTATTGAGTTGGAGCATTTTCTAGTATTTTTTGGTATCCTTTGGAGTCCCAAGTCTCACATTTAAACCCTTAGTCATTTGTATGTATGTTGGCCTCATTTATAGTCCTGAGTCAACATGAAAGTTGAACACTCCTCGAAATCACCTATTTTCTAAAGCGTTGTTCCAGATCTATAAAAGCCATGTCTTATACGTGGAAAGCCAGATGTTTTTGAATATTTTGAATGAAATTTAGCCTTTGGCTCTTGAGGAGTTCTTGTTGTTATCTTTGCTCTTTTCCCTTTGGGGGGCAAGCTTGCTTGTCTCCGATTAATTCACTTGTTCATCCCCATTTATCAGCATTAGAATTCATATTGAGCACTAGGTTCTTAAACGCTCAACATCATAATCACGAACCCAACGTCGACGAAGCTCCAACTCGTGAAATAGACTTTCAAGTTGCTAAGGTGGATGACTTAAGAAGACGGGAGTAGCAACTCTAACAAAATTTGCAAAGCTTTGAACCTCTGGAACATAATGACTCATGTCAAGATTCAGATCATTATTTAATCAACAAGGAGGAGGCTAAACCCTTTCACCATGCCCATTCTCAAGCATTGGGTGAAAAGGCTATTCCACAATGTCATTTTTGAATAACCAAAATTTTCAACTTGAATATGATGTGAAAGTAGGCCTACCATAATTTGAAAGAATGCATCCAGAAGAATTCGTTGATTGGCTTAATGTGATCGAAAGAATCTTTGATTTGAAATATATTGTTAAACATCACAAAGTGGAATTGGTGGCCATAAAGTTGGTGAAGATGCTTACAAGATTGAGCTAACGGACGATTATTGTGTTTCAGCAACTTTCAATGTTGTTGTTCTTTCCCCTAATCATGACAATGAAGATGAAGATGAAAACTTAAAAGATGAGTTTGCACACAATAGAAACGATAGATGTCGAAGGCTTTTTGAAAGAAAACAAGGCACAACTCTGAGTTTTGTGCAGAATGTGTTTTTGGGTCCACTTTGAAATTATAGAAGAATCCCCTAGTGATGAGCCATATATGGATGGAAAGCCCTACAAGTCTAGTTTTCAATGCTTCAAACCATGCATCGTTTCATGTTTTCTAGATAAAGTTATTGTTGTTTTCCTGAAGGGTGACTATGTTGTCTGCACCAGCAAAAATTGTGTCAATTTTTTTTTTTTTTTTTTTTTTTTTGTGTTTTTGGGTAGCTTTATAGGAAAGCATTTATAGGCATAAATTGTATCAAGTGGAACCATTTTGTAGTACTTTTTGGTGTCTTCCAGGGTCCCAAGCCTCACATTTAAATCCTCAATCATTTGTATTTATTTTGACCTTCATTTCTAGCCTCGAGTCAACTTGAAAGCTGAACAATAATCCTTGAAATCGCCTATTTTCTGGAAGGTTGTTCCAGATCTATAAAATCCATATCTTATTCATGGAAAGACAAATGATTTTGAATTTTTTTAAAATGAATCCTAGCCTTTGGCTCTAGAGGAGTTCTTGTTCTCTTTGCTGTTATCCCTCTGGTGGACTTCCAACGAGTGGCGAGTGAGGAGAAGTGCTTAGCTTATTATTACAACGGCTGCTTTGTTCAACTGCAACAGAAGCCACATGCACCATCAGTACAAAGGTATGTGGACTGGTGGTTAATAATAGAAGTTAGAAGAATTTTGTTGCAAAGGAGTTGTTGACCACTTGAACTTACCAAGGGAAGCTAACCCTAGACCTTACCCAATTGGTTGGGTGAAGAAAAAGCCTACAGTAATGGTAATTGAAATTTACTGTGTTCCTATTTCTGTTGGAAAATACTACAAAGGTGAAGTTATTTGCAATGTTAGAGATATTGATGCCATTCGTGTTTTGTTGGGCAAACCATGGCAGTATGATATAGATGACTTATAATGGTCAACAGAATGAGTACTTGTTTACATGAAAAGGTCATAAAATAAATGCGGTTCCATCCAAGGATAATATCACAAACTTCCGAAGTGACAGGGCCATCTCTTTTGACCCTGGCTACTTTTGAGAATGAGTTTGAATCAAAAATGAAGAAAGCACAGTAAGTTCACATGCTAGCAATGAAGGATTTGTTAGTTAACTCAACAGAAAAAAAGAGAAGAGTAGGTGCCTAAAGAGGTCCACCAATATTTATTGTAGTAGTTTAGTGAGGTTGTGTCAAATGATTTACCAAACGAAATGCCACAGAAATATTCAACATCACATTATGGTATTCAGAGCAAGTTTGTGGAATCTTCTTCATTATCAAATAAGTCCGAAGGAGTGAAATCTCCTAAGAGAAGGTAAAATTGTTAAAGAAGGGGTCTATGTGTGAAAGCATAAGTTCTTGTGCCGTTCCTGCTTTACTAATCCAACGAAAGATGAGAGCTGGAGAATGTGTGCTGATAATCGAACTATCAACAAGATTACTATAAGGTATCGTTTTCTAATCCCTCGTCTTGATGATATGTTATATATGATGGAAGGATCGAAGCTATTGTTCAAGCTTGATCTGCATAGGGGCTATCATCAAATTCAAATAAGATCTAGAGATGAGTGAAAAATTGCTTTCAAAGCTTCCATGGCTTAACAACTTTGTACAGAAGATTCTTTACAAATTTCAGTTCCATCGTGTGCCAACTACTGAATGTTTGAAGAAACGGAACTTTAATTGGAGTGATGAGGTAGAACAAAGCTTTGCTTTGATAAGGAGAAACTGTGCAATGCATCAGTGCTTGCTTTACCAAGTTTTGACAAATGTTTTTAGGTAGAATGTGATGCTAATGATGTAGGAATCAGGGCTGTTTTGTCTCAAGGACGATCTCAAGTAGCATTTTTTAGTAAAAATCTAAACGTAGCAAGGCAGAAACAGTCCTCACATGATCAAGAATTTTATGTGGTAGTGAGAGCTTTGAAGCATAGGGAGCATTATCTAGTGCAAAGGGAGTTTATATTGTACACTGATCATCAAACTTCAAAATTCTTGAATAAAACATATGTCCGCTGGACTACTTTTTGCAAGACTTACACTTTGTTATTTGGCACAAATCTGGAGCTCACATGGCTTCTTTACTTGTTACCATAAGTCAAGAGGTGGTTGGGCTTGATTGTTTGAAGGAGTAATATGTTGGAGATGAAGACTTCAAAGAGATTTGGGCTAAATGCATGGCAAAGCAACCATAGGAGATTTCCATGTGCTTGAAGGTTATTTGTTTGTTGGAAATCACTTGTGCAGTCGTCAAACATCCCTATGGGAGAAACTTATAAGAGATTCACATAGTGAAGGCCTTAGTGGACATATAGGAGGAGGAAACACTATTGGTAGCCTTGACGAGTCCTATTACTGGCCAAAATTGAAGAAGGATATAGGAAACCATGTAAGAAGACGCTACATATGCTAAACTACCAAAGGCCAATCTCAAAATATTGGCCTTTACAAGCCCCTACCTGTTCCTAATGCAATTTGGGAAGACCTATCTATGAATTTTGTTCTAGGTCTTCCTTGTACACAGCGAGAGGCAGATTCTATTTGTTTTTTTTTTGGTGGTTAGCAAGTTTTCAAAAATGGAGTCCCTCAAGCCATCACTACATGGAGTCCCTCAGTCCATCACTTCTGATCGGGATTCCAAGTCCTTAGCCATTTTTGCATTGCATTGTGGAAAATGACTAAAACCTCGTTGAAGTTTAGCAGCATCGTGCATCCGTAAATTGACGGTCAAATCAAAGTGACAAACAAAGCACTAGGTAACTTGATATGAAGCATTTGTGGGGACAAGTCAAAGTAGTGGGATCATGCCTTAGCACAAGCAGAATTTGTTTATAATAATGCAGTTCATAGTGCTAATGGAAAATAACCATTTTCGGTGATCTATGTGGAGGCACCAAGGCACGCATTGGAGCTGGCATGACTACCAAACATCCATGGAAAGAGTGTTTATGTAGAACCAATGTCAGAGCAAGTTCAATCCATACATATTGAAGTCAAACAAAGACTTGAGGAAACAAATGCATAGTATAGAGAAGCAACCGATAAGCATTGATGACTTAAAGTTTTGAAGGAAGGAGACATGGTAATAGTGTTTCGTCCCAAAGAAAGGTTTCCAACTGGAACTGATAACAAGATCTAACCAAAGAAGTATGAGCCTTATAAGGTCTTAAAGAAAATTAATAGCAAGGCCTATGTTGTAGACCTTCTAGACAGCACAGAGATATCGAAGACTCTTTAAGGTGGCAGACCTGTATGAGTATCATAGTTGTTAATGAAGATTAGTATTAATGTTAGTATTAATTTAGATACATGTGCATACATAGGTATCTAGTGTATTGGTGATTCGAATGGACACTTAAAGAGTGTATAAATATGTAAACTCCCTAGTTGATTATGTGTGAATAAAGTTTAGATCTTTTGACATGGTATCAGAGCGTGGTTAACTCTAAATGTGTGTCACTGTCAAACCCATATAAGTTCTGTGTCAATATTCAACCGGAGATCTACGTCGTGACTGTCAAAACACAAGGGGTCATCCCTCGGTTGCTGGTTCAGAGAGTGAAGAACCTCAGAGGTGTCGTCGAAGTCAGGGGACCCTAGTCGGAGGACCACCGTCGCCGCCACCGGAAAGACCACCACGCGCCACTCAACTGCCTGTGCGTGGGCCTCACGAACCACCCTCTGTGCAGCACGTGAGAGCGCGTGATTGACTGGTTGCCTGCCGAACCACCTGCAGCATACTCCTCGTCCTCTGGCGACTCCTCAGGTACCTCCAGTTATTGTTTTTGGAGCTGTCCGTCCGTCACTCCTACTGTCTATGAACCTTTTGAACCCTTTGAACCCTTTGCTCTCTGGTTGCTGTCTCTGGTTGCTTCCAATGGCTTCTGAAGTGTCTTCTGATCAGAAAATAATTGGTAGTTCAGTTCATATCCCACAGCAATTAACCACTAGGAAATTAAATGGAACTAACTACATTCAATGGTCCAAAGCTATCAAGGTTGCATTGACTGGGTATGGCAAACACAAA
>JAVXUM010000001.1:20676324-20699923 GCA_035590655.1 Pouteria glomerata
GCGCCACAAAAAAAATAAAAAAAAAAAAAAACAAAAGTGAAATTTTTGAGAATTTAGAGTGTACAAAGTTATCTTGAAATTATGGTTAAATGACTATATTTGATTTGATATAAAATTGTTAAAAATTATACAAAGAGACACCTGATAAAATATTAGTAGAGAACTTTAAAAATTTTTGGTACAAATGTTAGTATAAAACTTTTTCAAAAATTTTGTCAAAATCCGTTAGAGCGCACGATTATGATGCGTTTAAACTGAAAATGGTAGAATTTTTAAAAAAATTAAAATTTTTTAAAATTTAAAAAAGTTAAAACTTTAAAAATTTTTTAAAATCTTTTGAGATTGGTTAACACTCCACAAGGGGCCATAATACGCTACGAGAACAGGATTATGAAAAGACTTGAAAAAAAAAAAAGCAGGAATATGAAAAGAAAAAGTCAAACTTGCGGAATTGATACCCAAGTAATCTCCCTTCTTCCACGAGTAGATGAAGACCAAGACGGGAAACCCCATGAACATGGTTTAAACTACATAGCTTGAATGTGGATTACAGTAAACTATGACCACTTAACTAATAATTAGTATTTAATTTGTTTAATTAATAGCTAGAACGTGGATTCCAATAAACTATGATCACTTAATTAATAATTAGTAGTTAATTTGTTTAATTAATCAATCTAGTAAAATTAATATTAAATAATTGCTATCACGTAAATTCTTTAATCATTATATATATAATAACACAAACTTCTCCATTCCACAATACCTTTAATGAAAAAAGTATTGTGAAATGAGGAAAACTAATAAAAAAAATACATTTACCATTTCTCTTTACAATAAAGTCTCTAGTAATGATTTTTAAACATTTGTCAATAGGTTTAATAACGATTGCAAATAGATGTCTTATCGGTATCCGTTAGATAAAGTAATTGTTATTTAGGTTTAATTTGAGGAAAAAAAAGGTTATTTTTTTTTTTGAAGTTGATTTTTCTATTGCAACGCTATTAAAACCATTATAAAAGTGCGTACTTTTAGTAATGATGGCTTTAAAAATTTTAGATGATTAGATTATATATAAATTTAAATAATGATTACAAAATAATTAGTAAAATGGTAAGTTCAAAAAAAATTTTAAAGAGGTCAAAATTACCTGAATATTTTTAATATAATTTTTTTGTAACGATCCCACATCGGTTGGGAAGGAGAACGAACCACGCCTAATAAGGGTGGAGAAACCTCTCTCTAGTGCGACGCATTTTGGGGGGGTCACCGGGGTTGCCCTCGCCAAACTAAAACCGTGACGGGTCGGGTGGCTGCGGTGCCCGGGTGCTGTGTGCGCACAGCCGTCCACGTGAGAGTGGATCCCGAAAGTGGACAATATCATACTAGCGGTGGTAGTCCCGGACTGCTACAAATGGTATCAGAGTCGGTGCCGAATCGGTGTGCCAGCGAGGACGTTGGGCCCTAAAGGGGGGTGGATTGTAACGATCCCATATCGATTGGGGAGGAGAACGAACCACGCCTAATAAGGGTGGAGAAACCTCTCTCTAGTGCGACCCGTTTTGGGGGCACCGGGGTTGCCCTCGCCAAACCAAAACCGTGACGGGTCGGGTGGCTGCGGTGCTCGAGTGCTGTGTGCGCACAGCTATCTACGTGAGAGTGGATCCCGAAAATGAATAATATCATACTAGCGGTGGTGGTCCCGAACTGCTACATTTTTTTAAATTTTTTAATTGATGATGGGTCAACTTATTCGCCCGTTATTAACGTAGAGTTGCCCTTACGTTTAGTAATTGCGAAACTTATTATGTATTGCGCAACAATTCTTTGCTAACCGTCATAATTAAAACCTAGATTGCGTTGGGAAAACTTTTAGATTTTTGGTATTTTCTTTTAATGACAATAATTATTCTCTTATATTTTAATTTTTTTTAAACCATAAAGAATAAAAATGTCCAATTAACAAAAAGTTAAAAATTAACTATTAAAAAATTAATTTTTTTTCTTTTTAAACACAAAAAATTAATTTTTTAATAATTAGTTATTAGTCAATTACGAAAAATTACTTTTTAACTTCCCAAACACTACCTTATTTCTTTTTATTTTTATTTTTTATAATTGTAACAACATTGCTTATAATTAACATTTTAGAACCTGTTAAAAATGATTGCTTTATTCTGTAGTGATTATTAATCCAATCTAACCTTAAATGTGAATCAAGTGCTTAATTCTTTATACAACATAATATTAAACATCAAAGTTAATAATTAGTATTTAATTGAAGCACCTTAGACAAAGTAAATATTTTAACAACGGTAAAGGGATGTCTGGTGTGATAAAAAATGAGATAAAATGAGATAATTTGTGAATTCGTAATTCGTGCAGTGAGATAAAAAATGAATAACTTTTAAAAATTTTTAAAATTTTTCAGAATTTTTTAAGTAAAACAAACAACCTCAAAGTATCACCATTAAGGATTAATTGGAGAAAGATTTATTTTTTAAAATAAAAAGAGAAAATTATACTAAAAGATGACAGTTATTATTAAACACAATGACTGAGCCGTTGTCCCAGACGATTGATCAATATTCTCTTGTTAATTAAGACAGACAAGACATATGGACTGTGATGTACTTTGGTTGCAACAAATAGCTTAATTATTTTTCTAAAAAATATTAATTATCAGGACGGACATAGAATTTTGATTTAAGAGGCACTAAACACAAAATAACGAATTATGTCAGAATTAAGAGTAAGATAAAAATTATTTTATTTTTAGAAAAAGAAAAAATTATCCTGAAATGTTAAGCCAGTAAATATATTTTTCACAGTTCAATGGTTTAACTGGCCTTTTTAAAAATTCTTGAGATTTAATAAAAATGTTTCTCGTTACTATAAAAAAATAATTATTATTAATTTTATTATTTATAAAATTTATTATTATATTATAGGTTATATTTATTGATATTATGCTTAAAAGTATTTATTAGTGTAATAAAAAATGCACTTTATGTCACAAATAAATACTTGATTTTGATTCTTATAAATTACTTTTATGTGAAAAGATTTTGAATTAATTTTAATAAAATTAAAATACTAAGGATATTTTAGTAATTTTTAGTCCAAAGTTGAGGGGGGTCACTTGCCCCCCCTTGCCTCTACATGGCTCCGTCCCTGTATATATTACATTGTTGGATACCTGGCAAATAACAATCATCATACAAGTTGATTACTAGACCTTAATTTCTTGTGTTTATGGAATCATGAAAGTAAAACCAAATGAATCAACACAGCAATTAAACAAATAATCTAGGTTCTATTGTTTCATAATTTTATTTTTTTCTCTTATATTTAAGGTTTGTGTTATATATTTTAATTATATATTAAAGGCCTGATTTAGAGATATCACTTTAGGCATCAAATTGCTTTGAGCCATCCCTAGAGCAGATAAGAAAGAGAGAGAGCTTGAATGTGTAAGTGTTGTGTGAGTTAGTAATTGGCATGTGAGATTGTATAATTCCATGTTATTTAGCATGCCAATTACTCATTTGTTCTTCCTTTTGGTTCCAATTTACCATGATTATCTCACTTTCTTGCATTCTTGGTGTTATGCATTTTTAGGTGTTGAATTGGGACTACCTAGAGCTAGAAGACATCAAGAATGCTAACGGAGAAGAACCAACACAAAGAATACACTAAAGGTACAAGAATGGAGCTTGAGAGTTCACTACTACAAATGTGAGTGTAGGAGACTAAGGAAACGGATGACCGCTATTAGGTAGTATGTGGCAAGTTGGACTTGAAAAAAAATTCTAAGCCCAAATAATTAGTCCAAGCTAGGCTAGGTTAGGCCCAATTACAATGTGTTATACTCTTATAAAAATCTAACTTGAGCTCAAATTTGATCAACTCTACCCACTTTCGTTTATGAGACGACATAGACTCATGAATTTGGGATAAACAATTTGATCTAGGTTAGTAATCCAGTCTTTTTTTTTTTTTTGTAATCAAACATGGGATTATTAATATAGTCCAACCTTATCCCTAAATCAAATGTGACCCAAATTGAGTTGGGACAAGTGAGCCTATCATGTCCTAGAATTTGTGACCTAGAATGAGAGCTAACATACACACATCCACACAAATATCATTGAACATGTTCTCAATTAAAGTCATAGAAACCCACTAGAGCAAAATAAAATAATCAAGATAAACCAAAACATACATAAAGTCTTGGTCGTAAGCTAGGCAAAAGTGCTCCAAAAGAATAGTAACCATTGGGCTCAACCTAGCCTATACAACCCAATTGAATGTATATAAAGCATATACAAAACTCCACAGAATGATATATCTATGACAAAAAAAAAAAAGTAAGAAAACTAGCGTCTTCGGTTGGAAGTCCCAGCCTAAAAATCAGCACCACAACCTATAGTAAAGTTTAAAGAAGAAAACGCATAAAATGTATGTCTTAGAACACTACTAAATAAGCATAATTATTTCAATTAAACCATATCAATAGGTAACAAAGTTATATAACAACTAAAGTCAATTTTCTAATCTCATCTGCAATTAATCAATAAAACATTTCCCAATCATCTTATTTTATATCAAAATTAAAATCAATATATTTATGTAGGTTAAGTAATCTAGTTGGTAAATCTATGGTCACAAAACCTAATTCAAATAACATTCAGTGAGTGGGTTAGGTACTCTACTGGGTAGATCTGTGATCATGAAACTAACACAAATAGCACATTCAGTACTTACATTATGTCACCACAATCATAGAGTGAACGTGAATCTAAGTTTGCCACCTGAGATAAGCATTAGAGTGAAAATATACACTAATCAATATTTGTCTCACTTTGTAGATTACATGAGTCACCAACCTATATGTAGGTTTTGGGATTTTCAACTTTTACGAATAAAACATACTCCCTATTTCTAGTATATCTACACCCAAAAACCATAATTAATATCCATCATCCATATATATCAATATTGTGATTTGTTATTATTTAATTTTAACGCGAACTCAACCTATCAACCAATGATAGTAAATCCTTATAATTCAGTTTAATCCAATGCTCAATTCATGTATCACTAACATAATTTCTTATATCAATACATTCAAATAGCTAAAATGAGAAAGTAATTCAAGAGTCAAGACGGCATGCACACGTGACATACCCAGCCGTGCACACAAGACTAGTGGACTAATAGTCATGAGCACAAAGTGGACCTCTGACGCACGAGGCAGCAAGGCCAATTGGCATACGCGCGAGACTAGATCTCATGTGCCCACGAGACGTTTCCTCTAGGCTTGTGCACGAAATTCAACATGGCATGTGTATGAGAGGTAAATGCTAGTAGGTGTGCTTGTAAGACTAAGCTCCGCGAGCCCCTGCGGGGGTGGTTTAACGGGAGTCGAGCACGCCTTAGGGCCCAGGTCACTTTGGTCTTGGGTTCGAGTCTCTCCCCAGGGGACGAGGTTACCGCGTATGTGGGTGCTTATTGGCTTCCACTGGGCCGAGCCGGTCAGCCAGAACTTGCCTAGGCTGGTTTACCTTTCAGGTCTCTTTGCCGGCTAGGGGCCTGAGGCGTGCTTCCACGTACCAGAAGACTAAGCTCCGCGAGCGCATGACACATTTCTTGCAATACAAATTCACCAGACTCTGTTCTAGGTTTTTCCAAGTCAATCCCACGTTCAAGCTCCATAAGATCAACTATTCTCTTGTTAAACCACGTATTAAGATATTAGGAAGAGTTCGTTATAAGGTCTAAACCTCAATTTCATATCTAACCAACTTATTTCGTGGAATGAGTTTGTGTTTCATATTCTCTCACTATATTTACATGCACATAGATATACACCAAGGTTTCACTCAGAGCACCACCAACCCACAAACACAAATTCAAAAAACTTCACCCTCAACCCAACAAGAACATCTCAAACTCTCACTTTCTCTCTCTAATGAAAATTGAAAAAGGAAAAAATGAGAAAGGTATAGTGATAATGGGCTCAGTGATAGGAATAGCTGGAGTAGCTATCATGGCAACACAAAGATTGAGCTCTCAGCCGGTTGATCGACAACGTGCCGGAGAACCAAAAAGAGCAAATAAGCTGCTCTAAGACACAAACTAAACAAAGCTCGTGCACCCGAGAATAAGAAATGCATGTGCACACCAAGCACAAACCAAGGTTGTGCACACGACAAAGATATATAAAACCAAATGACCCGCTTGGATGGAGAGAAATTGAAAGAAAAGAAAAAAAGACAAAAGATTTTAAAACTTAACTCGTATTTGCAAGTTTTTTTAAGGAAAAAAAAAAAAAGAAAAGAAATTGGAAGAAATGAAAAGAAAAGTTAATGGTTAGTTTTTAAAATTTTTATTCTCTTAAAAGTAGAAAGAAATGAAGAGAAGGAAAAAATTGTTTTATAAAACTTTTAAACACCCTTTCTGAAATAAAGAATAAGAAAAAAAATACAAATATGTTCTAGTGTAAATTAAATTCTTTTAATTTTATTACTTTGGTAGATTTTTACTATTCTTCTCAAACTTCATCTCTTCATCCCTTTCCAATTTTCACAGCCTAGGTAAGTTTTTTTTTTTTTTTTTTTTCCCAATGACGTCATTCTCTATTTTTTTATCTTTTTTTTTTCAATCACATTTCAAGGCTATGATAGTTCTTTTTTTTCTTTTTCTTTTTGTTCAATCACATTTCAAGGCTCATCTTCCTTATATATATTTATATATATGTATGCATGTATATCTATTCCAGTTGTTTCACAGTAAATGTTTTTTTTTTTAATAATAGCGTTCTCAATTGAAGTTTCTTTTTTTTTTTTAGTATTATTATTTGTATTTTTTCTGCAACAAATCTCAATTCATTTGTTTTTTTATTTGATGTGCTGATGCAGCAATACTTTATTTGTTAATAATATAAAGAGATTTATTTATTGATAATATAAGAGTACAATAGCAAAATAACAATAGAGATTTTTTTTTCATTTTTTCTCAACTCATAAGCAAGAAGAAAAAAAAATAATTATCTTTTCTCATCCAAAATCTCAAACAAATAAAAAGAAAACTATTATCATTTTTATTTTTTTTCTCTTTGTTCCCAATTAATGTTTTCTTTTCTTTTTATTTCGTTTTTCTCCTAAACTCACAAGTGGAGCAAAAAACTCAAGAATTTTTACCAAATACTCAACCACAGCACTCGAACACATTCTAACCAATTAAAATAATCAATTTAAAATTTAAAAATGCATAATCACAAGCCATAAATATAAAATTATGAAATCTGAGTCGTTACAGAGTTCATGACAACAAAGTAACCATTAACACGACAAATATTTTTTTTTTTTTAGCTAGTACTATTGCTGTGTTTGGTTACTAATGGAAATGGAAACATTATAGATATTTCAACTTCTGGTACGTCAAACAATTAGAATGGGAATTGATTTTAGTGATATTTGATATATGTAAAACATTTGGGAATTGAATGGGAGTGTAAGTTGTAAAACTAAATTGTTGTTTCTTTTATAAAGATACATAACAAATAAGCGTAATTTTATTAATTCACGTCATATGAGCAATTCTTCACTTTGTAAAATTTTTAAATACCACATCGAATCCTGAAAATTATAATTTTATAAATTTGAAAAAATGAATATTTCAATTCCTTGATCAGAGATTAGTCAATCGTGAGAATTCTCATCTTGTTTCTTAATGCACATGGTAAACCAAAAATAGCATAAAAGAATTATATTAATAAAGCATTAAGAAGATGTAAACGATGTACAAGGGAAACAAACGCAAAACAAAAAATACTGATAAATGATTGACAAAAGAAAATAAAAATGGTACTAGCGCTGAAGACCAGGTTTTCCACAGGTCACCCTTTATACGCATTTTGAAAGGATGGAATGAATGGCAATTCTGTAATTCACTGCAAAAACACAAGTTGTTAGCAACACAACTGTCCATCCAATTGTCCTGCATAAAGTTTAAAATTAAAAAAAAATTAAAAAAAAACTTCAAGATCCCTCAAGGCTTCTAATGTAGATTATAAAATAAATAAATGAATAAATAGAGACGTGTCAGTAAAAGGATTAGGATATTGCATTGCTACCAGCAGGATTCAACAAGAACTGAAATTTAAGAACACCAAAGCAAATTCAACAACAAAGCACGAGTGCTGGAACATGTGATTGTTATAGTTTTTCAACGGACAAGGAAACAAAAAAGCCTATTCAACACATCTATCATATTTACAAAAACTGCACTATATACACTAACAAAGTCATCCCAAAGTCTTCATCTTTTGATCCCACCATTTTGGATTCCTTTACCTCTTCCAATCAGACCATTTAACTCCATTGATGAGACTGCTGCAGCTACCCACCAAAGAAACAGGAGTTCGCAAACCCAACCCAGGACTTTCTGGGTCCACTGCCATCTTCCCAGAATCCGTCTGGTGAGGCACTGACACTGAGCTAATCTGTCGTGGGCTCATTTGAGAACCTGGCTCTATTTTGATAGAGCTAGAAGGACTGATGGGTGAACCCACAGGCTCAGTCCAGCTGGTTGCTTCTAGGGGCTGCAATGGCGATGACTTTAGTTCATGATGTTGCTGCATATATAGTTGCTGTTGAATCTCAACTGGCCATGGCTGCTGGTTCATTGTTTGATATGTCAGCCCAGAAACATTAGATGGACATGCCAGTGCCTCGCCAACACTTCCATCAAATGAAAATCCACTCATCAAGGCGCTCCCTCCATTTTCTGCTCTTCTCATTCTTGCTAAAACTGCAGGCAGATTATTATGATTCTCGCTTGAACTGCCAAACCCATGGATGTTTGCTCCCCTAGACAAGGACATGGAGCCCCCTGTGCCGGCAATGGCACCAGCAGTACCAAGGCCGATATTTCCATATCTCGCAATCATCATCCTTTTCTGCATAACTTGCTGTCCTATCCTCTCTCTTTGCAGCATCTGTAACTCTAAAAAGGCATGCTTCTTCATTATAAGCTGCTGCCACTGGGGATGCACAGGGCTAAGCTGTGAAGGTATTTCAAGGGGTGTTTTGGAGAAATGACTAGCTGATAGAGGTAAAGCAGACTGGAGGTTTGCAGGTGGGAAGACACAATGTCCTCTGGAGAAGTTACTCTGTGATCTGGGGTTACAGGCTGATAATAAGCTGCTGCTACAGGGATTAAGCACGCAATGATTTTTCACTGGGACTGGAATAGGGGGAACTAGCTCAACCATTTCAGCCACTGGAGTAGCGGTGCTAGTAAGAGTAGGGAGTTGGTAACTGGCGTTGCTGCTGTCAATAACAAGGGGTGCAGGTTCTGTCTGATTGTCAGCTAGACGATATCCTTCACGCACCATCTACACAGGAAGAAAGAGCATGGCACGATAAAAGTAATCACAAGAACATGGCATGATAAAAGTAATCACAAGACCCTTCGTAGTAAGTAATCAATGCGATAAACTTACCAGCGAGCCGAACTGAGTGGCAAACAGGTCTGCATGATGCTACAACATGCACACATACAAAAAAAAGTGAGAATAATCAAGCAAACAGTTTCCTTATTTTTTCTAAACCCATTACATTTGTCTTCATTTCCTAATTTTCCCATTTCAACAAGTGCACTGAAATCAAATTTCAACTAAAAAAAAAAAGTAGTAAAGAAAAAGAAAGTTGTGGCTGGAAATTAAATTAGGTATTCAAACTAATTTGGGATACATTGGGAATAGGTAAACCCTGTCCAGAAATATATAACAAGTCCAGGACAATTAAAAAATGGAATATTTGTATGATGCATATATGTCTTCTTATATTTTCTAGAAGCCCAAACTGTGAAAATGCTGACCCACAATTCTGAAATTTTGAAAAGAAAATAATAAATGTTTAATTTTCAGTGCTTAATATCATGAAAAAATATAGATTAAAAAATTTGAAGAAACTTGTCACATTTCTTATATGATAACAGGACTCCCTAAATTGTGATGGCGCATGTGGAGAACTCACTCTGCTAGTGAAGTTTTCCAGCAGACGCAACTCAATGGGATCAAACTTTTCATGACCATAAACCACAGTTGCCTCTACTGTCCCTTCATCAAGCTTCTCCAATATGGTCAGTTTGTTCCGAGCATTTCTACTGGCAATATCATTTCCTGAAAGTATAGGACTGTAATAAGAAACGGAAGTCACATGCAGTGTTAAGGGGAACATTCAGCCAGGACATACCTCGAGAGAGATGAGATGAATGCGCGGATGTAAATTCCCAAGTCCTAGCAATGTTACAGTTATTATCCAGGGAGCAGCATGAGTCAGGAGTTGCATCTCTGTAACCACATTTCAAGTACTTATCCTTAGAGCTCATTAGATGGAAAGCCACCAGAGGGGTTGTGCAGAAAAAGGGCTTCTTTTCAAAAACCTGACTAAACTTCTGCTTCCTGTTATTTAGGGCACACCTAACAGAAAAAAATAATGTTTCATATCAGATGCACATTAATGGCTGAAAGAAAAAGCAAATGCAAGCCAGATACGAGTATAATTTTGTCCTCACCTCTGAATTACCATTCTTAACTTTGACAACCTATTAAGGACAGGGTCGCTAGTTCCTGAAATCAAAGGTGTTTCAAGGTTGGGAACATCAACTACTGACGGCCTAGGTAAGGAAGAAGTTACTACTGGCGGGGAAACTGCATTGCCTGTACCCATTGCAGTGGAGCCTGCAAGAGATTCGACTCCTTTCTTACTCGAACTCTTAGTACAGGAATTTGATTTTTTCTTTTTAGGGCAAGATGCCTCTCTTGGAATAGAATTGCTGAGACGAGAAGGTACAGATGCACTTATGGCACAAGAAGAAACTTGAGAATGCTGCAAACCGTTCCCCTTCTGTCCTGGAGCGACAACTTCGTTTGTTCTGTACTTTCCAATAGACTGATCTATGTCATTCCACCGCACTGTGTTAGAAGGGACATTATCCTTTACCAGTCCAGCTGACAGTAGTAGTTGTGATTGCAGACTATTAGATTTATCTGTTCTCACATCCGTAATATGGCAATTATCTCTGGTGTTCCCAGCATTCAAACCTGGAAAACTACCAGTTTCAATCGGTTCTTCTTTCACTCTAAAAGGGGGCACTTTAAGCTGTAGCTTTGAGATATCTTCAAGAATTTCTTGTTGACCATTTTTTATTGATGACAAGGGAAGCACCTTTCCATGAGTTCCTTCATGCAAAATTCTTTCCACCTCAATCCGTTGATGTGGTGGTTTGTTTTTCCACAGTAGTTCAGTGGCAAGCATTGTAGATTGGCTAGCGGGAAGCTGCTCTTGAGAGAAGTCCCAAGGTTCTAGCTTTGGTTTCTTAACAGTGGGTTCTCGGTTTGCTAGTGTTCCACATTTTCTCCTCTTACTTGGATCACTCTGATCATAATTTGCTTTGGGTCCAGAAAGAGGTTGATTGAAAGCAACTGCTAATTGGTAGTTTGACTTGGATGTTGAAAGAGAAGATTGTGACATGTTCTCTTGGGGAATATTATTTCCCTGTGAAGTAATAATAGAGCTGGGGATGTGTGGACTTCCATCTTGAAATTGTACAGCAGATTGAAAATTTGAATTCCGGGGTGCATAAATCTCTGACACTGGGATTCTTGGGGATGGATTGCATAAAACTTGGTCAGTTGCAGATGCATTACTGGGTATTCGCTTTTTTCTATCCAAGGAAATTCCCAAATTGAGCTGCAACAAGTACCAATTATCATTAAACATAAGTATCAGGACATAGTCAAGCTTATAAAAGATGAAATGGATGAACTTTCCATTCAAAATATAACAGTACAAATTCAGAACATCTCATTCATTGGAAAAGCACATGAAAAACTCCAAAATTGCAGTCCAAAAAAACACATAACTTTGAGCAGTGAAGTAGAAATATTAGTGAAAAACAAAAGCACATGTTAATAAGAAGTGTGTGGATTACCTAGAAATCTCACCAAAAAAAAGTAATTACAATATTTTTATTAGCTAATACTTAGAACATATGTGGTTTGGGACTTCTAAATATGGGTTTTTCATAATTGGAAATTTCTTCAAAACTTGAAAGAACTTAACTCTATGCCTTGTACCTTTTCTGACAAAGGTTTCTCAAAAAATCTGTTGAGCATTGGCTTTGGATCCAAATGAAGATCTGGTCGCAGAGCCTTGAGAACTCTGGATTCAAATTCCTGAAACATTATAACACAAGGGTTACAATTTGACTTAAAAATGACGAACAAGAAACTTCCTACTAATTCTACTGACCAATAGATCATTGTAGGTCCAAGAATCATCTGAGATCAATGAGATGTCGTTAACAACATTCTCCATGCACATCTCCAAGACCACTTTATATGTAGCTGGAGAAGTCTCCACTGAAGAAGTGGTCTCTCCATTTTGGGACAAGATATTTCGATAGTCTCGGATCTGCAAGAAAGCATATTGACTGAATAGCGTAGACCATAGCATAAAAAGTACATGAACTATCCCTCTACAGGAAGGCACTCGTAACAAGAAATGAGGTGAACAGAGCCGAGTGGTGGAAGCAATCACAATTTGAATGAGGTGAACAGAGCAGAGTGGTGGAAGCAATCACAATTTGATGTCAAAAGGTTCAGTCATGTGGGGGATGTTTCTAAGCACAGGCATTCCACAGGTAGGCCTGAAGATAAAAAAAAATAGAACATACAGATCATTTTTACACTCTCGAGTGTTTGTTGAATTATGGATGCCCCATTAGTTCTGCATGTTTATCTCTTGTGGTGCAAGGTGCTAAATGTTTTCCTGTTGACATTTCAAATTGACATTGGACTACAATATTGCAAGGACTAATACTTGACAGCATAGCCAACCAGCATGCTGGAGAAATAATTTTTATCCAAAATGACTTATAAATCAATCGATTTTAGGTAAAATAGTAAGGCAATAGTTTTTTTTTTTTCAAATACAAGAAGGCCGATAGCTCTTAGCATAGAAATTGAGTTCGATGGCTTCGTTTCTTACTAGAAGGATAAAAGTCTAAGAAAAGAAAAAAAAAAGAAAAAAAGTTATCCCAGGATAGAAAAGGATCAGCAGAGATATAGAATTTCTAGCAACGAAAGGATGCCTAGCAAACCAGTGAGTTTAATTAATATACTTTGCAATGTCTCAATTGGGCTAGTGAGGTCTAAATATAAGCTTACAGAGTGTGCTTGCAAGGTGACAGCCATATGCAAGAGAAACTTATTGACTTGTATGGTTACATGAGCTAGGGCACACCAGATATGACATCATTATAGCATATTACTGCTACAGTTATTTGAGATCAGGCTGCTTTAGTGACTTCAAGTGCACACTTTTACAAAAATAATAACAATAAATTTTTTGTTGTTCTTGTACTAATTACTAGTGGATGCATCCTTTTATATATTCTATAACTGAAACTGCTCCCAAAAAAAATTGTCCTTTTCTTTTACTGAGAGTCAAGAAATTTGTTCCCAATGAATTATCAAAATGCGTAATGACAATGTTCTAGTGCTCTAATGAATCTCGGTCCTTTGGGCACCTATATCAAGATAATATAACACACTATTAGGATTTAAAATTTATTCTAGAAAGGTGCAATGAACGTAAAATATTAAAGTATCATTTCCAACTTAGTAGGAAACAATTTGTTTACAAAAATTGCTGATATCATCCCGAGGCAAATAATGAATAACTTCTTTTCTTGCACTCAACCTAGATTTCAAGCCTGTAACTTCCAATTCATCAATTTGCAAAAGTTATGTTTTTGTTAAGTAGTCTAAGAAAGTTTAATATACAAAATGATATTTTGGAACAAAAGGCAGCTGTGGTGTATGAAACGGTTACAGGTGCTACTTCAATTCCATTTTTAGGTAAACTGGGTATTGAGTTTCAGTGTTGAACGCAAGTTAGCAAGAGTTGTATTCTTTCCTCTAAAGACTACCAACAACGCATCTAGGGTAGAATCTGAGAAAATCTGAAAATCTTGTGAGATTCAACCAAACACCATAAGCACAAGGTAGAATACAATATCCTTTCAAAGCTTCATTAATTAGTTATCAATAACCAAACACCACTAAAGTGCTCCTTAAAAAATTCTATGTTTCAATGTTCAATTGTAGTGTTAAAAATAAAATACTACATTAAAGAACTCTTGTATACCCCCTCCTTTCCCCAATTTTCTTTGTCATTTGCACTCTCTTGACTAAAAAAAATATCAGAATGGCATTTTTCTCACACAGATTGATTCTCAATTTTAGATAAATGGCCAAATGTAGACAAGTTGAAGTTAGCAGCTTGACAGAATTTTCTCCAGGAGCCATAGCAAAACTAAAGGTTAAGTCCAAGATCACATCCTCAAAACAAAACACAAAGGTACTCAGGTTAGTGGACTTGCCAACAATTAAGTGGACAGATTCATACATGTGTCCGAACAAGCAACTAAAATTTCTGCGACTCTTAACAACCACAGAAAAGAAAACTATAAAATTCTTTTGGTTTCTTTCAGTAGAGACAAACAATTCTACCAGCTAAACTTTTTACAAGCATTAAACACACCAACAGCAATATAAAAATCACTAAAAAAGTCATTTTCAATAAATTTAAATATAAGTCCACAGTTGCAACCTCACCTCACACAGAAGAGCTCCATTGACGTATTTGCATGGAAGACTATCAAAAATATCTCCTGGCAGACGCCCATTCTCAATTGCCTAATGCAAACAATGAAAACAAAAACACACAATAATAACAATAATAATAGGAATAATATCTTCACTCTGCTGCTGGCTTCTTTAATAGGGGAAACTAATCATAAATAGACTCCATAACTGCAAATACTTGAAACTAGATCACCAGTCAAGAAATTGAATGGATATTACATAATTGAATAATTTATTGCTTATTAGAAAAACTAAACCAATTCCAAACAAGTGAAAAATATTGACTACCAAAACATATAAACAGACTACCTATGAACCTGGATTTTATATGTACCAAAACACCTACTTTTGACAAATCTAAACCTTTCCAAATCTCGAATAAGCAAATCTATTGGGGTAAACCAAACAAATACTTGAAACTAGATAATCAGTTTAAGAAATTGAATGGATATTGCATAATTGAACAATTTATTTCTTATTAGAAAAACCAAACCAATTCCAAACAAGTGAAAAACATTGACTACCAAAACATATAAACAAACCACCTATGAACCTGGATTTTATATGTACCAAAACACCTGCTTTTGACAAATCTAAACCTTTCCAAATCTTGAATAAGCAAATCTATTGGGGTAAACCAAACAAATTGAGAGCGGTCCCCTATAATTGATGCCAATAGTTTGGTCCACAGCTTATTTTTCAAGTGTAGATTAAAAATTGTTCCCCATCAAGGGGTCATCTAGAAGGAAACATATGTAGAATGGAAATCAATGACTTTCATATTCATTACATGAAAAAGATGTTGATTCTTTCAATTTGAAACCTCAACCAACTCGATTTAGCAAGTTGTAATCCCCATAATCGGGGTCAGTTGCATAGATTTGATTTCTCCTGTTGGCCTTATTATTAGTCACTTATTCTTAGTTAAGTGTGAGGAAATCATATTCTTTCTCACTGTCAAGGGCAGAGCCACACCAAGCTGAGGGTAGGTGGTCGCCACACCTGAAATTTCAAAAAACATATATACATATATTTGACCTATATACATACACCTAAGAAAAATTTCACACTTGGAAAAAATTTTATTTAGAACGCTAGGAAAAATTTTATTTAGAATATTGGAAAACATTTTACACCACACCTAAGAAAAATTCTTGGCTCTATCACTGCTCACCGTCTAGACTAAAAGTCCCTTTGAAGCTTGCCCTTTTGACTTTTGTCAAGACGAAATTACCTTTTCTTAGTAATGCAGTAATTGGTTTATATTGCATGTAGTAAGACCATCCCCGACCAAGGCTCTAATACCACTTGTTGAGGCTTGTGGCAATTTTATAAAGGAAGACTCTTTATTGAGAAACTCACTGATACAAATATTTTGCAAACACAATTTGAGTACGCACACTAGACCACTTCCCAACTTGCTCTCTTCACGCTTCAAAGCAAGCCAAACTCATCTATTTATAGTGATGGAGAATAACTCTACACATTCTAGCATATTCTAGGATGATACATAAACCCTAGAAAGAAGAATCTAGATTACTAGAGTCTAGTAGAGAACTCTGGAAAGAAAGAAAGAATGAAAGTAGGAGAGGCAGAGAATTCTAGAATATTCTAGTGGAGAAGGATTAGATAGAAACTTAGAATAATCTAAAGAGAGAGAGAGAGAGACAGAGTTGGTGGTCTCTTAACATATGTAATTATATACGTGGATACATATGTCATACACTCACCCAAGCATCCTTATCCAAGCTTAAGTATCCAACATGGGTACACCATAGATTTGGAAGAATCCATGCAATATAGCCTAGTACCATATGGTTTACATCGGAGAGGAAGGACACGGTTGGGGGCTGTATACTTTCCTTTCGCTATTCAATGCGGAATGCACCGTTAGATCACTTGTCTAGTTTATAAGTAGGAAAGGTGATTGACGTGTAAAGGTCTTGACGATTATTTTAGAAAATGCATCACTCCAACATGTTAGGTTACATAATAACAGCATATTCCAAGGTATTAAGACTAGAAATTAGCTTCCAAGGCCAACCTTTTGCAAAAGAAGAGCATACCTGTCATAACTTGTTCATCCTATAAGAAGTTCAAATAGAGTTTAAATATATGAGACCGAATACAACCCAGATTAGCCTTATGCTTGAAGTAAATGGACAAACTTACACAGAAAATGGTCTCTGTAACCCTGTCATATGGATGCAATAGCTTGGGAGCATTGTTGAACAACTGCAAACATGCATTCCAGTGAATTTATGAATTGTCAATGGAAGGAAAGAGTAAGAGAATATAATTGCATTACGACACTAATAATTGTCAGAAAATAAGAATTCTTTAACTTCCACTTCTTAAGATTGCAAACCTGATTAGGTTTTCCAATTGAGAAGCCACTTGGGAACAAGTTCAGTGCAAAGGAAACCTCTAGATCTGCTTAAAAATGAACAGTTAGATGTGAAGGGCTTCTAGAGATACTGTTGCAATTATAAATACGATTTAGATCACCTTCTGAAACTAAGTTTAATCCAAGGCTAGCAAATCCATTTGAGCAGTCAGAAACATTATCTCCTAACCTGACAATTTTACCCTATCCAAACAAGTTAGTGAATTCACTTCCAGCATAAATTAATCATGTAGAGATCAAGTTTTATGCTTAAAATTTTGGACAAGGCTTTTTTCTGATAAATAAATATTTGGACAAGGGTTATGAAATTTCCTCATCATTAACAAGAATAAAAATGAAACCAGCATGCAATGGTGAAATATACATAGTTAAAGAACATAATGACAGTAGGACAAAGAAAAAGAAATATATCGATAAAAATGAATAACTAACTCAAAGAAAGGAGAATTAAATCAAATGGAAAATCATGACATAAGTATGTAAATTAAAATCATCTTCAAACCAATGCATCTTTTAACCTTCGCAAAGATAAAAAGAAAAAAGAAAAGAAAAGAAAATAAATAAATAAATAATAAAAAAATAAGAAAGTCTCACTTTCAAAGAGTGTGTATCCAAGGCAGTCAAACTTATGTTACAATCACTACGTGCAAGATAAGTTTCCAGCCTACATAAAGACAGGAATTGAAACTTTTAGAAACTAGAGAAATTACCTACTGAGAATTTCTCCTCGTCTCTTTAATAGTTACAACAGGTTACATTTTACCTCATGAGCTTAAGGCCATTTTCACTTTCCATCTCAATTTTTTTAAATGCAACTCTTAACCTCCTGCAGTTATAAGTGCAACTACTGATTGGTTTGACAAAATGTAGGAAAAAAACAAATAAATTTTCACTAGAACAACCAGAAAATAACCTTCACGAGCGATAGGGAGAGAAAAAATGATGGAAAAAATGATGAAAAAAATGAAAACAAAAGCTTGAGGCAAAAAAGAACGTTATTTTTATTGTAAAAAATTAATTCTAAAACAAAAATATTTTAATTAATGGGCATGAAATCAAATCAGCAAATACATATGGAAAATTCACAGTTACACTTTCAATCGTAAGTGTGAGGGGGTTAACCATTGGATTTAAAAATATAGGAAGACAAAAATTTTAAATAGCCATAATTTAAGCAATTTCATGAATAAAATATGAACAAATAACCATCCAACAAAACTAATTGTTACTAATAACATCTTGTTGTAGCATTGAAACATATAAATGTTGACTAATCTGGCTAACATTGAACTTGGAAAAATAAAATGGTTGAATAATTGAAAAATGAAATTATAAGATTGAAGTACAGTGATGTTGGAAGAGAATACAATATAGTTAACTAAAACAAAAACTCAATCTAATCTCCATTATCTATATTTTCCTAAAATTTAGCTTGGTGAATTCATTTAGTTTTATTCAGATAGGTTAGTTTATTGACTATGTTTTTATCATATGAATCTAAATATTATATGACTCCTTTTAGAAAATAGCTACAAGTTCTTCATATAAATCCTTGTTTACAAATTATCATATTCCAATCTTTTAGCTTAATTTAAATGTGTTGTATTTTATTATTAATTGTTTAAGTAGAAAAGCAATCCTTCGCAAGTTCCAAGCATTGCAACCTATTTACATGCTTAGCTTGCAACTGTAAACATGAACAAAGCCCTTCTAAGTTCTGCTACCAATAAATAAGAAAAGAGAATAGGTCAACTTCCTTGACAGCTTGTTCTCTAAACCTTTTCTCAATAAAACAATTAAGAAGACAAAAGGTAGTTGAATATCAATCGCTTGACAAAAGAATATTCTACTAATTTGAACATTTTCCAATGACAAACCTTATATATCCAACATTTATGTGATTCTCTCAAAATTGAACCAATCTTTCTTCATCACGCAACCCTTCCAAGAACTCCCAAAACATTTTGGACAGCATCCATTGTCTAGTAAACAAAAGCCAAAAACATAACCCTAAATTTCATAAAATACCAAATAGAAAACCTATAGATGATTAACTTTCTTTTTTTTTTTTTTTCGTAATTTGGATATGCAACACTAATCAAGGAGCATAGTTTCTCAACATAAAATACTTCAACTTGAAAAATACCATTTTAAGGGAATACTAAGGGTCCTTTTCTCATGACCTTAACAAAGGAATGAAGCATCTCATCTCAAACTTCATACTTCTAAAAGCCTTCTACCTTATAGCATCACCGTCATTCTAGCAAAGGAAGAATCTTATAATAAAATTGGAGGTGTTTCCACTGATTCTAATTCCCAATCCTGTGTCATGACCTAGTTGAAGTTCTCTTTGAAAGTTTGAAACAATCATTGTAGCCTACAATTGTCACCTCTTTATCCATTGCCATCTTGATTGGGAATTGCTAATTTTAAAACTTCATAACCTCCCCAATTCTCATGCAAAAACTTCACAATTTGACATCCCCTTAAGTAACTTCCTCATGCCGTTCTGTGCCCTACCAAGTATCAACATTATAGGAGTTTTTACCTTCATTTCAAGCATACTGCCCAATCCTCACAATACGTCCAACATTCTCCTCAGTAAGTTGCTTCTATCATTTTTTTATAATTAAAAATACTTTAAATAAGGCATTAAACGAATGCCATCGAAGTACAAAAATGGAGCCTCAAACACTTCTATCATTTTTTTATAATTAATAATACTTTAAATAAGGCATTAAGGGAATGCCACCAAAGTACAGAAATGGAGCGTCAAACACCCAAAATTTCAAATGAATATACTCCCAATAAAAGATATAAAACAACGTAAATCTGGATCCCTCCCTAGGTTCAATCTCAATGAAAAAAAAAAAGCACGTAACAATGCAAATTTCATAGACCATGTACAACGAGACCACCCATTTCATACTACTTGTTGAAGCCATTCCTTTCTTCATGGTTTTCCTAGAGGTCTGGAGAAAGCTACAATCAATTATACTTTATTAATCTACCCGTCCCAAAAGAGAGAATGTAAAATTCCTTTTCCTTTCTAGAGGAACTAGACAATTGTATCTAGTTGTAAGAAAAATATCAATAACTCCTTGGTCTTCAATCCCATCCAACACCAAACTTAAAAAGATAACAAACAATATCCTAATGTGCCAGATGGTATTCAAACTCATTTCAAACATTTCGAAGCAGCCGCCCCCCTCCCAACCCCCCGAGAAAAAAAAAAATCATTTTGTAGCTTTCCTAGGCACTCAACTACAAAAACTTAGGATAAAATAGACATAAAATGTAAAAAAAGAATCATGCCCCTCACAACTTATTTGTAATATGTATATGAGGGTGAGCTTTGGCACAACAATAAGGAAGGTTGTTCCTTTACAACCTAGAGGTCGTGAGTTCAATACTCAAAAATAGTACTTATTTGAAATATGTATATGAGGGTGAGCTTTAGCATAATAATAATAAGAAAGAATGCCCCTTTCCAACTTAGATGTCCTGAGTTCAATACTCGAAAACAATACCTATCGTCGTATGCATATGAGGGTGAGCTTTGGCACAACAATAAGGAAGGATGTTCCTTTACAACCTAAAGGTCGTCAGTTCAATACTCGAAAACCAGTTATTGGGATAAGATTATATACATTACCCTCCCTAGACCCTAGACAAGTGGAATCTCGTGCATCAAACCGTCCTCTATATAATATGCATGCATAAATATAATATGTATTTATCCATTTTTACATTATAAACATAGTTACATAAAATCAAACAAAATAATAAGAAATATTTTTTTCACATTCTACATTTTGAAAAAGTAGTGTGAAAAATATAGTCTTAATATCTATTTTAGCAAGCCTTATATATACGAATAAATCGAAATTTTTTTTCAAAACTTTGTAAATTAAAAATTTTAAAGGAGAAAGGTTAAGTAAGTATAAATGTCCGTGTTTTCAAGTATATGGAGAGATTAGAGTTTTCTTGAGTCTAATAAATTACATAGATTGTACAATTAAAAAACAAAAAAAAAGAGGTGCATCCGTGCTTCTACAAAAATATCACAATAAAAAGCACAACTACATCCAAAAATTAAAGAAAAATGTGAACTGAAAGAAAGTGGTACTTAAACTTGGAACGAGCATGAACAAATTAATAACACTTTTTATTGTGATAGATCAAACAATCAAATTCTTTGGTTTCCACCCAACTCGATTAAAAAAAAAAAAAAAAAAAAGGTATCACATGTTATGGATTCATTCACTGAGATATGGATCTATTTTGTGACCTAACATCAAAGTGACGTTATGAAGCTTTGAATTATAGTAAACCTGTGAAAATATGGATCGTGTTTCATGGGTAAGACATTAATTTATCTTATTCATTTATACAGTGACTCCCTTATGATATTTGGCAAAACAATAAACACAAGCAAAGCGTTAGTCTAGCGGTTTTTCGCCACTTGCCATCTTAGCCTTGGCCCCGACTACTTCAAAACTTCAGAAGCAGCCGCTACTTAGGGAATCAACCAGTTTTTTGAGAAAACTGTCCACATCATTTAATTGAACCGCCAAACCTTTTGGGCCTGGTTAACCGGTTCAACCAACCGGTCTGGCTCCGAAAACAATGCTCTGAATAGCACTAATTATCAGTAAACAAAAATTCACAAGAAACAAGTTACGTTTCTTGCAACCAAATTCATTATGAATCAATTGACAAATGCCACACAAATGCTCAAAACAATACAAATAAAATATTTTTGCCAGATTACATGAATATATAACAAATAAAAAAAACAACTTACATATAGAATAATAATAAATAATCCATTTTACGCTTGCTTTGGAGCACTAAATTTTATAAAAAATAATTTTTATTCATTACATAAATCACGAGACAACTTTTATTAATTTTTATTAATTTTTTTGCCAATCCAAACACACCCTTTATGCACTCGACTTGCAATCCACCAAAAAAAAGGGTTAAAAACTAATTAATCAAAAACAAGTCGAGAGATAGAAATTAAAGCATTGGTTGACCAGAGAATGATCGAATAGCGTACGCATATATGCATATACCTCGTTTTCTCCCCATTGAGACTCAGTTACAGGGTCATCTTCAATTTCTTTGCCCTCATCCAGAAGTAGCTTCGGCCTATACCTCGTTCCCGCCTTTGCCACCTTGAAGGAGATTCCCATTCTCTCTCTATCTCTCTCTGTGTGGAATTTCACCAACACTTTCAACGACAGAGGGACTACATCTATCTATGTATGTATATATAAGTAGAGGCAGAGAAAGGGGGAGTGCTTCGGAGAGAAACACTGTGCCCTAGAGATGTAGCACTGTCGACTACGTTGGACGGAAGGGAAGGGTCCTGATTTATAGGCCGCCAACTTTGCCATGAAGGCTTACACGTAGAGATTTCCCAACTTTTGGCCCTTGTGTTTCGATTAATTTACCTAAATGCCTGCCCCATACCATGCCATTGGTGTTTTGGTTTTAAATTTTTGGGTAAAATTACTTTTATCTCGCCTTAATATTAGACTTATTAAATGTAATTCCCCTTCATATTTAAAATTTGCACCAACATCCTCTATTTTAAAATATTTATCGTGGTTAAATCCTTTCACCTGATTATCAATGTTAAATAAAAAATAATATAGTCAATATGAGAGAAACATGTGAGATCCTTTTTTTTTTACTTTTTATAATATATAAAATGTCCAAAAGTCATTAAAATTTTCAAATGATTAAAAAAAAAAAAAAGCTTCCTCTTCTAATTATAGTCTAGCACTATTTTCAAAATAGAAGTAAATGTTTGAAAAGAAAATTAATTAAATAAAACAAATATATATATTACAAATTATTATTTTCACACATTATTTTTTTTTTAACTTTGAAATTTTCAATAGTAAAATTTATGCAGTTTAAAAAGGTTAAAAAGATATCTCATAAGATCTATCGAACAAACATACTATTTCATATTTAACATTAATAATTAGATAAATGAAATAATTTGTCATAGAATTTAATTATGATAAATACTTTAAAATAAAGGGTACAAATATAAATTTTTAATAGTAAAAATATTTGATTTTAAAAGTAACCAAATATCGTAGAGAATTAAAATATAATTTACATTAAATCCCCCCTCTCTCTTAAGCTAGTTTGGCATTGTATGTGTGCATGAGTGAAATGTGTTCTAGGTTTGTTGGGGGTTATTTGTTTTTATCTGCAAATTAATGTTGTATTTTATTTTTTAACTAGTATTTACCCATATTGAAGATACGGGAATAAATCTCAACTTTTGATGAAATAAAATAAAATTTTAACTATTGATCTAATGTATAAACGTTAAATCAAGTGAACGAATCTATATTACAAATTAACTCATACTAATTTAATATTTGTGATCGTGTCGTCTACTGAAAGAAAGAGAGATGGTAGCAGACAGCTTTGAGGAG
>JAVXUM010000001.1:20706536-20718286 GCA_035590655.1 Pouteria glomerata
TAGAGCTCCCACTTAGGGTTAGTCACACTCTAACACCATATGAATCTTACTCTAGTCACTTCTTATAGCACCTAACTTGAGCCTCTTGAGACAATCACTCATTAGTGCCTTCTCATGAGTCTCACATTCGGCTATTCTCAAGTTTCATAGAGATGTGGATGTCTCCATGTTTGACTAATGTAATCTCATTTTAGCCCAATGCTAAGACGACTTATGATAACTTAATCCTTGTTGCTTTCAAAGTGCCATGGAGATCACCACTTCATAGTGTGATCGTCTATGTCTCATCTTATTTGCTATTCAAGTGCTAGGGCGATCACGCGTGTGAGTGGCTAACCAAAACCTGGTGACTTAACTCATATAAATAGATATGTGCAATAATTAAACAAAACAATATGCAACTGAAAACATATCTTATTAATGCATAAAAAAATGTCCATCATATAAAAATGTCAAACCCTACATAAACCTAAGACCATAACATGTCCATAGAAGATATCTCTCGGTATGATTTAGTCATGGGGTCAGCAACCATGTCAATGGTGGGTACATACTTTAGGACAACATGACCTAGAGCAATAATATCTCTAATGAAATGGTCTCGAGTATTAATGTACTCAGATCTAACATGGTACTTTGGATCTTTGGGAAAAGCTATAAAGGTTATGTTATCACAATGAACCATAACAGCCTCACCCTAAGAGCCCTGTAATGCTAAAGCTCTGTAAGAATCTCCTTAACCATAAAGCCTCTTACATAGTAGTAGTACAAGCAATATACTCTGACTCATGGTAGATAAAGAAACACAATGTTGTTTCTTACTACACCATGAAATGGCTCCTTCTCCAAGTATGAAAGCATAACCCTGATGTGGATTTGTGCTCATCTCTGTTAATAGATCCATCTACATCACTATACCCTGCTAATCTCATATTACCACCTTAATAGCATAAAGCAAAGTTTGCAGTCCCTTGCAAATATCTAAATATCCTTTTAACTGCAACCCAATGGGTAGTTCTAGGATTACTCTGGTATCAACTAACCATACCAATAATAAAACATATGTCAGGTCGAGTACACATCATAGCATATATCAAAGTACCGACTACATTAGAATAAGGAAAATTGGCCATTTTTTTCCTCTCTTCCTTTGTTCTTGGACACTGATTAATGCTAAGAGTTTAACCCTTCTCCAATGTAGTGTTTATAGGTTTTGAATGATGCATTCGAAATAGTTCTAAAATCTTCTTTATGTAAGTCTCCTAAGACATACTAAGAAGTTTCTTAAACGAGATCTTAACTCCAAGCACATAACTACTTCTTAGTTGCGACACTCATCTTCATGTCATTTCTAGTTAACAAATTGTCATCCACATAAAGTGAGAGAATACAAAACTTATCTTTTTCTCTCTTGACATACACACAATGGTCCTCTTCAATCATCACAAATCCCACAGAGATAATGGCTTGACGAAACCGAATGTGCTATTGTCTAGATGATTGTTTCAAGCCGTAGATAAAATGCTTTGAGCGACAAACCTTGTGCTCTTGTCCTTCAATCCAAAATCCTTTTGGTTGATCTATATAGATCTCGTCGTCTAGGTCTTCATTAAGAAATGTATTCTTCATATCCATTTGGAATAATTCCAAATCTAAATGTGCAACAATAGCTAGAATGAGAAGAATGGAAGTAAATCTCACCACCGGCGAGAATGTCTCCTCATATTCTATGTCTTTTTTCTAGGTATAGCCATTTGCCACAAGTTAGGACTTGTATCAATCAATTGACCCATTTGCCTTATACTTAACTTTCAGAACCCACTTATTACTAGTGGCCTTGCTTAGGTTGAAGATTAACTAACTCCCATACATGATTCTTAGCCATTAACGTCATTTCTTTCTTTAGAGAAGCTATTTATTTTTCAGATGCAGGTGAATGCAAGGCTTTCTCATAAGAAACTGGCTCATTAGCATCTACAAAGGCTGTCATAAAGGACCCTCCTTCAATCTCAAAGCATAATCGAGTAACTATTCCACGACTACTTCCACGCAACCATAAATCTTGAGAGTCTCTTAGTGGCACGCTCCCACTAGGAAAAAAAATGCTCTCACTATATCTAGCAACCATAAGAAGAGGTTTTGATGTCTCATCTTACCTATGAGATAAAGGTACATCTCCTTGAGGTTGTTCTAACTCATAGAGTTTAAGATTCCCTTTAACTTCACCAATACTTGGAAAATCATTTTCAAGAAAATCCACATTGCGTGACTCTATTTCAGTCATTCCTCCATTTGGATGTTTACCGTACATAACATAGCCTTTCGAGTGTTCAGGGTGTCTCAAGAAAACACACTTATTATCTTTAGGCCTAACTTTCTATACTTATGGGAAGTATTGTGAACATAACCCACAGAACCCCGTGGACGTAAGCCTTCTAGATTAGGCTTCTTGTCATTCCATAACTCATATAAAGTGGAAGGAACTGACTTTGAAGGCACTCAGTTAAGTATGTAGGCAGTAGTCAAAAAAGTATCTCCCTAGAAACTTATAGAGACATTTGCTTGTGCCATCATTGACTTAACCATATCCAAAAAAGTACGACATTGTCTCTCTATAACACCATTTTGTTATAGAGTGTCTGGAATCATTAATTGTCTGTGTATCCCTTTTTCCTCACATAAGCCTTTAAACTTATCAAAAAGATATTCTCGGCCTCTATCAGTATAAAGGACTTTTAAGTTTTTTTCTTTCTAATTCTCAACCTCTATTATGAAGTGTTTGAAACAATCTAAAGTTTCAAAATGGTAAGCTATAGATATACTGAGCCAAAACTTGAGAAATCATCTATGAAGGTAATAAAATAAGATAGGCCATGTCGTGCCTTAATATTCATTGGTCTGCAAAATATTTGAATAGATTAGCTCCAAAGGATGAATGGCCCTAGCAACCTTATTTAAAGGCTTTTTAGATGACTTTCTAGCCAAACATGGCTCATGAGTAGGTTAGCTTACTTTAGTGAGAGAGCCCAAAAACCTTTCTCTAGCTAATCTAGCGACCCTTTCTTACCCTATGTGTCCTAGTCTAGCATGCCATTTAATAGAATCAGATATAACATCAAAATGGGAAGATATAGTAAAAGTTAAATTATTATAAAATTCCAAATCCAAATCTAATGTAAAAATGTAACTCTCGGTATTTTAAATTCGGATATTTATGTACTATTTTGGGTAAATAAAATATTTAAATTGAATCTAAGTGGATTATTATATTTTTCTTAGGCTAGGTTGAGCCCGAGATGGTATTGGGTTAGACAAACTAGGCCAATGGCCCAATTATTTTTCTTCTTTTCTTTTTCTTTTCTTTTTTTTTTTTGTTTTTTTCTTCATTTCTTTTCTCTGTGTGGGTCAGTTGCAGAGAAAGGGACAGAAGAGAGAGATGAGAAAAGAGCAGAGAAGAGAGAGAGAATTTCAAAGTGGAAGATTGATTGATCCAGGAATATCTCGATGCGATGATCGACATGGCACGATCCATTTCGTAAGATTCGAACCGAGATAGAAGAAATCGAAGTTTGAAAGTCGAAAGCCAAAATAGTTTCTTCAATTTTTATCCAATTTTCTTTGGATTTGAGGTAAATGGAACTTAGATTCATGTTCTAAACGTCGTAGGGATCATTTTCATATATATATATGCAAGATTTGGTTAAGTGTGGAAAAAGTTATATATATATGTATATATATGTAGTTATGTATATATATAAGCATATATGTTTGTAGATTTCACTTGTTCTTGAGTTATTTCTTGAATTAAAGTTATAAAAACATGATATTAAAGTGTTTGAATGTTCTATTTATGTTTTGGTTGAATTGGAGCTTGGATTGGACGAATTCGAGGATGATTTGAGGTTGGAATGCACCTAAAATGGGTTCCAGGTCTCGGTGGTCCGAACCAGGGGGTGGTCCGAATCAGCTAGGTGGGTGGTCCGGGCCACCGTGAGCCATTTTGTCCGGTTTGGTTAGTTTTGGCCCACTAATACTTGTTTTGGCTCCCGAACTTATTTATATGTTTTTTTCTAAGTATAAAATGAATTCCAAATCCTAAATGAGATGAATGTGAATGTGATTATATATTGAGTTAATATTTAATTCCATGATTGAGCATATTATGTACATTGGCCGAGGGTGCCATGATTGTATGTTGACGTGCCGAGGCACGTTTTGTATATATAAAGGGGATTCCTTTGAAACTGAAAATGAGAAAATGAGATTTTGAAAATACTAGATGATTCCCAATCGATATATATATGACTAGAGTTTAGTCATGTAGAGTTTGGATGTTAATATTGAGATATATTGATTTTGAGAATTCTCTGGATTGCAACCAGATACCTGCTTAGGATAGCGGATGCCTGCCTGGGATAGGCGGATGCCCGACTAGAGGTGTAACTCAGTTCTCTAGCAGAAGGGCTAAGGGGTGTAACTTGGTGCCCTTGAGTTTTACACCTATGGGGGTGTAACTCGGTTCCCCACATAGTATATTTATATGAGATATGTACATGCGTTTGCCGTAAGTACAAAAAACGGTGTAGTTTGTGACCTTGTGTGCTTGGCTAAGTGTCACCCATCTCAAAATTAAGTTGAGGGTATATGGAGGATGTAGGATACATTGGTCATTGCATTCCTTCATACCCATTGCATGAGATTGTATGAGATTAAATGAGACTGCATAGATTGTTGTTACATACTGAGTATTGATATGGATATTGAGAATGATATTAATGTTTGATTCATTGTTAATGAATAGGATAAGAAAACTAGATAACAAAATAAGAACTACAGAGACCTGATTCCTGAAGTGGGATACGTAGGCGGTTTAGTCGTGAGTAGCCTAAGATGTTTATGATGTTAATATATTAAATTGATATGGGAATAAAGGACGAATGTTAATTGCTCTGATTATCGTTGTTATATTATGACTTGACCTTGATACAGGTTTATTTATGTTTTTATTAATTCCTATATTCCCATACCGTCCGTCCTGAACAATTAAGTTAGGGGTGTGACAAAAGAACTCATCTCTTAAACTACCATGACCGTAAAACATCCTATCAAGATAAATAGACAAACTACTACCTTCAAAATAAAAAAATAAAGAAAAACGTAAGTTCAATAATGCTAAAACTGTAAGTAGATTACATAAGATAGTGGGTATGTAAAGTACATCATGTAAGAGCAAAGTGCACTCAGTACGCATCTTGAGCTAGTAGGTGCTAACTCCCAAGACATCTTCTCGTACTTCATTTACCATTATAACTGAATATTTACCCGTTGAGATCTGTCGAGAATCTACGTACCGAGCTCGATCCTTTGCTACATTTTTGGTTACTCTTGTGTCTACAATCCAACCAAGGAAAGAATGAGCAATATAAACATATGAGCAAACAAGATTGAAAGAACTAGTGCTAAGGTTTACCTTCTTCGGTTCATTGCACTCAGAAGCGAAGTGACCCTTACGACTATAATTATAACATTTAAGTTTAGACTTGTCCTTTTTTCCACCATGCTTGCCTTTATGGCGTTTGGTTCCTCTACCAACCTAAGGCGCAAGATTTTGGAGTTTGCCTTGTCTAACTCCTTTTTATTATCCTTTGCATTGGGGTCTTTTTTCCTTACATTGTCCAACTTGACTTACAAGTGCAGCATTACAGCTCACATCCCTGTGCTCTGCTATAAGCTCAAGGTGACGTGAGACATCATCAAAAGTTTTGATATTCTTATTGTGTGTAAGCACAAGTTTCACCTGACTCCATGGATTTTCAGGTAAAGACCTATGAACAGCCAAAATATGTTGCTTTTTAGTGAGATCATTGCTAGCTACCTTCATTTCTCTAATCATGGCAACATCACCCAAAGGTGCTCTGCCATGGTGTGTTTAGGGTTCATAATATATTGATTGAACCTCAAAGTTAAGGCACGTAGACTAGTAGTGGTGGTATCGCCATATTTTAGGCACAATTGATCCCACATTCCCTTGGTAGTGGAGAATTCTCAAACTTTTTAATGAGATCATTGTGCACGCAACTTAACAAAGTAAAGCTTACATTTCTATTTCTTTTGAATCAAGTTTCATATGCTTGTAGGTTATGGCGATGCTGGGCAGTTGTACCTTCAATAGGTGCAACCATGTTATTGGCTAAATAGTCGAGCAACTTTTGCTCATTAAGGAGGTACAAAACCTATCTATGCCAGATATTGTAGTTATTGCCATCGAGTTTCTCTCTCTTATTAAGTTTAATAATAATATTCTTTTGAGGTCATTTCACTACATACAATGTGCAGAGAATTTTAATTAGTGCACATATCTATTATTGCTATTTGTTTTAAAATTAATTAAACTACAAAAATTCTTTTCTACATTATAAGATTGAAAATTTCGCACTTTTAGTGCTAGTAATCATCTCCTATTATGTAAATTAGAATATAGTATCTAATTAATTTTTAAAATAAAATATGGGAGCGACTCTCACTCTCCACAAGATATATACAACACATGCATATTATATTTATTAAAAAATATGTGAGTCCCATAAGACTCTATTGGTATGATTAGAGCTCATGCCAAAATAATTCAAAATCTACAAATTTAATGCGAAACACATTCTCTTACAAGGCTTCCAAAATAAAATAAAATAAAATAAAATTATATCCTTTTTATGTTACAAAAAAAAAATAAATAAATAAAACCTACTGCATCACACTAATGAATATAAATAAATGGGGATGTCGCATCTCCTTTGTATTCTAACAATTATTTTGGAACATAAAATAAATAACAATAAAATTCATTAGCATCATAAAAAATACTAATTTTCTTTCCGTTTAATTCCATACAAAACATACATAGGCTATATTAAATGGAGGTTATTAAGCTCACATCTAAAAGAACTAATATGTGGTGCCAAAAAAATCTTAAGGTGTCAAAACGCGTGCCCCCTATGGCACAATGGGATCAATACACTACATACTTATTCATGCAATTATACATAAAAATTGAACAAATTAATTATCCATGACTTATTAGAATATAATTAAACAAATTAATTATCCATGGGTTATTAGAATATAATTAAACAAATTAATTATCCACAACTAATAGATTATAATTAAACAAATTAATTATTCTTGAGTTATTAGAATATAATTAAATAAATTAATTATCCATGGGCTATTAGAATATAATTAAATAGATTAATTATCAACAGGTTATTAGAATATATTCCCATCACTTAAATACTTAGAACAAATATTGGCATAAGACCCAATAGCACAAAATTTTCTAAGCAAGCAAGTAGGGATTAAATTTCAAACTTTCTCTATTTTCAAAAAAATATATAAAAATAATAATATTTTTTAATTTTTTTATGTTTTCATTAAACATGCTGAGAAAAAATTCAAAAAATAATTGAACCCCATTATTTGAACTACAAGCATGGGTGATGTGTGGAATTAAAATTACATATGGAACATATATATTTTATGTGGGACGAACGAAGAACGATTTGGCTGGCCAAGCCGGTCTAAGGTGCAAAAGTATGGTTTTGTGGTAAAGGGTTGTGGGTGCAAATCCCACTTTCAATAATTCTATTTTATTATATTTTCGCTAACCATTAAAACTTCTAGCATATATTGTACCAAAAAAAATTGCACCGCCGTTGTATCCAGCAAGCAATCAAAGAAAGTTCTAGCCACTGGTCTAAGTTCTATTTTTTTAACCGAAAAAAAAAAAAATCTAATAGTGGGTTTTCTGTCCAATACAAAAAAATGATTTTTTTTTTTTTTTTTTTTAATTTTAACCAATGTTGATGGAAACACACACAGCGCCATCCTCAATCGATAACCAACCCCGGCTATTGCAATCTTTTTTGAAAAAAAAAAAAAAATTATGTGGGTCTTTCTTATAAAAAAAACTCGAGGATCATAAAAATATAAAATATGTGACAACAAGATCTAAATTTTAAAAAAATTAAAAAATAAATCTTTTATGGCTCTGATACTACTGCTAAGAAATATAGAAATAATAACATAAAATTATTTGTTATACTTTTAATGTAGAAGACTTTTTGATTCAGGATCTTTACTTATTGTACGAGCTTTATTATCACAAACACAGAGCTACGAACGGATATTTTTATCACTTTTATAAAATACTATAAGAGTATTTACGAAACACATGAACCAAAATGTTAAAAACTAAGATGGTACCCTGGAGAGAACTAAGAAAAAATATACGGAGAGACAGAGAGTGAGAAAAAAAAAAGAAGAATATTGATTGTATTTTTTATTAATATAGTTTGTGTCATATACATAATAATGAGGGGCTTAACTCATCTCCACTACTAAGGAGATAGAGTTAAATATTATCTCAAACACTCAAATTAAGAGATCATTTTTATCTCTTATATATAGAATTATTCTAATACTAGAATTTATTTAGTATCCTATTTTAGATCAACTAATGCCTATGTAGAAGTATTACAGGGCAATACAACAGTCACAATTATTTTTACAAAAGTCACATTTATGATCAATTAAATTACATATTTATGATAATTAATTATACATATTACATATATTTGTTTTTTCTAATCTATTATGAACTTAAATGTATCGTAAAAGTTGTCAAAGGTTGATTAGTTGACATGCTTTTCAATTCCCTAATAAACTTAGACTTTTTACCTGGGGTGATTCTAAAGTTTCCTTATTAATCACATGTCTTTTTTTTTTTTTTCTTTTGTGTTTAGTTTAATTACTATACTTTTTATAGTTTCATTGGTTGCAGTTGCTTTCTTATATCTTCGTATATTTGAATTATATTAATTTTTTTAATATTTAAATTAATTGTCATTGCAGCTTTGTATTTGCAGAACCTCGTGTCATAACCTCGTCCAGAAAGACCAAATTTCTTGTCGCCAATCTTCAGATTTTCAGCTCTTTCGATAGAAAGGGTAACCGAAACTTCAGACTCATGGAATATGATGGAACGGAATTGTACATACATCAAAACCAGGGCTACCGAGAGTGACAGAGATATTTTGATTACTTGATGATCACCCATCCATGCCCCAGGAAAGGTCAAATGAAAAGACAAATTTGGGGCAAGCAGCGAACCTGATCTATAAAGTAAGCATAGCAAAAATAAATTTTGGGTAAATTTTGAAAAGAGATGCCATTACCATAAGAAAACTATTTAGCGGCGTTTTGGTTGCCAAAAAGTTGAAAAAGGGGGACTTTGGAGTATTGGAAAAGTCCAAAAACTGTTACAAATTTTTGTAAATTTTTTTTCACGTCGAATTACTTAAATTCCTATAAATCCCTGTAATATCTACAACTTTCAATAAAATTTATTTAAATTCTCAAAAAATTCTGCATAAAGTATCAAAAAATTTCTATTAGAATTCGTTTAAATGGACTTCGGATAGATTTCTTTTGTTAGAATATGCTTGAATAGACTACTCGAACGAATTTTTACTATTTATTTATATTTTTTTATGATTTATTAGTTACACTACAAATGTCAAAATTAACCAAAATCACTTTTTATTTGAACATTTATAACTTCAAATGCCCCAAAGTGAGTTGAGTTTTAATTTTTTTAGTTTTCAGTTGACACAACTCAAAAATTCCAACTCTCTTAACCTACCTATTGGAACGGTTATTGTCAATAACGTTACTACAAAACCAACAAAAGTTGAAAAAAGTTAGCAAAGATTGATGAAAATTGATAAATACTGACAAAAATTTGTAAAAGTAGATAAAAATTAATAAAATTTAAAATTCTAATACAAATACATGAAAAATAAAAATAGAAAAAATTAGTAAATTTTGATAAAAGTTAATAAAAATTATGGGGCATTTGGAATTACAATTTTTAGTAACTTCTAATAATTTTTTATTAAAAGTTGTTAGTTGTAATTTTTAGTGTATTTAGTAAAGTAAGTAGTAATTTTTAATAATTTTAGTAACTTTTTATAATTTTTTGGTATTTGATAAAAGTTTTAGTAATTTTTGACATTTTTTAGTAACTTTTGACAATTTTAGCAATTTTTAATAATTTTTGAGTTGAAAAATTATTATAGTAGAGTAGAAAAGTGATAAAGTCGGTGATTTACCAAATAGTTGGCATTTTTTGATAAAAATTTTACCACCAAACACCCCCTTAATAACTTCCCAGACCAACACCCGTATTCTATATTAAAAAATGCAATCTTGTCTTTTAGTGCAAAAAACATCGTAGACATGTGGTGAAATCTCAAGCATTCCCGTATCAAGCATGATGAATGATAAATTTAAAACATTCTCAATTGCAGTAGTTAGGCCTTATAGGAGAGAATGCTAATCCTAATTATTCTCAACTATTAATATTGTCAAGTAACTCATTTATTACTATTTAGTTAATTTATTACTAATTTGTTACATAAATGAGCTCATTATCTTATAGGTGACAAGTGTGATGCGACACTCAAAAATTTCTTGTGGTTGTATCTCACCTACCACCCTAATACTTCTATACACAATAAATACTAAACAAAATGTATTAAATAAAAAGTAAATCGTCATTATACATACAACATATAGACGGATAATATAATTAATATATAACCCATTATCTAATCAATATTTTGTTTCATACCTTATATTATAAATATAATACTTAACATCAAAAATTAGATATACGCACTATTGTTAATCTCTCTCTCAATAATTCTTTGTATTAATTCAAGCATATACCAACTTTGCAATTGGAGAAATTTTGATTGAGGATCCTCTCTGGTCTTTTTCTCTAACGTTTACTTATTTTTGTAGATTTGAATCTCTTTCATTCGATTAACGTAGTAATTATGCATGATGATATTTTTCATTGCCTCAAACCGTCAATCATCGTCAATGAAGACAGAAATTTCACCCAAGTTTGGGTGAAATATTAGCCATGCACGTGCGGACCGATCACCTTCTTTGATCATAAAATTCAGCGACACTAAAACGACTCGTATAAGTGGATTCCCAAACACACACGTCCGCTGAATTAACCTTATATATGTCCACAGTCAAATTGACTTCATAAAATCCATCAAACCCTCCACAACAGAAACTACGTACGGTTCGTCGCTATCTGTTCACTCCAAGATAACAGAGAATCTTTTTCATATGCTCATCAAAATTTCGTCAAACTATTAGCAAACATGAGTTCTATATATATACACATATATATATTGTGCCTGCAGGAACATGGTTTAAGGTGATGCCGGCGCAGTTGACGGCCTGCTGGACGGAGGCCGGAATAACCGGGTTCAAACCCCAAGTACAGTGGTGATGCTCTCATTGTGACACATTAAGCATGGTAATTGGTAGGAATTGACATGCGTCAACTTTTTAAGAAGTTACGTGTTAATTTCTTATGAAATTCTCACGTTTCCCACGTATTAATGAGGTCAGAAAGGGCTGCAGCACTTCAGTACCAACTATCAACCGTGAGATTTTTTTTTAAATGATCCAATGATTTAAATTTATTTTGATTAGAATTAATTTTTTAATCAAACTACATTAAACTAAATTAAAAAATAAGAAAGACAATGATCTAATTAAATTTGATTAATTCTAATCGAATTAAATTAAAACTGGTCATATTCTGTTGAAAATACTGGGACTCTCTTTTAAACACATAACTAAAATAAATATTAGTAGCATTTATGGCG
>JAVXUM010000001.1:20757259-20790446 GCA_035590655.1 Pouteria glomerata
CCCCCCCCCCCCCCCCCCCCCCCCCACAACATGCTGTTTTTAGATTCCACTAGTAGTTGGCAATCAATGTGGTGTTGTTACCTAAACCCGTAGGCCTATATTGTCGTTTCTGTCTGCATGGTGCTGCCCAAGTTCCATGCTTCATTATTGACCATGCAGTTAACACAATTTATTATTTATTTATTTTGATAAGCATGGAGAGTCCAGCGAATTACTCTAGTTGAAACTCTGAAGCAGTGAAGGCATCTATTTAGATTCTTCAGTGGACACCATGAGAAAAAACAACAGCTAAAGATTGCAATTTCTCGTTCTCAATTTCTTCCGAATTCCTTTTAATGTCAATAACCTGAACTAAGGCCAAAAAGACAACACCCTTGTCCCCCCGGCCAAAAAAAAAATGGCTTAAGTTCTATCTCAGCTTGTTAAAACTTCAAAAAGGCCTCAGGTGATTTTCAACTGGCAAGAAAAAATCTTCCTAGGGAGAGAGCCATTGCATGAACACCCCCGCCAAATACACGCAAAAGGGAATGCTATAAGACAGTTCTATCTCAGCTTTGTCAAAAGCTCCAAAAGGACTTTTGAATCAGGTGAACTTCAAGGGACAACAAAAATTTTGCTAGGAAGAGAGCCATGGAGGAAATGGAACTGTAACTAAGAATGTGGATCACCTCTCTTACAGGTGAAACAAATTTTCAGGCAGTAGTGTTTTTGGCCCTTCCAATCTGAAGAACCTCATTGGTATTGACAGTCTGATCATTTTTGAATGGTGTAAAAAGCTTTTCCATGGGGTCACAAGCCATGCTAAAAGTGATGTTACTCTTGGGAATAACTGCACATGCCAAAGTCATAATACAAAATTGATGGACTGCATGGGGTGCTCCTGCTTCTATGTTAAAAGGGAAAAGGGAGAGGGTCGTCTGAACCATTTTTAGAAATCAAATGAAATGCCCATTACTGGTTATAGCATGTGTATGCATGAAAAAAGAGGTTTTTGAGGACTATTGCCACACTAACTGGTTGGAATAAAGGTTGATAGGGTCTCAAATGATACTATTTGTGGAGGATGGGGTAGACTTGTTGGGGTCTGGCTTTCTGGGAATTAAGATAACTGTTAACTATGGAGTCTAGTAGAAGATTGAAAACCAAGGTAATTTGGAGGGAGGGGGGAGAGAGAGAGTATGTTGTGAGTAGTGATGGAGTATCAATGATAGATAGATGGACCTTCCAAGGAAGGAAGGTTATATAGGTGAGGAGGGAACCCTTTTGGGCGGGAGTAAAGGCTTTATATTTGTTAGGAGGATATTCAGCCTTTAACTCAGCACACCACAATGGGATAAAGATTCCCTGCCAAGAATTTCTCTCTAGATTGGTTGGGGAAGCCCCAACAGTCTTTTGATTTTAGCCACCAATCCGCTGAACCCCTGATGATCCCGCATGAAAAGTAGTCCCCTCGGACCTTGTTCCAAATTTGAGTATTGGCATACTCCGTGAAGGATCTTGCTGCGGTAATAGAGTCACGTGGACTTCCTGTGGCCAACTAACATATGAAGGTGGTCTGGTTTATGCCACGGGAACAAACAGGGTGAACTTGGGCCATATGGTTGTGGCCTAGGTGCCTACACTGTTTTCTTTTGAGGAAAACAATTACTGTTCAGACAAACATAAAATTCTGACCATTTAGAATTGGCACCATTTAATGGTATAACCTTTTTTCCTGATACCAAGGGACTCATCCATAATATACGGCATTTATTATCCTTGTTTGTTTTATGATGATAACTTGTATATATGTCAAATAATGACTACCTACTTGTGAAGGTTTTTTTCAAGTTTCAGTAGGTCTCAGCTTCCATTTATTATTATTATTATTATTATTTTTCATGATGATAGCTTAAATATATTTCAGATAAAGACTGCAAAAGCACATGTATGACTACTAATGGTTATTTTCAAATTGCAGTAGGTCTCAGCTTAACTTTTTCATGATAGCCAGTTAATTTCATATTCGTTTTGCAATTTTTGTCAGAATGTTCCATGTGGGAAAGACCCCCACTTTTAAACATTCTTGTTTGATCATGTTACCGATTGATTTACTAATTTTGGTCTTATGGGTTACTTAGGGTTTTACCTACCCTGTTCATACTCATTTCCTGGAAAATATTCTGGAAATGAGTGGATACCGTCTGACGCCATGCAACCAAATTGATGATTATGGCCAGGAAAAGACGTGGAAAATGAACAAACAAGCTCCAAGAAAGCGGAAAAGCCAAATTGCGTCAGCTGTTGAGGTATATGAAATTATTGGCAGCTAGTTCTTCATTTCATTCATGTTGAATGTTTCTTGTGCTTAGCATTTATGGTCAGGAAAAAAGAACTTCTGCTCATTACTCTTTTGGAAAAATGTAATTAGGATGCACTCAGGGCTGCTGATTTTAAGGATTTTAGCCCAGGGACACGAGAATCTCTGTCCTGTTGGAATCCTGATTGTATCGGTTTTAACCTCATTGAATATCTTCTATGCAATATATGTGAGAAAGAAATGGCTGGAGCTATTTTAGTTTTTATGACGGGGTGGGATGACATAAGCTCTCTGAAGGATAAGCTCCTAGCTCATCCTATCTTGGGAGATCCAAGCCGAGTTTTGTTGCTTGCATGTCATGGTTCTATGGCTAGTGCAGAGCAGGTAACTTTGATGAATGCTAGTCCTTTTGTCTGGTGGTTCAGCTTTGTTAATATATACTAAACTTTGCTTTGCTTATAATTTGGAGTGTGATGCACTTAAAATCTCTGTTAGTTCAGGACTGTAACTTATTCCTCTTTTTATCTCCCGTTAGAAATTCATATTCTTGCATACTGTATTCATTGCTTAGATGATTTGGGAATTTCTACTTATTGGTGCTGCAATTTTTCACTTGCTATTTATGCTTGGATGTTTTGATTTCCAACATACACGCATGGGACACAAATACTTTCAGTGAAGTTGCTTAGGTAATTGGCAGGTGGATGGAACACAAAGTCTCGCAATGGTTTATGGATATCTAGAGAAGTGAGTGTTGCTGTGGGATTTAGGGTTCATTTATAGAATATGCATGTCTTCTTTTTTATGAATAATCTAAAGGGTTGGTTGAAAGAAATTAGGGGTGTGAAGCTGGGGGACCTTTGCTTTTTTTTTTTCCCAAATTGATGGGCTTGGAGCAGGAGGTTTCGTGAATCTATTGACGGCAGTTTTTGTTTTTCGTAGTGAAGGCAGGGTCCTTACCTGCATTCTTAGATTGTTTGATGGTCTAGAGTTGAAGATCTGTGAATAATGATATCATTATAGAAATTAATGTTTCAGGGGAGCGTGTACGGAGATTATTTAGATTCTGAAATTAATAACTACACCAAATATTTGGTCTTCCTGCTATATCATGGGTTTTCACACCTTCTAATAATAGAGCATCTTAAAGGCTTAAGGTTGAAGAAAGTTTGTTTAATTATGATGTAAAATCATATTTTATGTGGCCTTTGCCATTAATAAAATTGTTCTATTTATAATGTCTATTTGCTGTTGGAATTCAACCAATTTATGGACGATTAAGGAATTTCTTTGGTTGGGATGAACGAACCTTTTAAGCTTCAATATTTCCCCATTCAAAATCGGAGATTGTGCATGATTTCTCCTTTCAATCTCTCTCTCTGTGTTGGCCTTTTGTTATGGATGGCTCATATTTATTGTACATGCCTGGGTGCTGAGCAATGCGGAGCGTCGCGTCGCGTCATGCAGCTTGCAAGGCCCCTCCTTGATTGACTGGTGTGAATAATGAGTTTTTTTTTTTTTTGGGGGGGGGGGGGGTGGGGTGTGTTACCCATAATACAGCATTGGTATTTTGGTATAAATTTCTGAAAGTTAGGGTTTTGGTAGTATAAATACTTAAATGATATAACCTGTAAACTGCTATGGAGAAAAACAAAAAACCCTTTGGCCATGGACACGTACATTGCTGAATCATGCAAATCTTTTTTCTCACTTTCTTGTTCTGGGTGTATGTGCAATCTTGATTTGCTACAACTCTCTCTCTCTCTCTCTCACATGCACGCACACAGAGGCTTGGTGTTAGAGGTTCCTCCAGATTTCATCATTTCATAATATTTGGTCAAGTCTGTTTAAAAGAGAACATTAATTTAATGCATGAATCTGGGCCCTCTTTGTTTCCCACATTTTTAGTTGCATTTCTGTTTTGGAATCAAAGTTTTATTTTATTTAACTTTTTCTTCAGTGGAGGGTGGAGATTCAATGTCAAGCTGGTTTTACTTTGCTGTTCTAAATCAAACTGAATTAGCCATGTAATATTTTCTATCTTTTTAAATAATGAAAGGTTTTTCTTTTTTGAATGTATGCAGAGGTTGATATTTGATAAGCCTGAAGATGGGGTTAGGAAAATAGTACTAGCGACTAATATTGCTGAGACGAGTATAACAATTAATGATGTCGTTTTTGTTATTGACTGTGGAAAGGCGAAAGAAACATCATATGATGCACTGAATAACACTCCCTGTTTGCTTCCTTCGTGGATTTCAAAGGTTTCTGCTCAACAAGTAAGCTTATTTTCCACTTGAAAAATCTTACTCGAGGGAAGTATTCTATCTGTGACCTTTGTTCGTGACTTACCTTTTGATTCCTTTTCTATTTGCTCCCCTTCTTTTAATTTGTCTGAAACATACGCTGTGTGCGTTTTTGTGCTTATTCAATTGTCCATGTTATGAAATTTGTTTCGCGTTGTCAGGTGAATGGAATTTATTATATCTTGTTATATGCCAGCAGTTTTCTTTTTTGCAAATGATGTTATAATTTATATTTCCACTCCATTGCGATTGGAGGCTAATAACTGGCCCTGGCCGGTGGCAGGAGTATTGTTTACCAACTTAAGCATTTATTAAATCCTTGCAAAATGTGAAGTTTTCTTCGCTTTTAAATATGTTCAAAAGGTTCGTGTCAAACTGAAAGCAAGAAAGGTTTTAGTTGAAGCCATGACTAAGGCCGAATGCTTGACAGCTGCCATTGTTTTCTTATTGATTTCAGTTCTTAGTACCAATGTTGTTAAAATTTCGATTTAAATCTTAAGATCTTACGATTTTACGATGTTAGAGTAGAAAAACTCGTTCGATTTTATGTAAAATCTTAATAGGGGCAAAATAGGTAAAATCTCAATTTTGGCACATAAAATCAGTAAAATCTTTATTTTATATGCAATTTTACCGATTTTAAAAATTAAGTGATTTTTGTATAATTTTTTCAAATAAAATAGTTTTTTTATGAATTTTTTATGTAGTATGCCACAACTAGTTCGTTTGTTTTCTATAACGCTATTAGTTACGATAATACACTAGTTGACGATCATGTGTGCTGTTGCACCAAATTAACTATCATAAATTAAATGTAATAACTAAGATAGAAACTAAGAGACTTATGATAAAATATTGCAAAAATATTTTTAACTCAAACAAAAAATTAGGATAAAATGAAGTCAGTATTTTAATGTCAATTGTATAATGTATAGATCATATTAGACATATTAACGATCTCAATTGTATAGCTTGGTAAATGAAGTCTAGAATCAGATATAAAATCTTTTGTAAACTTTGTTGAGGATTCATTTTTCTTGATATATGTATTTTCTCTCCTCTCATTAATAAAATAATTAACTTATCAAAAAAAAATGGAAGCTCTAAATGAAAAATTGTAGCATAATAGACCATATTTTCATTTTATAGACATTTAGTAAAATCTTACGATTTTACGATTCGATTTTTTGACCCTCCACTGATTTTAAGTAAAATCTCGATTTTAACAACTTTGCTTAGTACCCAAGATTCCAAGAATGACGACATAAGATGAAAACCATAAAATTTTCAGGCACACGCACGAGGCTCTGTGCAGAAATTTTCCATGCTTTAGACAACATGAGTGCCAGCCAAAAATTAAATGCCCTTTATGTATAAACACAACCAACATGGAAGAAGTATACAGGCTGCAGAAACCTTGCTGTTCTTTCAGAACAAGGCATGCCATAGCTGCAAATTCAAAATCTCAAGCTGTGATCAAAATCTTTGACTTGAACTCAAATATGACATAATTCTTGCTTAAACTGATGATAGCAATCGCCTTTGTTGGACTCTCTCTCTCTCTCTCTCTCTCTCTCTCTCTCTCTCTCTCTCTCTCCATGTATGTATATACACATAAACTTGTCCATCCTCTGAATATATATATGTATATATATATATTTACGGATCTTCCATCTATTTATCTCAAGCTATTATCAGGCCTTTAAAAGTCCTCAGTGCTCTGGACTTCAGATCTTCTACTGTTATGCCTTGCGCCTATGGAGTGGTTGTTAAGTGTTTCGTCTTTGCTTCATGTAAAACTGTAATACAGTCCAAGTATGGAGTCAAAATGAGTTCAACAAGGGTTTAGATTCCCCTGTTTTGATGTCGAATATTTTTTTCTCTTAAAAATAAATTAGAATAGTTTTTTGCTCCAGAGAGCATATTAGATGCTACTCTAAAAAATAAGAGATGATGGTGTTTTGGAGGCTATCTTTCTCCTGAGGAGGTTAATGGAATAATATAGAAAAGGTCAAAAAGATTTACATATGGTGTTCATTGATCTAGAAAAGACCTATGATGGGTTTCCTAGGGAGATTTTATGGAGAGTATTGGAAAAGAAAGGAGTGTGTGTAGTATATATTAAGACGATAAAGGACATATATGATAAAGCCGGGACTACAAGGACAGCCGGCGGAGAAACGAAGGCGTTTCCTATCGCGATTGGTCTACACCAAGGCTCATCGTTAAGCCTGTACTTGTTTGCTTGTACTTGTTTGTTCTAGTTATGGATGAGATTACTAGATATATTCAAGATGAGGTGTCATGGTTTATGTTCTTTGCAGACGACATTGTTTTAATAGATGAGTCGAGAGAAGGAGTGAATGCCAAGTTAGAATTGCGGCAGGAAACTTTAGAGACAAAAAGGTTGAGGCTAAGTCGATGCAAAATAGAATATACGGAATGCAAGTTTAGTCAAAGTAGGATAACTGATAACATAGAGGTAAGTTTGGGCACTCAAAAGATTGTAGGGAAAGAAAACTTTAGGTACCTTGGATCTATGGTACAACAAAATGGAGGGATTGATACTGATATAAGTCACAAGATTCAAGCTTGGTGGACCAAATAGAAGAGTGCTTTGGGGGTCTTGTGTAATCGGAAAGTCCCCCTTAAGGTTAAAGAAAAGTATTATTAGGTGTCAGTAAGACCATCGTTGTTATATGGATCAGAGTGTTGGGCAGTAAAACATAATCATATTCAGAAAATGGCAGTTGCGGATATGAGAATGTTAAGATGAATGTGAGGGATCATAAGGAGAGATATGATTAGAAACGAAGAGATTAGAAGCAAAGTAAGAATAACACCGATTGAAGATAAAACGAGGAAAAATCGATCAAGATGGTTTGGTTATATTAGAAGGCGTTGAATGGAGGCACCTGTTAAAAGGTGTGAAAGCACGGAGATTGACAGGAGTAGGAGAGGGAGAGGGAGAGGGAGACCCAAGAGCACTTGAAAAGAAACTATTAAACATGATAACCTTGCTTACATGGATCTAACAGAAGATATGACGCTAAATAGATTTGATTGGAGTCGTCATATCCATATAGCCGATTCCACTTAGTGGGAAAAGACTTAGTTTGGTTTGGTTTATTGTTTTTGAATGACTTGCCTCCTAATTGGGTTGCCAATGGTTGTTATTTATTATCATACAATACGAACTGTTCGTATTACCTAGACATAGATACATCAACCCTAGATCCATGTCTATGAATCTACATTAATGTGTTGGAATAACTATGTACATTTTCTAACACATACGTTTTCCAACACTCCCTTTCAAGCTGGTGAATAGATATTTTCCATTCCCAGCTTAGATACACTTGTTTGAAACTTTGTACTATTCAAGCCTTTGGTGATCACATCTGCAAGTTATTAATCAGCAGACACGTAAAGTGTACAAACAAAGCCACTGTGTAGCTTCTCTTTTAGCGTTGGTCTATTTCAGTGTTTGTACTATTCAAGTCTTTGGTGAGCACATCTGCAAGTTGTTGATCAGTAAACACGTAAGGTGTACAAACCAAGCCACTGTGTAGCTTCTCCTTGATGAAGTGTCTGTTTACTTCAATGTGCTTTGTTCGGTCGTGTTGTACACGATTATGTGCTATGCTAATTGTAGATTTATTGTCACAATAAAGTCTCACAGGGCCTTCTCATCAAACCTTCAAATCTACTAAGATAATTCTTAGCCATAATAATTCACAAATGCCCTGAGCCATTACTCTAAACTCTGCTTCATCACTTGATCTTACTATCACATTTTGTTTCTTACTTTTTTCATGTCACAAGATTTCCACCAAGGAATGTACAATAACCAGAAGTTGATTTTCTGCCCATCACTGATTCGGCATAGTCTGCATTTGTACATACTTCAAATATTAGCCCTGTACTAATTTTGAACAAAATTCCATTTCCTGGAGTTCTTTTAATAGATTATAGTACTCGATTTACGACTTGCATGTGAACTTCTTTGGGATTGTGCATAAACTGACTGATCCGCACTGACTTCATATGCTATACCTGGCCTTGTGTGGGAAAGATAAATGAGTTTTCCTACCAGGCATTGATACATTTTTTTGTCTGCCGAATCATCTTCCTCAACTTGTCTAAGCTTGTGATTGAGATCTATTAGTGTGCCTGTTGATTTATATGCCAATTTTCCTATCTCTTTTAGTAGATTTGTGACATACTTCTTTGGGAGATAAATATTCCCTACCTTGAGTGTGCAACTACAATCCCTAGGAAGTACTTTAGCATTCCTAATTTTTGATCTCGAATTCTTTAGGTAAACATTGTCTTAAAGATTCTCTCTCCTTTTTATTGTCCTAGGTTACAATTATATCATTTATATATAGTAGAAGAGTTGTGATTTCTCCTAAGCTTGTGTGCTTGACAAACAACGTATGATCTCTTTGACTTTGTTTGTATCCCATGTCTATCATAACTTTTGCAAACCCTCCAAACCACACCCTTGGTGATTGTTTGAGCCCATAGAAAGTTTTCTTCAGTCTACACACTTAATTAGTAGTCATTTTGCTTCCAAATTCAGGTGGGATTTTCATATAAATATTTTCTTCAAGATCTCCATGCAAGAATGTATTTTTCATGTCAAATTGTTGCAACCCCCCGTCATAATTCATCGCCAAGGATAACAAAACTCTGATAGTATTCATTTTGGCCACAAAAGCATATGTTTCTTGATAGTTCGCACCATATGTCTGAGTATATCCTTTAGCTACTAACTTCGCCTTGTACCTCTCTAGTGACCCATTTGCTCGGTATTTCACTGTATAAACCCATTTACATCTCACAGGTTTTTTTCCTGTTGATAAATTCACCAGCTCCCATGTTTTGTTCTTTTCTAAGACTTCCATCTCTGCATTCATAGTTTGTTTCCAATTTTCATTGGATAATGCCTCATATAATGTGGTGGGAATAGAAATGTTGTTTAGATTCACAAGAAAATTGCTATTAGAAAGTTAAAATTTCTCAAGTGACTTAAAATGGGATAGCAAATGCAAGTGGTACATTTCCTAGTTCTCTTCCTAATAGCAATAGGAAGATCCTGATCTGAATTGCTATAAGAATGATTTTCTGCCCTAGGTTGCAAAGGAGATTTGGAAATTGTTATCTCATTTCCAGGAGGAGGGTCAGATTTTTGGCTTGGTGGAAGTTTAGGGATAGAATACTTTTTCCTCGATTATACATTAGCAAACCTAGGTAACTGAGTAGGAATAGGTTTTGAGGCAGGTTTATTAGATGGAATAGAAACAAATTCGGGAGTAGGATGAATAACAACATTAGGGGACATAGATTTGGATGATGAAGAGAGGTTAATAAGAAAGAAATCCTTATTTTCCATGATTTGAGTCTCCCCCTAAAGATAAGGAGTGAAAAAATAGGATTCACTTTCATGAAAGGTGGCATCTGCAGGAGTATAAAATTTTTTGGAAGGTGGATGGTAGCACCTATAATCCTTCTGAGTTGAAGAGTATCCTACAAAAACACATTTAATTGCTTGTGGATCTAATTTACCCCTGTTTGTACTGTGAACATGGACAAATGAACAAATGATACACACTCAAATATTTTAGGAATGAGATGGTTGGAAATACTCAAGTTACAATAGAATTTTGAAAGTATTTTCATGGGACTCCGGAAATTTAAGACTTGAGAAGGTAACCTGTTTATGAGATAGGCAGTTGTTAGAGAACTGCTTCCCCCCAATAATACTTAGCACATTGTTTTGAAATAGGGAGGCTCGGTTGGTATCAAGAACATGAGCATTCTCTCTCTCAGTGACTCTATTCTAGTGTGGAGTGTTGAGACATGAAGACTCATGAATTATCCATTTCTTTTGAAAAAATGGAGTTAAGGTCTGGTTAAAGTAATCTTTTGCATTGTCAGAACGAAATCGTTTGATTTTGACACCAAATTGATTTTGTGTCATGACATGGAAATTTGGGAAAATCACATTAGATTTGTTTTTTAGTAGGAAAATCTAATAAATTCTAGTACAATCATCAATGAATGACACAAATTATCGTGCACCAGAAATATTAAAAATCAAACATCATTGTGAATAAGGTAAAAAGGAATTGAACTTCTTTAGTTGCTAATTGGAAAAGGTACTCGTTTGTGTTTCGCAAACTCACACATCACATTGAAATTTCTCAATCTCTAATCCCTTACACAGAGAAGGAAATAAGACTTTGAGTCACGAGTGATGGATATCCAAGTCTATGATGATACAATCAGACCTAGCTTTTCTTTATTGGATAAACAATGTTCAAAAAGAAATGATAAGGGAGATTTATTTTTGTTGGCCTTCGGAATGCTCGGCGTCTTGAGGTAATATTGTCCGTCTCATTCCTTAGCATGTCCAATAGTCTTTCCCAAATCTCAATCTTGAAATATACAATAAGTAGGGTGAAAGATAACATTGCAGCACAAATCTCGAGCAAGCTTTTGTATGGAAATAAAATTGGTGGATAGCTTGGGAACACGAAGGACTTTTTTGAGGACAAGTGAGAGACTGATATGAACATCTCCTATACCTGCTATTGTGGTTAATGAAACATCTGAGGTGGCCATATTTCAATTGCTCAGACAAGGATTTTATGTGCTAAATTTCTGTGAGGAGTGAGTTATGTGGTCAATGGTCCCCGAGTTCATGACCCAAGAATTGGTGAAGATTTCATCCGAGATATTTAATCCAATGGAAATAGGAAGTTAACCTGAATGTACCAAGGAGCAAGTACCTGAGAAGAATGCTGGAATGGAACTAGGGGCAGGGGTACTTGTAGCATCAAAGGCAGGTGTACTACTTGAACCAAGAGCTGGGGTGCTAGAAGTACCAAATGCAAGTTGACTCGATGCACCAAAAGGCGTAGAAGAGCCGAACGGGCTGCTCTGAAATGCTGGCTGTGATTGTTGAAAAAGTGTTTCCAAATGGACTTGTCGTATATCACTCAACCCAAATCCACTAAAAATAGGCTTCTGTCCAGAAATAGAAGAATTGCCAAATGGAGAAGGCGAGTATTGAAAGCAAGAGTTGATGTAGCTCCAAAAAGAGGCACAGAACCTCCAAAGCCAGGGATGATGAAGCACCAAAAGCTGGTGTAGAAGTCAAAGGCGAAGATGCCTGAGTCGTGCCAAATACACCAGTTGAAGCGGTTGTACTACCAAAATTGTTGCTTTGCCCAAAAACTTACTGGGACCCAAATGGACTATTTGATGATTGCCCAAAAGGATTAGACGTGAACATTGTTCCTCTATAAGTAATCTGTAGCCCAAAACCAGCAACAGTTCTGGATCTGTAGAGTATGGAGACGACGTGTTTTTCTGACGATTTTGAAATTGTTCTCAGGAAAAGACACTGAATAGCGATTAAGGCTTAAAAAAAAAATTTTCTGGCAATGGAAGGCCAAGAAAAATTTCCCAGAGATTCTGGGCAGCAGATGTGCAGGTTTTAGGCAGCAAATGTGCAGGTTCTGGGCAGCTTTGCAGTGATGATTCTTTGGAGTAATTTCTGGGAAGTTCTGGATATTGGACAGCTGCAAAATACTGCTATTTTGGACAGCAACAGCGATGAATGCTGCTATATTTGACAGCCTCCTTTTTTTTTCCCCCGGTTTAGTAATGATTGCTGGAATTTGGACAACAGCAAAATATATATTCAGCAATGAAGGCTGAATCAAGGAAACAGTAGATATTGGACAGTCTACGTAGTGATGAAGGCTGAATGAAGGACACAACTTTTGACAATGAAGGTCAAGATTGAAAATATCCCCTGGGCAATGAAGGCACAGGGTATAGATAGATGAAAAATATGAAGAACATGATTTGACTAGAAAATTTTCTAGCTCTGATACCAGATGAAAAATAAGAGAAGACTGTGTTTTTGAATGACTTACTTCCCAATTGGTTTGTTAATGGTTATTTATAATCATACAATATGGACTGTTGGTATGACCTTGACATAAATACGTCAAACCTAGATACATGTACATGAATCTACGTTAATGCGTTAGAATAACTACATACATTTTCCAACACATGCATTTTCTGACAGCTACCTATCTGATAATTGATGGGTTCTTTTGGAGACTAATAATTTGTTCTTTGGAAGGAATTTTTATTTATTTATTTTTGATGAGTGAGTAATTTTTATTTCTATCTATGGTTGTTTTAACAAATACATTATACTAGGGTGGTTGCTAGCGCACACTTTTTTTCTTCTTCTTTGGTTGTCCTTATTCTCTCGTATTCTCTCTCACTTCCTTTTCTTCTCTTTTTTTTCTTTTTTAATTTTTTTCCTTCCTCTACCCTATCCCGTATCTAACCTTACTTGATATTCAAATGTGGAGGTTAGTAAAATTTGTTGTGAGCAGTTAGAGGTACTTAGGGCATTCAAAATTTTGAGAGGGCTACAGTATGAAGGAGACGCTAAACTGGTCCAACCTTTATATATTAGAATAGATATTTGAGAGTTTCAGAGATGTATGGTACTCCACACTTTTAGGTTACAGTTCAATGTGTTTGGAAGATGAGTTACATGTGCTTTCCTTGTGCTTTAGGATATGGGTTGGATTATCCTAGGTAGAATGTGAGCAAATGTTCTCAAAACTTGGTGTGAGAGGGCATTAGTTATGATCATTACACCTTCTAGGGCTTAATTTTTACTAATTCTCTATTTTCTTTTTGAGCTAATTGTATGTCTTCCAAGTCTTAATTGTAAACTTCTACATTGTATAAACATTGTTTGCGTAAATTCAAGGAAGGAAATTGTCTACTTGCAATCATGCTTTTCCTCATGCTACACTTTTAATGGGGTATTTCTCATGTTATTGTAGTAGTGCTGTCAAAGGTGTTAAACTTTGTAGTTGTTTTACTGTTTTGTAATAGCGATCAAAGAATCCCGATAGACTTCACTCCACCCTTCCTCTTGCAAACCTCTAATATAACTCCTATCTTTTCGACCGATGCAATTGCGTCTTTGTGGATCACCGAAAACCTCATCAGTAAGACACTTCAGGGATACACACAATGGACAAAAGTTTCTGGTTGCGAGAGTTCCCCAAGTCTTGACAAACTTGGCATACATGTGGTATTCCCCTTTAAACACATCAAATTCACATCAATATGGCTTATGATGACATGGTGAAACCAAGACACTTTCAAGAGGGAAACTTGATCCTCATGGCAACCAACCATATAATGAGGAGGCTATCAGCTTAAAAAATTTTCACCCAAGTGGGAAGGACCTTACATCGTCAAAGAGGCAAATGGCAACAATGGATGGTACAAAATTGTTGACCTAAGATAGAAACCTTAGCGCTTCTTTTATCATTAAATAGTTGAAATCTTAATATCGTTGATGTATCAGCCTCTACAATTCTCCATTAATACAAAAACTTATTTTTCAATCATATTATATTGTTAGTGTTAATGTACAGTCATGTATCTATATTTATGGTCTAGGTTTATTGTACAGTATTTATTGTGTGTATAAATACCAAATAGTGACAACTCATTTGGGTGTGTCAGGTCTTTCGGTTTACATGATGTCAGAGCAGATCTTGCTCCCAATCTTAAGAAAAGTCAGAGAAGTATAGTACCTTTAGTCACTAATGTGAAAAACAGCGTAGTCTGCTTGCTAAGAACAACCCAGCCCAACCTGGTAATCTTTTGATCAAAGTTCATACATCGGTGACAACTACGAAATTGAACAAAAGTTTTTTTCTGACTCAAATGGCTTCCTCAAACCCACCTACTAAACAAAAGTTTTTTTAGTCCTATTCCTATTCCTCAACAATTGACAACTAGGAAATTGAATGGATCAAACTATATTCAATGGTCCAAGGCCATTGAAGTTGCATTAACTGGGTTTGGAAAATATAAACATTTAATCGAGTCGGGACCTAGTTAGTCTGATGCTAATTATGATACATGGGTTCAAGAGGATGCACACATTGTTAAGTCTCTTATGGAATTTTGTGAAATCTCAAGTTGCTAATATGTGTACTCACTTGACAACTGTAGGGAGATTTGAGAGTATGTTCGTTTATTATTCTCTAGTGACGTTACTCGCATGTACAATTTATCTTGTGAGTTCTTTCAGTTATAACAATCTGGTAGGTCAGTTACAGATTATTTTTCTTCCCTCAAATGAGTCTATGAGGAATTGAACTCCATTCAACCCTTGACAACGGACATTAGTGAAATGCAAAAGCAACGTGAACGGATGGTAGTACTTTGGTTCCTTGCAGGCGTTTGTCTTGAATTTGAGCCAGTAAAGGCTCAGATACTTAGTTAAGCTTCTCTTCCATCATTTACTGAGACCTATTCAACGGTTATGCAAACTGCATCTCGAGAGTCTTCAGTTCGTTTAGATTTCTCTCAATCTACACTTGTTAGTCATACACCTCCATTTTTTGTTAACAGTCTTGGTAATCGTGGTGGTTGTAATGGGGGTGGATGTGGACGAGGGGAATGGGGCAAAGGATCTCAATCTTGCTGTACAAATTATGGTATTCTTGGGCATACCACTGTGACGTGTTGGGACTTGATTGGAAGACCTCCATGTATGACAAATGCAGCTTCTAGTGCTCCTATAGCCACCTCCACTGCTAATGAGCATCCACAAACCATTACTCTTCCTGAAGAAGAGTATTCAAGGCTCTAACAGTATCACACAGCTTATCAGGTCTTTCTTTCTATTGCTTCCTTTGCTCATCAAGGTAATTCTATTGCGTGCCTTTCCACTCATCTGGACCTACCCTCTAGGATTATAGATTCTGGTGTTTCTAATTATATGTGTGGAAAATCTATATTGCTTTCTGGTATTTAATAATTTGCTTCCCCCCAGCAGTGACTTTGGCTAATGCATCAACCACAGTCAATGGTGTTGGTATCCTTCCTCTTCTCCCTTTAATCTTAGTATTTTATGTTCCTTTTTTTCTTTTCAATTTGATGTCTGTTTGTCAACTTACTAAACATCATCACTATTCAATAACCATTTTTCCTAATTATATTTAGGATATGACGACAAGTGAGAAGATTGGCGAAGGGCATGAAGCTAGAGAAATCTACTATTTTGATACGCTTTGAGCTTGTCTTGCAATAGCCTTTCCTATAGAGATTCATTGTCGTCTTGGTCATCCATTTTTGGATAAGCTAAAGCATTTGGTTCCAAGTTTACATCATTTACAGTTTTTAAAATATGAGTCTTGTTAATTGAGAAAGCATCATCATGTGCCTATTGCTTCCCGAGTCAATAAAAGATCATCGAGTCTATTTTCGTTAGTTCATTCAGATGTTTGGGGTCCTAGTTGAGTTACTTCAAAGTTGGAATTTAGGTATTCTGTCATCTTTGTGGATGATTTTTTAAGAATTACATTGGTTTATTTAATGAAAAATCTTTTTTAGCTATTTTCTATTTTTCAAGTTTTCTGTGCTGAAATGAAAACCCAATTTGATTTACTTGTGCAAATTCTTCACAATGACAACGCTAAAGAATATTTTTCTAAACTTTTTGTTGAATTCATGACATCTTGTGGTATGCTTCATCAGTCTTCTTGTTCAAATATATCACAACAAAATAGGGTTGTTGAAAAAAAGAATTTACATCTTACTAAAACAACATGATCTATACTTTTTCAAATGAATTTTCCCAAAACCTTTGGGAACGATACTATCTTAACTACATGTTATTTAATCAATCGTATGCCATCTTCTGTGCACAAAGGATTATCCCCTCATTCTGTGTTGTTATTTCACAAACCTTGGTTTTCCTCTCCGCCTCGGATTTTTGGGTGCGCTTTATTTGTTCATCAACTAGTTCTTGGGATTGATAAACTACATGCTCGGGCTTGTGAGTACATCTTCTTAAGCTAGTCCTAGTTACAGAAGGGTTATCGTTGTTATAATTCTACTCTTAATTGATTCTTTGCTTGTGTCGATATCACCTCCTTTGACTCTACTCAATTCTATTCTCAGTCTCAATCTTAGTCTAGTCTTGATGAGAATTTTCGTTTTCTCATTGCCCTAGTTGAAATAGTCTCGGCTTGTCACTATAATCTTTTAAGTCCGTCTAGTCATTTGTCTCGTCCAGATTTGCAGGTATATACTCAGCGTCAAGACGTGATTGCTTCATCTTTTGCTTCCAGTGCTCTGCCACCTGTTGTTCATTTTTTACATCTTTATTTCTTGTTTCTATTCCTAACATTGTTTCTGATGCACTTTTTCAACCTGGGTGGCATTCTGTCTTGGAAGATGAGATATCTGCTTTTCGAGCTAATGATACTTGGGATCTTATTACTTTTCTACTTGATATATATTGTCAAGGTTCATCCCGACGGTCATGTGGATAGATTAAAGACGTGCTTGGTTGCAAGGGGTATATACAAGTCTATGGTTTGGACTTCTCTGAGACATTTTTTCCTATTGCAAAAGATTACCTCTGTTCGTCTTCTTATCTCTATGGCTGCAGTCTATCATTGGTTTCTACACTAATTAGATATGAAAAATGTCCTTTTGCATGGTGATTTTGTTGAGAAAGTATATATAGAGCAACCTCTTGGGTTTGTTGCTCAGGGAGAGTCTGGATTGGTATACAAACTAAAGAAATCATTAAATGGCTTGAAACAATTTCCTCGGGCATAGTTTGGTTGATTTAGTACTGTTGTCATTGAATTTGGCTTGGTTCGTTGTGGAGTGCATCATTCAGTTTTTTTATTATCGTTCTTCTAAAGGAAGGATTTGGCTTTTCATAGATGTAAATGATTTTGTCATCACAGGTGATGATTTTCAGGCTATTTTTGATCTAAAGCTGTTCCTTCAATGTAAGTTTAGCATTGAGGATTTGGAACCATTGAAATACTTATTGGGAATTGAGGTTGTCTGATCACATATGAGTATCTCTCTCTCGCAAAGAAAGTATGTCTTTAATTTGTTGACAGAAATAGGTATGTTGGGTTTTAAACATATGGACACTCCAATGGATCCAAATACCAAATTGGTTTCTGATCAGAGGGAGTTATGGCATACTCCTAGTCGGTATCAAAAGTTAGTTGGAAAGCAGAACTACTTAGCAGTCGCTAGACTTGATATATCTTTTGCTACGAATGTGATCAGTCAGTTCTTCGAATCACCTTGTAGTAGTCATTAGGATGCATTTGTTCGGATTCCGAGATACTTGAAAATAGCATCTAGTAAAGGTTTATTATACAAGGATAATAGGCACACCTTAGTTCAGGGATGCATTGGGTCGGGTCGGGTCGGGTCGGGTCGGGTCGGGTCACCATTAGATAGATGGTCTATTATGGGGTATTGTGTCTAGTTGGAGGTAATGTGTTATCCTAGAAGAATAGAAAATAGATAGTAGTAGCACGGTGAAGTGCTAAGTCAAAATATAGAGCCATAGCACACACTTCTTGTGAGTTGATATTGATACAACACATGTTAAAGGAATTAGGAGTTCATCATTCATAACCCATAGAGTTACTGTGTGACAATCAAGCTACAATTCATATTGCCTCTAATCTGGAATTTCATAAGAGGACTAAACATATTGAGGTTGACTACTATTTTGTCAGAGAAAAGATTCTACATAATATGATCAAAACTAATCATGTAAATTTTGAAGACCAACTTGCTGATTTGTTTACCAAAACTCTTGGGAGACCTAAAGTAAGGTTTATTTGTAACAGGTTTGGAATATATGATATATATGCTCCAGCTTGAAGGAGAATGTTATGTATATTCATGTATATGTGTTTATGTACTTAGTCTAAGTTCCTTATACAGTATTTATTGTATGTGTATAAATAACAAGTAGTGACATTCCATTTGGATGTGTCAAGCCTTTCGGTTTACAATTAGTTTTCTGGTTAAGTTCCCTTGTTGCGAGGATTCCCACTCCATGATCCATAGCCCCAAGGGGCCCTTTATGCGTGGTTCCTGGATGACTCCATAAGAAATTCCTTCTTGTGAGGATCCCCACTCCATGAATTACCAAGGTAGCCCGCGGCGGTCCCTTGTGCTTGGTTCCAGATCTCTCCATAGAAAACTCCTTACGAGAATTTCCTCTGCATGAGCCCCTAAGGTAGGCCACTAGGGTCTTAAGTTGGTGTTTTAAATTTCTCCATAAGGAGTTCATTTCCATGAGAATTCCTACTCCATAAGAACTCCCAAGGTAACCCAAGGGTTAGTTTTGCTTGATCGTAGATTTCTTCGTAAGGAATTCCTATCCTCGAGAATTCCTACTCCATAAAAACCCTCAAGATGACCCCAAAGGTCCCTTTTGCTTGATTTTAGCTTTCTCTATAAGCAATTCCTACCTGCAAGAATTCTTACTCCGTAAAAACCCTTAATATGACCCCAAGGGTCTCTTGTGCTTGGTTCCTAGATCTCTCTTTGCAAAGATACTTGATCAACAAATACCCAAGTATCCCTAAAGGTTTATCATGCTTAATAGCGACAAAACATACTTTTATTAACTTATTTGCAAACATCCTGGCATGTAACAAGGCGGCTTTCCCTAAACAACATGGAAACTCGATAAATTCTTGAACAAACTTTGGCCCGATGACAAAAGGGGATCACTATGAGTTCGAGAAGCATCTAAAGGTGCCCTGATTGACAACGTTCCTCTTCTTCTAATCTTTTCACTATTCGCTTAGCTTTTTCTAAATCCAGCTTAATGGCAAGGTCATTATTAGCAGGATAGGCTTTCAAAAAATTACTTGCATCGAGTCTATAGATGTCAAGACTAGAAAATCTAACTAATACTATGCTTTCACAAAATGATCCATCTCTTCCAAAGTGAGCTCCTCTACAAGCTTCTTATTCAAACTTTGCATTAAAACCCCAAGAAATTGAAGGTCCATTGCGTCGATAGAAGCAGGCTTGGAAATAATACTAGAAAAATGTGGCTTCGAAGGTCATACAAATCACGCAAATAGGGAAGGAAGTCCTTGGAAACCTCGACGAAGAGTTCCTCCTTAACCAGTTAAAGCATTGGAAGGACTACTAGAACGCATTCCCATAATATGAGTAAGCGTGAACACAAGGCTTACTCCTTAAGTAAAAAATAGTTAGGGTAATAGAGGGCTCTGTAGCACCTAGAGCACCCTCGACAGGGGCAAAAGATGATAACAAGAGGTTGGTAGAGGGAAGATTAGCTACGTTGTCCGAAGAAGTGTCAAAGACAACGTTTATCTCAGTGCCATTAGAGCTTACACCAACACATTGTATCGAGGAAAAGCCCCTTTCGGGAACACCAATTAATAGACTTTGAATTCTCAGCATAAGAGGATTCATAAGTTGCAAGAGAGGAATCATCCTTAAGAAAGAGTCCTTATCACCCTCATTATTATCCTCAAATGGATCTTGAACAAAAACATCGCCTTACTCTCCTTGCTGCAAGAGTCGCCTGAAGATAATCACCCCTGCAAGGTGTAACACCTTGAGAAGGACTATTCTCATCTTTGTTACTATGGGTGTGTTTGGAGTGATAAAAAGTGAGATAAATTGTTGGTTCGTAATTCGTACAGTGAAATAAAAAGTGATAAACTTTTAGATGTTTTTAGAAAATTTCAAAGGTTTACAGCAAACCAAACGGAGCCAATATATGGTTTTGGATTTTTGTAGAGGTGCAATTCGATTCTTCTTGGGAACTAAGGATTGTGAGAACCCCTAGCGAAGAAAATAACGGTAAACCCACGAGTGGAATAAGGTGAATTTAATAGGCAAGTGGAAACATAGGTATAAAAGATACCTTCTTAACTCATTTTTGGACATGAGAAATTTCTTTGTTTCTCCACTTTTCAGTTCAGCATGCCGAATAGAGTAAGGACCCTTTTAGGAGCTTCAACCAAAGTTGCATTAGAGGATATGCCATTGGTAGGAACACCATAAACAATGCCCAAAAGTTTTGCAAAATGAGACAATAGTACCGTGGGAATGAGCTTTTTTTGCTAGCAATAAGAAGGAATCATCCTGAAAAATTGGAGGAACTCTTACTCCCGAAGGGACGCTGTGATGAACCCATTTCTGTCTGTTTGGTTGTAGAGAAAATAAAAGAAAATACAAGAAAGTAAAAGGGTTTGGATTCAATTCGAGAGCAATCTAAAATTGTTCCAAATGAGAAATTGCTCTCAAATTGAAAATTCTTCTCCATTCCCTTTTTTTCATACAATATTTCTCAATTTATAAGCTATTATAACAACTAAACTAACTAACTAATTTGATACAAATTCTAACTAACTAACTAACTAATTTGATATTCTAACTAATCATTTTGGGTTCATAACAATTCCCACACCCTTAGAAATTGACATTGTCCTCAAGGTCAAAATACAACTACTGTAGTGTTGTAATGCAAGATTTTTTTTTTTTTTTTAATACAAGAAAAGGAAGAAAAAAATATTATTTTGGGCCTGTGTTGTTCATTTGGGCCAATACTAACCCAAGCAGCCCTTTAAATTAACCAACTTGTCTGCCTAATTGTGGTGACCCAATCCTTAAGATTCGCCCGATTTAAAATAGCTTCCTTTGGAAGTTTCTAGCTGTCCCTTAGTCTTCGTTCTCAATCAGCAAACGTTGGATTGCCGATTGAGTTGGTTGTTGATCTACCAACCAGAGGCGAGGAGGACGTTAGCAACTTGAGGCAAGGAGGACGTCGGTGATGGCAAGGACCTGATTGGAGCCATCGAGCAAGGGTTCCGTCTCCTGGGTGAAGATTGCAAACTGAGTCGTTGAAGTTTTGCCTTGCCATAGGTTCACCGCAATTCCTAGTAATCTTCGACCTCGTCTCTGCTTGTGTTTGCCTCTTTTTTTTTTTTTTTTTTTTCCAATTATACAAGTTTGCCTCCTATAGCAAAACCCTAGCTTGGTGATTATGCCGAATTGACCAAGACCACCATGAACCCCAAAGAAGAGTTTCGAGATGTTCCCACAATGCCCTTTCACCGACGTCGATGTAGCGCGAGTTGTCAAATCTACCTACTTGGATCGAGTCCCCATTTTACTCACAACGAGGCCTCCAATGGCCATTGCTTGGCCACTGATTGAGTAGCCATTGCCCATAGCCACCATTGTCGGGTTGGATGATCGTGACTCCACTTTGACTACCGGGGCTGTGTCATTGTCACTTACAGGTTTGAAGAAGGCCAAGGGATTTACCATTTTCAAGCCACCGAAATCTGTACTTGCTTTGTCATCAATGCTACTCTAAATCTCAAGAACTTTGCAGAGGCTAGCGTTGTTGTCTGATCTTGTCTAGATCTCATTTTCATGAACGAAACCCTCAAGACAGGCTATTCTCATCGCTGGCGAACACACACGCTGTAAATCATTTTCTTGCCTTCTTTGATTTTCTTGATTTTTGTTGATAATTTCTAGCGTTTGTGGTTGAGAATCCTCAATTGCCTTATCATTTTCTTGAATTCTCTTAATTGCTTTTGTGCTAGATTGAACCTTTTGAATTAAACGATCTAATCTCTCACTCACAGCTTCCGTCATCTTCATCAGTTGCTTTAGTTGTGAATTGATTTCTTAATTTTACTACATCTGTTGCATGTCTGATTCTGCTGTACTTGGATCAAATCGCTCTGATACTAACTGTGATGAATCTATTTCTCTTTGTTTGGTTGTAGAAATAATAAAAACAAATACAAGGGTTTGGATTAAATTCGAGAGCAATCCAAAACTCTCCTAAATGAGAAATTAATCTCAAACTGAAAATTCTTTTCCATTCTCTTTTTTCCTTACAATATTTCTCTATTTATAATCTATTATAACAATTAAATTAACTAACTAATTTGATACAAATTCTAACTAACTAACTAACTAACAAATTTGCTATCCTAACTAACTATTTTGGGTTCATAACAGACGCTTCGAACATAATCTTTGAAGAGTTTCAATTGATGAAATCACCAAGTTCCAGTCATACAAGTCTAGGATCCTTGATGACTGGCCTGTGGAAAATGCACTGCTCCATCATAGTTTTCAATTTATCTTGGTGTCGATCAACCAAGAAAATTGCTAGGCTTTCAGAAGGGGACTTGATCACCCCAAGGGCAACCAAGCATTGATAAAAACTAAGTTGCTACGCTGATATGAAGCTTTGACTAATGTTCTAAGGGACTTCTCTCGACTTATATAAAATCTCTCTCCTTTAGAGGGTCCGTCATTCACATTTTCATTATCACTATCATCACCATGTTGGCTTTACTCTCTCTCTCTCTCTCTCTCTCTCTAGACTACCTTGATTTTCACTCTACCGGTGTCTGGTGACTTGTCATAGACGACGATTAGTATTGATCCCAGACAGTCAAATCCTCTCTAGGTTTGATCCCCAACAATAGGTAAGGAATAGAAAATCCTATTCCAAGGATGGAAATCAAATCCTATACTAAATAGGAGAGGAAATCAAATCATATTCTACATAGGAAAAGTTTTCATAAAAAATCATCTATTATAAAAGAATGTTTTCATTTTAAACATGGGAGTTCAGTGCCTCAGAAGGATCTTTGGTTCCACCCTCCCCCAAATCATCAAACCCAAACAAGATGGGACCAAACTCCACATTTTCCTTGTTCTTTTATCAATTTGAGTTGCCTGCCATACCTCATAAAGCTTGTTTTGCCTAACCTTGTACTTGTAAGTGGCAGCAACTACTATGTGCTTCAAGCTATGCTTTCTTTTCTGCTGAGTTGATGGGTTCTTTTTTTCCAAGGAATGGCAATTAAGGAGCAAAATGAAAAAGAACAAACGAAAGAAAAAAGACGTCCTTGGGATGTTTGCTTTCCATAGGACGTCCTTGGGATGTTTGCTTTCCATAGGGAATATCTTTATCATTAGATTGATTTTCCACAGTTTTCAGCATTCTAGTCATATTTTACATAAAGTTAAGAGTTATGTTTAGTTCTAGTGGCATTTCTGTTTTGATATTTTTTTGTACTAATTATGTTTAATTTTTTTAATACTAATAATATTTCTCTCTCCGCATTTTATGGAATAATTAGAGAAGAGGAAGAGCTGGCCGTGTTCAACCAGGAGTGTGTTACCATCTTTATCCCAGATGTGTTTATGAAGCTTTTGCAGATTATCAGTTACCAGAAATTTTAAGGACTCCTTTGCAGTCCCTTTGTCTGCAAATCAAAAGTTTGAAACTTGGAAGTATTTCTGAGTTCCTATCTAGGGCTTTGCAGTCGCCAGAACTACTGGCGGTAATGCTCAATAAGATGTCTGCTTGTAACTTCAATGTGTCATGCATATCTTATTTATGGAGTATTCATGTTCATTTCCTTTTTACCCTCTCATTCATGCATGTCAATTATTTGATGTATTGCTGCATAAATCTTTGATATGATCTTACTGTAGGTTCAAAATGCTATTGAATATTTAAAAATCATTGGGGCTTTAGATGAGAGTGAAAATTTGACTGTTTTAGGTATGTAAATATGTTTCTCTTCTAAATTTTGCTGTGTACAGATTTTACGAAGTGAAGGGTTTTATAATTACAATACCTAACCTCGTGGTCTTGGCCTCGATAGGACGCTACTTGACAATGCTTCCGATGGAGCCCAAACTTGGAAAGATGCTAATACTTGGTGCCATATTCAACTGCCTAGATCCAATATTGACTGTTGCTGCTGGCCTTAGTGTCCGAGATCCATTCCTAGCACCATTGGACAAGAAGGATGTAAGTTGCGTTCCAGATTTGGTGTGGTTAGATAGTGTTTATATGCTTTTTTCATTGATCGGATTGGGGTCCAAGATTCACCGTCTTATTTAGATGCTCTTCATTGCTTGCACTTTCAGCTATGCTGTGGTACAGTTGAACAGTTCTTTATTTAATTGAACGGATTCACCGTTGATACTTGTTTCAAACCACTATGCTGAATTGCATATATTATATTAATTTAATGCTATGGGTATGAACCCTTGCCTGTTTTTTTGGATGCTCCTCGACTGCATGAATGCATACACTTACAAAATGGGAGAATAATTTTTAATTTTTCGGCGGTGGGGCTGTTGGACAGGCAAGGTGGTGCAGTGACTGGTTGGAAAAGCTACATAATTAAGATAATGAAATTTGGGCACATCAACAAATTCCCCTTTTAGAACAATCTAATGCTAAAATATTCTTCATGACCCCTTGCTGAGTGTTCATGCACTTCTTCCCTCTATCAAGGAGCATCTGATGCCTTTGTGATTGCATCAAATAATTATTTCATACATAGTCTTCAGGGATGGTCATGATACTGTCGCTACTTACTATATTGAGCATATCCTCGTGTCTATCCATGTATCTTGTTGTTACCCTGTAATTTTTAAGTTCACTGCAAATTGTTTCAGTAGGATTTTGTGGTCTGTTAAGTTAATAAACATATAAGGTGCGTTTTTGCTTCTTTGTAATTTGACAAACATGTCTATCAGTATGTTTTTTACTAGTCTGTTTTGCACCCGACAGCTGCAAAGTTTTGATGCATTGCTAATGTTAAATATCATTTAAGATAATATTTTCAGGAAATTTTTGTTCTCTGTGAATCATTCTCACTTGTGGATTGTGGGCTTTTCCTTTTTTGTTCTTGTCTTGTATCTTCTCTTATATTGGTGTTGGTCATCTTCTCAATGAACTTTACTCACCAAAAAAGTGTTGGTCATCTTCTCAATGAACTTTACTCACCAAAAAAGCCAAAGTAATAATAATGATAATAATATTTTCAGTTTAGGAGCCAGGTTCTTGGCCTGTAGTGCACTAGGGGTGAGCATGGGTTGGGGATCGCATCAGCATCATATCCAGGACTCTCTCTATTTTTTTTTTTTTTTTGGACCTAAAACCAAATTGAACATCCTATAGAACTGAATCAACTCAATCTTGATTCAATTCCATAGTAAGGCACAACTTTATGTAGAAATAAACATTTAAAGTTCTGGTTGAGTCACAAACTTGTTAGCCCGGGAATTGAACTAAATTGATTTGGCTCTCAATTTTTAGACCCAAACTGAACTCAACTCCTTAATGAACCGAGGTCAGGTTGGTTCAAGTTTTAGTTATTTTGTGCACCACTTAGTGACAATGTTATTAATGGTAAGCTCTGGTTTGTGAATTCTTTTCTGATGTTAAGTTTAATGCATCTCTTTGCAGCTAGCAGAAGCTGCAAAAGCACAATTTTCACATGATTACAGTGACCACCTTGCTCTTGTCCGGGCATATGAGGGCTGGAAAGATGCTGAAACAGACCTAGCTGGGTATGAATACTGCTGGAAGAATTTTCTTTCTGCCCAATCAATGAAAGCTATTGATGCACTGCGAAGGGAGTTCTACTCCTTGCTCAAGGATACTGGCCTTGTTGATAGCAACACAACCACCTGCAATTCATGGAGTTATGATGTGCATCTCCTTCGAGCAGTTATTTGCTATGGTCTGTATCCTGGGATTTGTTCCATTGTGGTAAGCAATTGCATCCATATCTTCTTTTGGGTTTATCGGTTCCTGATCTCCTTGTCATTATCCCTTGGAATCATTTTGTTCTCAACTAGGAGATTTTCATCTGTTATATTAAATTAGTATGTGAAAGATTGATAGCAATTTAACTTAGTAGGCAAAAGTCAGAATGATTTGGCAAGATCTTTCTTTTTGTTAGTGTGGGAACCAAATGTGGAGTTGTGTTTGTATTTTGTTACCGTTAAGTCACCAATTGTTCCAAAAGTTTAAACTGTTTGGAAATGGGCCTAATAGTATATATCAAGTTCTTTCAACATTCTCCCTCACATGCGACCTTGACTTGCATGTGGGTTAGAGATAATAGACTAAATCAAACAAACTACACCAATGCAAATTGATTAGAATGCACAAAAACAAGCAAGGAATAAAAACTGATAGCAAGACTTGAACCTAGGACCTTTTGCAACCAAAAATCGTCAATTATCCAAAAAGTTTAAACTGTTAGGAAATAGATGCAAAGGTGTATATCAAACTATTTCAACTCCCCCCCTCATGTGTGACCTCGACTTGCACATGAAGTAGATACAGGCAGAGTGAATCAAACAAGATGCTCCAATCCAAATTGACTAGAGTGGACAAGAGCAAGCGGGGAATAAAAACTGATAGTGAGACTTGAACCCATGACCTCCTGGGACCAGATTTCTAATACAATGTTAAGTCCCCAAAGTCCTAAAAGCTTAAAGCTGTTAGCAAATTTGCCCAATAATGTATATCAAGCTATTTCAACAGTTACTTTTATGTAATCTTTGTGAGTGCTGATGTAAATGCATTTTCAGGTCAATGAAAAGTCATTCTCTTTGAAAACAATGGAGGATGGTCAGGTGCTTCTATACTCGGTAAGTCTCTCTGGAGGACACTTCATTTTTCAATGCAATAACGACTCAATGCTAGCTCTTTTTTTAATTCACTGGCTCTAATTGTATATTCTTTCCTTCTAATCATCTATCCAGAACTCTGTCAATGCTCGGGACTCTAAGATTCCTTATCCATGGCTAGTTTTCAACGAGAAGATAAAAGTCAACTCTGTTTTTCTCCGAGATTCAACAGCTGTGTCTGATTCAGTGCTGCTGCTATTTGGTGGAAAGATTTTAAGGGGAGACACTGTAAGCTTATCTTTCTGTTTGTGATTGCTTGTACAAATCAATTGTTTCTCCTCTGCACTCTCTCCAGTATAGATATTCATGCGTAGTTTCTTTTATTGATTTTTTTTCAATGCTAATTCAGTGGGATTGTTTCCCTGATTTAATAGGATGGCCACTTAAAAATGTTGGGAGGATACCTGGAGTTCTTCATGAAACCTGCCATAGCGGAACTGTACCAAAGCTTAAGGAGAGAGCTGGAGGAGTTTATTCAGAACAAAGTAAGCAACGCCTTCGAAAGAATCCATTCGTTTAGAAGTTTCTTTTCAGATTGGTTTTGTCTTTTCCTTTTTGGTGCAGTTTGTTATGTGACACTGTTGTTCTGCATGGAGCTAGAATATTGTGAAATTTGGACTGGTCTCTTCTGCTTTACTATAGCTCATTTCAAATATTTGATTCTCGTTGAATCCAATTGCTGAATTCCATTCTGCAGCTTCTGAATCCCAGGATGGTAAACTCCCATCATGAACTTATGTCAGCAGTAAGGTTTCTGATCTCAGAGGATCAATGCGATGGCAGATTTGTGTTCAACCGTCAGGTGCTACAGCCCTCAAAGCCGTCTGTTATTACATTAAGAGCTCCCGCCCTGGGTTCTAGAACGGAGAGTGGTCCGGGGGGTGATAATTCAAAGAGCCAGCTCCAAACATTGCTCACACGGGCAGGTTATGGTGCGCCTGTCTACAAGACAAAGCAACTAAAGAACAATCAGTTTCGAGCCACTGTGGAATTCAATGGAATGCAGATCATGGGACAGCCTTGCAACAACAAGAAACAAGCAGAAAAAGATGCAGCAGCTGAGGCTCTGGAGTGGCTTATGGGAGGGACCCACAGAGGCCATGATTATATCGAACAGATGTCACTGATGCTGAAGAAGAGCAAGAAGGATCATAGCTGAAATTTGGATAAGCACGCTGAATCATGCAAGTGCTGTTCGGGGTGATGATGTGAAGGGTCCTATAACCAGTGGATCCTAATATCAAAGAGTGGTTTCAGTGGGGCAAAACAGTGGATCTTCAGTGGGCAAAACAGTCGATCCTAATATTGGAAGAGTAGTTTCAGTGGGCAAAGTGGTAAGTACAATCTCATAACGAAAACATATTGGTACTTCTCCGGCAAAAAGAATAGGAGATAGCAGTCGAAAAGGTACAATTATTGAATGGTTTGGAAAGTGAGTCTTCCATAACAACAGATGCTGTAGGAGTCAACCTTGTGGGAGACTAAGATTAGCCTGGTTTTTATGCGTGTTAGCGCTTGGTGGTGACTTTATGGGAAGATGATGGTGATGCAGCATTTGAAGGAAAAGATTGTGTGATTTTTTCCCGTCTATTTTGGTGCCAGAGATCACATTGGTCCAGACTCTCTCTCTCTCTCTCTCTCTCTCGCCTTGTATATGTACATCATCAAGAGATTCAAGAATTAGAACAATGCAAAAAGTTTGGCTTCAGTGTGAGAAATTCCTCGAGCACCACTGAGGGTTCGTGCAATGTTTCTGATTCTAGTTTCTTATGGGGTCAACATTGCATCTTGGACTCTTATTTTTTTCTTGGCTGAGCCCAATATATCTATCTCCACAAGTGATGTTGAGCGTGATTGTTGCCTTCGTTGTTTGGTTTTTCTTTTATTTTTTAAGTGTTGGGTAGGGTTCCCAAGAATTGAAACTCCATGTGAGGAGAAAACAAAGGGAAGGCCGAGAACAAGAAGATCGGGGTTATTGGATTAAAAAATCTAATCGTTTAAATGCATTCATATTTTTTTAAATTAAAAATATATGAATGTGTTTTCGATCATTAGATTTTAATTTAGACCTAACTGTTCTGAGCTAACATTAGCAATGCTAGCCCCCCGAATCCGAGGGGAAATCCCACTTTTAGAGAGAGACAGATGTACTAAAAGGGTACCTGGCAGTAAACACAGGCTCCGTTTAGAAAGTCTAGCAAGTTTTTCTTCTTTTGATATTTTTTTTTTTTTTTGAAAAAATGACTCAATTTATTTATTTACATTTTAATTTTTTTTTTAAAACATTAAAAGCAAGAATGATAAATTAATAAAAAGTTAAAAAGTTAGTTATTAAAAAGTTAATTTTTTTTTTCAAATACCAAAAGAAAAAAAAAAAGAAAAAAACTTGCCCCATCTACCTTTCATTTCTTTTTTCTTCTCTTTCAAATGTTTTTACCAAGCGGTGAGTCACATCATTTTTTTTTTTTTTAAATCTGAGAACGTCAGTATTATAATTATCAATTACTTGACTGTATAATCACATATTTAGCTAATAAGCACATAGATGAGTTTTGGTAATTAAGTTTAAAATCGGAATAAAGTTCTTCTGGGGTAACACTAGACTGAGGACTAACGCAAGATTTAGTCCACTATTTAGCTGGTGTTTGAACTTTGAATGACTAAAAACAAAAAAAGTTTGTTGAAAAGTGATATGCAGTTAAATTTGATTGGAGAAAATTAGAAAAAATTAATAAAAATTAAATTTTTTTTGTAAATCAGACACCCCTTTTAAAATACGTCAAATGATAAAAAAAAAAAAAAAAAAAAAAAAAAAAAAAAAAAAAATAAAATGGATAGAGAGAAAAGTAATTTATGTAACCGGAAAGAATAAATTTATTGAGAGTGGGTTGAATGTTAGGCTTCTTACAGCCCCTTGGGCTTAATGGATCAAAGGCACCTACTTCCCATATTTGACTTTGTATGGACCATGCTGTATTTGGAGGCCTTCCCAAAAGACATTTTTCGCCCTCTTGGTTCCAAAATCCTACAATCAAAGCTTCTTTAGATCCACACTCCCAATTCATCACTGGATCCTTCATATCAAGGAAAAATAGATATGCGAAAGGGCTTCTATTGGCCTCCACTTGATCGAGCCGGTCAGCCAGGGCTTTTCTAGGCTGGTTTACTCTTCAGTACTCTTTACCGGCTAGGGTCCTGAGGCGTGCTTCGCCCTGTGCGCACCTCGAAGGGGTAGCGGCTGCGGACTTCCACGTACGAGAATAGATATGCAAAAGGAAATTTTGAAAAAAAAAAAATAAGGTAATTAAAAAATTTTGACTACTTAAATTTAAATTTATTTTAATAATATATTAAAAAAAAAGATAAAACTAATAGGATACATTATGTGAGGTGTCTATGAATTTTGATTTAACTAAATAATATACGTGTCTGATAATTATCTCAACACAAATTTGACACCCATTTTAAAGCTTAGGTACTTCTGGTACGTGGAAATCCGCAACCGCTACTCCACTGGGGTGCGCACATGGCGAAGCATGCCTCATGTCCCTAGCCGGCAAAGAGACCTGAAGGATAAACCAGCCTAGGCAAACCCTGGTTGATCGACTCGGCCCAGTGAAAGTCAATAAGCACCCACATACGGGATAATCTCGTCCCCCCAGGAGAGACTCGAACTCAGGACCAAAATAATCTGAGCCCTAAGGTGTGCTCGACTCGCGCTGAACCACCCCGCAGGGGCTAAAGCCTAGGTACTTGATATATAGCTTTCTATTGTTTTGAACAACTACACACAAATTAATACGTGTGTATTATATGTGTATATAAATAATATATATATATCCTCGAACTTGGACAATGATTCTGGCTGTCGGAGTCGACTAATTGACTCATAAAGTAAGTAATGTTGAAAGATGTGAAATCTGGCATATGGGTTTGCGACAGCTAGGGAAGGTCTGCCCCCTTCCTTTCCCTGTCCTCAATCCCTATTTATTTATTTATTTTTTGTAAAAAAAATTATATTAATTAAGCATTCCGTTAATCTTACCTTAATTTTACATTTACATCGTTTTATTTTTTTTATGTTTATTAATTATTATTAGAATAATTTAATAATAATTTTGCAAATGTTATTGACGCATAATATTTTTTATTAATAAATTTGAGAAAATAAGTCGAAATAAATGATTTAAAAAATAAAATAAAATGAAATAATTTAAAGTACCAAAGTTAACGTTAGAGTGAGAAAATAATACAAGAATACCAAGTATAATTAAAAAAAAAAAGAAAAAAAAAGAAAATCAAGACTCCATGATGAAGTTGTGTTGGGGGCAAAGAGGGTCAGAGTAGGGGAGTGTGGAAGCATAGTTGTCTGCAAACACATCATCATAAAATGTATAATACCTGCAATGCTCAAAAATAGGTGTCTAAAGTGACCCCAATCCCAAACAGAGTCCCAATCTTAATCCCAGCCACAATCTGTGATATATATGTATACATATATTATACAATGAATGTTGGAAGGTTCCTAGGAGTGTCGTAAAAATAAACGATTGAAATGCATATTATTAAATGATTTGAATAATTAAATAATTATTAAACTATTTATAAAAATTCATATTAAATAAAATTATTAAATTAAAATCGTATCTTAACCGTTCATTTTTACACTATGCCCCATGTATTGCACCCATGCTGGAGTTGGCCCTCATGCAATATGTGGCATTCATTGCACTTGGTATGGTCACTTTCATAATGCTGTGGTTGACCCAAAATTGTTCAATTGAAATTGACAGCAAAGTTAGGGGAGGACCCTATAAAATTATCACTATAGGCCTACTAAATTTTCAGCCTAGCTTGCATTTTCTATTGGGCCCTTTGGTTGGGTCACTTTTACATATATATATATATATATATTATTGATGGATCTAGGTCTAGGGTTTTTGATTCTTATATATTTCAATTTTTTTTCTTTTCTTTTTTTTTTTTTTAAAGAAAATGACAAAAGTGTAGTGTGAGATCAAATCGGATTACAATGGCTCAATAAAAGTTTTCACAAACTTGTTTGCACACCACAAGCAAATCCATTAATAGAGAGAAATGGAACCACAAACAAGTGCGTGCGTGCGTGCTTAATTTACAACCATGTAATACAAATTATTTCTAGAGACTTTAACTTTATGCAGATGTGTTAGAGAGGAGTGACAATTTATAAAATTAAAAAATAGTTTTAAGAGTTAGAAGTTCTATTTCCAATCTTTAAATTCTTGTCAAAGTTCATCCACCGACAGAACTAAAACATTTTCATCCATTAAATGAACTTTTATAAGAATTTAAAAGTCAAAAATGTAATTTAAACTCCTATAATCATATTTCAATTTTAAAATTCTCTCGTTCATGCTGGAGAGTACTTACTTATGGTTAATACTGGTGTAATTATTTATTTTAGATTTTTTTAGCTATTGAAAATAAAAACAAATACAGCTATAATATTATTATCTTTTTAAAATACTTAGAGATCTTTTATTTTCCTGGGATATTAGGCGATTATTATTATTATTTTTTTGATACGGAAAAATCTTCCCAGCAGTTGGTCCCCGATCATTCAACCGAACTCCAGCTCCAACTTAAGCGATTATTTAAATTGCTCACAGTGATTGTTTAAATTATATATTCATTGAGCCGGCAGTGTACCTAGCCCACATGAATTCATTTAGAACTATCTTAAAGAGGAATCAGATGAGGTTTAAGATAAAAATAAATACTCAGAAAGCTTTAATATTTATCGTATCTATTTATACTAATAAGGTAATTATGTATTATACTTTGTTTTATTTATATCTATATCGATTTATGTAATTACAATACGTTGTTGTGGTTTTCATCCAAAGCGTCATCCTAATTTTTTTAATTATAAAAAAAGACACATGTCAAAAAATAATTTGTTACTTCTTTCAAAATGTACTTAGTAATTTCTATGGTAACTAAATGTCATTAATGATCCTTTTACCAATACAATAATTAATTTTTGACTTTCGTAATTTGTGTCATTTGTATGGTATATATAATAAAATAATCAACTGTTTAACCTATTAAAAATTTAGACCTTATTTGTTTTTTTTTTTTTTTTTTTGATTTTTTTTTTTTTTTT
>JAVXUM010000001.1:20836021-20848116 GCA_035590655.1 Pouteria glomerata
TATTATATTATTTTATGTTATATTATTATGAAAGTGGACAATGTTTAAAAGGGGCCAAAATATTTGCAAAAGAAAAAGAAAATAGAATGAAAGCACCTTTTAGAATGTTTTCGTTTTTCTGTTTATGTTTTCATTTTTTTGGAAACAAAAAAACGTAAATAGATTTAACAAACATGTTTTTGTTGCAAGTTTCCAAAATTTTGAAAACAAAAACAGAAAAACAGAAAACGGAAACGTTACCAAATGGGGCCTATATGTTTTGTTATTTATGTTTTGTAAGTTGGTGTGAATTCCACCCCCTGTTTGGCTGCACACACATTATCATTATAATGAAATTATAAGATGGAAAGGCTCAATAGAAACTGCAAGAGACCTAGTGGAACTTCAGAAATTTTATTTTGAATTTATCTATTATTTCTTTTGGATTTCAGACTATACTTCCTTACATTTGCTTTGTAAGATGATAAAGGCCAACCTTCATTAGGAAAACGAATGTGATGGGACAATGTTCATTTGGCAGAATGGAGCAAGGTTTGTCTACCAATCAAAGAAGGTGGATTTGGAATACATTGTTCAAATGTATTCAATAGTGCTTTGTTGGAAAGATGACTATGGATGTTTGCTTGTGAAAGAGCATGATGTGGAGGAGGAAGTGGGGAAAAATATGGTTTTGCTCGGGGGGGTGGTTGACGAAGGAGGTCACCAGTTCTCATGGAATTAGTTTATGGAAAGGTATTAGAAGTGGGCAGAATGTTTTCACGAGACTAGCTAAATATGAGGCAGGGAATGGTGACTAGGTTTAGTTTTGGAGAAACACATGGACTTAGAATAGAGGTTTGTATGATGTTCATCCGGAAATCTTTAATTCAGTCATTGATAGGAATGTTTCAGTGGAAGATTGTTTATAAGTGTGGATGTGGGATGGCGCTGCAGAGTGGGTCCTTAATTTCCATAGGAATGTGAATGATTGGGAACTTGAAAGTTTGATGTATCTCCTTTAGAGTTTATATTCACATAGGGTGGGGGAAGGAGTGGATTCTTTTCCTGGAAATTATCTAAATCTGGGTAACTTTAGGTTAAGTCCTTTTATGACACTATAATTGGAAGGAGGGTGTGTGTGTTTCCTTGAATTTATTTATGGAAAAGCGAGGCACCTTCAAAGGTTTAGTTGTTGTTTGGTGTTGTAGCACGGAATGATTTTGACTATTGATAATCTCATTAGGTGTTTATTTTTGGTGAATTGGTGTTGTTTGTGCAAGTGTGACGGGGACTGTTAATCATGTTTTCATGCATTGTACTTGGACAAATGAGGCAAAGGGCGTTCTCTAATGAGGCAGAGATTGCTTTTGAGATTTGGGGTGCTCCCATGCCATTGAGGATGAAAATTTATTGCCTTGTCCATTTTTTCTAATGATGGATAGTGTGGAGGGAGAGGAGTAGAAGATCTTTTTAAGTTACAAATGTCTGTTGTGTTGAGTGAAAAGTGCTTTCTTGTCTATTTTGTTTAGTTGGCTATATGGAGGGATTGGACCGAATGCACAAGGGTTTTTGGATTTTTGTGGTTTGGAATCTTAAAATGGTCCCTTTACTTTGGGCTATTTCTTGTAGTTGGTTAGCATCATCTTGATGCTTTCATGAATAAAAATTAATTTATCAATCAGCAAGGATGAGACAATGTTCGTGATCCTAAATCTGCTTGATGCCGTTTTTGTTTAATATGAGATTGGGATCTGAGGCTTGCATAAACATATTTTAGTAGTTGTATCAACTTCCAACAGGCCTGCCTGAGGAAGAATTAGATAAAATAGGATGAGGGTAAATTCACCCGGTATCATTGGCATGGCGGAGCTGTAATAAATTGGATTTGTCACCTTAATCCATTAGTACGTTGGTTTGATTCCTTGAAGTTTCTCATAATATAATATTGTGCTTCTGTTATCTATCTGCTTTTGATGTTCAAATGCGTTTGGTCTTACAGGATACTTATTAGGCCACATCCTGCACTCTGGAGATTAGTTCATGGAATGGCTGTTATTTACCTTGTTGCTCTAACATTTCTGCTTTTCCAGGTCAGTTTTATTAGGTTTGTTAAAAATGGCATGTAAAGCCTGAGGTTTGTTAAAAATTGCATGTAAAGCCTGAATTTAAGTGTTAAAAGTTGATGGTATTTTTTATACCAAACCATTAATTGGCTACTTCTGATTGTGGTTGCTAGGCTACATCTGGACATTATTTTCATATTCAATTGGTTGGATATGTTGCTTGAATTCTCTATTTATTTCTTATTAGCTTTGCCCTTTTAAATTTTCTTTCTTTTTTTTTTTCTAATTTTCAGGATCGTGATGATGCACGCCAATTTATGAAATTTCTTCATCCTGATCTTGGTTTTGGTAATTAATCTTGGTTTTGCTAAGCCTTTAGTTTCTCGTATTATTTGACACCGTTTAATTCTTTTTGGTGGTTGTTTCTTTGTGGATTTGATCATTCATTGCTTAAATGAGACAGTTATTGGTTCCCAACTATATTTGCATGATTTGTTGCAGAACTTCCTGAAAGATCTTATGGTGCTGATTGCAGAATATATGTCCCTGAAAATCCTACAAACAGGTTTAAAAATGTTTATGTATGATTTCTTCTTTCACAATCCTTCTCAGTTGTTTCTTCTTCTTCTTTTTTTTTTTTTTAGTTTTGCATGTTTTCCTGTTTCTGTTATAGATCAGCATATATATATATATATATATTGATGGATTATGCATCAGCATAAAATTGGAATGCCACAAGCCCCCTGATCTGATTTGTTTCTCTATAGGATACACTTTTTGATGAGTTTGTATTGGCCCATATCTTTGGATGGTGGGGCAAGGCTATAATGATTCGTAATCAACCCCTTTTGTGGGTTTTGTCAATTGGATTTGAGTTGATGGAGGTTGGTGGCTTGAGCTAAATATTTCAATTCATTTTGTGTATCAGTGTGTGGCTATTTTTCTTTATTCACTCAATTCATGGGGCTTTTGCCTTTATTCACTCAATTCATGGGGCTTTTGCAGCTTACTTTTCGCCACATGTTGCCAAATTTCAATGAGTGCTGGTGGGACAGCATTATTCTTGATATAGTAATCTGCAATTGGTTTGGTGAGAACCCCGATGCCGTTCGGTTGTTTTGTCGTCGTTGAGTAGTAGAAGTGTAGCCTGCTCATTCTCTTATTTAATAAGATTGTTGCTTATGGAAAGAATATGTATATATGTGTGTGTTATTTGTTTTTTGTTGATTGAATTTTCAATCTTCTAGTCATTTTTATGAGGTTAGACAAAATGAATGTGAAGTCTAATTAAGAATTTTGTAATCTTTTCATGATCATCATTTGGGTAAAATGCATAATTTTCTTGTTTGAATCTTCCATGTCTGGTGTATTTTTAATTAGTGTAAATTGCAATTTGCACCCCTGACTTGACTTTTTAATTGTAAAAATTAAGAACCTAAGATTTTAATTGCAGTGTTAACTCACTGTAAACTTTCATTAACAGATTTTAGAACTGATGATTAATAGAACCAAAAAAACTCAAAACTAAACCAAGCCTTTTTCCCACTAGATGGGGTCGGCTATATGGATTTGACGACGCCAATCAAATCTATTAAGGGTCATATCCTCCGTTAGAACTGATGATTAATATTGCAACAGTTTAAAACCTTAGGACCTAAGTTGTTACGACGACAAGGTCAAGCCCTAAAATGCGATTTGGTCAAAGGCTTACGAATGCAAGCTGCAGTTTGCCATTTTAATTATGGGAAGTTATGCTCCTAGGCCTTCTGTGCTTTCTAACTTATAAACGTGCTTTCGCACCATACTAATCTTTTTACTTCAATAACTTGTAGCTAATTTGAAGAGCTCCTATACAACACGAGGCTTCATTACAAACCTCCGTGTTTCACTTACACTGAAGAGGATCAAAACCAAAATTGTTGTATACCATTTGCTTTTGTTTCAGTACCACTCTTTTGTATGTACAAAGGATTCACTCTTTTGGTGCTATTTTTTGTTTCTTGTTTAGTTAAAATTTCGAGGTACTCTTTCGCTAAACTGAGTTACTGAGGTTCTTGCTTCTCCGCATGCTGTAACCTATATTATTATATATGTCGGTTATGGTTCTGTATTTTGTTATGGCATTTTCTTCAGTATTTTGAAATAAGGAATTCTGGTTAGGGTCTGAAATGTAAATTCCATTAGATTGAGGAATTGAAGAGAACTGTGTCGTTATGACATTTTCACTTAAAGTTCAATCCGAGCCCTAGAATTTTGGTCATTTGAAATTCTATATTGCTAATTTATTAGACTAAATGTCTAAATCTGTCCCTGTGCCTCACATGTTCTCTTCCATGGCTTCTATAATTGTAGGTTTACTTGTCTATAGTATTGATTGATACTACTTGATTTGCTATGCAGGCATCTGGGCAGGAATGCATACTGTTCGGTACTTTGATGGAAGAACGTATGAGTGGGTTGGCATAAGCCGGCAGCCAAATATTATGGGCAAAGTATGACCTTTAACTTGTTATGCTTCATTTGAGTGTTTCACTTACAGGTCTTAGAGATAATCTTGTACTTATTTTTTATATCTTTTTTTTTAAGGATAAATTACACTTAATTTCCCTAAACATTTGGGTAATTACACTTAGACCCCCTCAACATTTAAAATTTACAAATTTCTCCCTAATTTTGAAAAGTTTGTAACATCTAACCCCTTTCATTAATTTTGACCTTAACTCTATTAAAAATTTATTGGAAAAACAAATTTACCCTTACTTTTTCTCGTGAGTGAATTCACTGTGTTTGGCAAAGACCTAGAAATATGATTACGAGAGAGATCGCAGTTATTTTTGAGAGCTTGACGAATTTGATGTTTTGAAGGGCGAATACAAAATCAACTGACAAAGAAATCCCTATGGAGGCCACTTTCTTTTCTTCTCATAGCTGATTCCCAAGGCTTTTGCCAGGGAATCACGAACTTTACGCAGATAGAGCGTCACGACTCGAACCCCAAAAGGGTTGGCTTCTGGTTTGCCGCCATTCTCTTCGATGGTGGTGCAAAGGCGACAACCAACGGGGATAGGGTCTTTCCAATAATTTTTTAGGGTTTTTCTAATAAAACCATTCTCCATCGTCATAACAAGAATTCAAACTCATAAATTGGAAGCACAAAGAGAGTTACACGCCCAGAGAGAAATGGCAATCCTTTCCTTTCCCATCTCCCAAGATGGTCTCTCTCCACTGCGCCCCTGCCATTGCTTCACGGTTATCCCACTACTATCGCTGATCAGAATCAATTGCTCCAGTAATAACGCCACAACGCTTTTCCATATTCATTGCTTAGCACTTGTGTGTTTGATTTGTTGCTTGACTCTTGTTTGTTTGGGAGCTGAAGGAAACAAAAAGCGAAAAAATAAAAGTTGATTTTGTAGTTATTTGGGTTTGAATATTACAATTTTGCTTTATAATCAATTTAAGTCCCCAGTGGAAGCACACATTTTGGAAGCATAAGCTGGAGATTTTGGTATACATGTAGGATCCATCAATTTCTTGGCTAGTCCCTTTGTTATAGTGAAATTCAAGTAAATTAATTGTGACTCTCTTACCAACCAATCCATGACTTCCCCAAAATGCTCTGGCAGGGGCAAGCAATTATAGAGTGAAATAGGGCTTTCTTAAGTATAGCACAATAAAGAATACTAGGACACCGAATGGAACTTGGATCGATGAACTAGAGGTCAAGACAACACCTCCATTTCCCTTGTTTGACCTTTTTTTTTTGGGGCAAATGATGAATTATAAATTAACGACGAAGCATCCAATTGAGAGTCGAAAAGGGCGAAGCCCACCCAACTCCACTAGGTCAATGAGCGGCACCAGCGACGGGTCTAGTAGTCAGGCGAAATGCAGATGGCCGAAGGTGACAATGAAGACTGTCAAAGCAACGTTAGTGATGGTGGCAGATCTAGATCCTATCTGCTTATATATGTGTATATAGGTAGTATGTAAGTTTTAAATATTGGAAAGGGTAAACTTGGTATATAGGAAAAACTTTTTAGCTGACATTATCGTTTTAACGGAAATTCTAACAGCATATTAATGGAGGGGGGTTAGATATTACAAACTTCTCAAAATAAGGAAAGTGTTTGTTAATTTTAAATGTTGAGGGGGTCCAAGTGTAATTACCTAAATATTTAGGGGGTCTAGGTGTAATTTTTCCTTTTTTTAATTTATGTTTACAAAATCTTCATATCTGGAATTTTGGAGTCGAGTGGTAATTGAATAGTTTCAGAGAGGCTGGCACTTTGGCATTTGATCTTGCCTTGGCTTGCTTAATCATTGGAATTGTACACTTTTAAAATGGCGGAGAGTTTGAACCATTTCAAAAACTAGAACAAAAATGTTTAGGCACTACAGAGTTACTGATGCCACTAATTTGATTTGCGCTGACGGATGGGGAATGAGTAAATTACCATGTTGCCCGTTGTTACTAATAGATTCCTTATTTTTGCACAAATTTTCTAGCCTCGAGTGGTTCGAAAGAGGTCCTCGTGCAAGACCATCACTATATTTGTAATCTTCCTTTCATATAGTGAAAATCCAAAAGCTAAGTAGAGGAGTTGTGCCCAAATTGCATCTGGGTTTGATATGGTAATGAAGTAGATAATTATAAATGATAGAAAGAGTAAACACAACGATATATGTGATTTTCGTTACTACCCATCTCCATGGACAAAAACAAGAACATTTGTCATGAATGGTTTGCTGTGTTTCATTTGATTACAGTGATTCTTCCATAATAAAGTGCCTGCTTTAAACTCACTTTTCAGGTCAAACGAACACTAGGTCAATTTACGCCAGCACAGTGGGACAAAGATGAGTGGCGACCCTTCCTTGGTCCATTGCGTTTTGTACAAGTTCTTAGTTTATGCATCGTGTTCTTGACAGTGGAGCTCAACACATTCTTTCTTAAGTTTTGTCTTTGGATTCCTCCTCGAAACCCGCTGATTGTATATAGGTTGATCTTGTGGTGGCTAATTGCAATACCAACTATTCGCGAGTACAATTCTTATTTGCAGGACCGGTACTCTCTCTCTCTCTCTCTCTCTCTCTCTCTCTCTATATATATATATATATATAGCTTTTTTGACTTAATGCAAAAGATTAGTGCAATATTAGCGAAGCATGAGCCGTGATGCTCTCTCCTCTCACTCTGATTACTGTATGGTTTTTCAGAAAACCAGTGAAGAAGGTGGGTGCCTTTTGTTGGCTATCTCTTGCTATCTGCATTGTCGAACTCCTTATTTGCATCAAGTTTGGACACGGTGCGTTTTTATGCCCAATTATTTTCAATAGAACTCAGCCATTGTTAATTTTATATTTATGAAGAGTACTGCTATCTGATGCAAGTCCATTTGTTTGCCTTCAGGATTATTCCCCAAACCAATGCCTATGTGGTTGGTGATTTTCTGGACATCAATTGGGGTGGCCCTTGTGATGTTTTTGGCTGTATGGTCATTGCAAACGGATTGGACTCTTAGGAGAAAACAGCAGTGATTTTGCTGTTTTTGTCTCATCATTCTTTGATTCCTTACTCTTATGGGCAAGGAATCCTACCGACCACATTGTAAATACTAAATATTATCTCCTTGAGTCTTGTTTGTTTTTTGTTTTTGATGAATAATATTACCTTCTTGAGTTGTAAATGCTTATTTTGAAGGTTAGTAGATCATAGTTTCTTGTCAAGTAGAAATTCTTTTCTTGTTAGTTAGTGGAAAAGTCTTCAGATGTTAAGTATATGTGGATTGGCAAAATTTTCGAATTATTGGTCGGCAGAAAAGCCATTTTGGACGGTTTCTGTATTTCTCTTTGTATTCCTCTTAGGGCCCATTTGTTCATTCCCGAAGTTATGAATTGATCCATTTTGAGTGGACTCTGTTCATGAATTTGATAATAAACGTGTGGCTGTAAAAATGAAACAGTTAAAGCTGCTAAAGAATGTTAATAACGTACAACACTTATTTTTCATTGAAAAGTTAAGTCTAGTCATTTCTTCTGAAGGTAATATCTATATAATAGAATATATCTCATTTTAAAAATATCCCTCTTACAAACTGTAATGAATGGCTGAGATTTAATTTTATAAAATTTTGAACGGTTAAGATTATTTTACACCCAAGCTTGCACCGCAAGCTCCGGCCTTCCCCCACTGTTCCTCCTTTCTTCTCTTTCCTGCCCAAAATCCTCTCTCCTCCCTCACTCTCCCACCTCTCTCTCTCTCTCGGCATAAACACCCTCCTTACTCGCTCCTCTCTCTTGCTTGCCTAAAGCACCCTTATGAAGCATAGATTGGGAATCACCGTGCCAAAATCGGGCTTGCTCTATCAGGAAGCATAGAAGCAAACCCACGGTCTCTGCAAACTTGTGGAGGTTACCAAACGTGCATTAGATATTTATTTTTCTCCTTTCACAAACAGGACTTGGAATCGGATGATTACAATAAACCAAGCGCATATAAGAAAAATGAAAACCCTACAACAAGTACCATCATTTCTCTCACAACTTCAGAAAGTAGTCAACAAATCCCTCTCTTTCTCTCTCAATAGAGGGGCCATTCAGTTTGATTATTACTTAACCTTGGCTGCTGTTTCCGCAACAAACATGGCGGCAGAGAGTTCTAGATCCCGTTCGTCGGCCGATTCCTACATCGGGAGCTTGATTAGCTTGACATCTTGCTTAACCTTCGCTACTACTTTTGCAACAAACATGGCGGCAGAGAGTTTTAGATCCCATCGTCGGCCGATTCCTACGTCGGGAGCTTGATTAGCTTGACATCCAGGAGTGAGATGAGATACGAGGGCGTTTTGTACAACATCAACACCGAAGAGTCCAGCATTGGATTACGAAACGGTATGCCTCTATGTGTGTGTGTGTGTGTGTGTGTGTGTGTGTGTGTGTGTGTATTTTGTCTGAGGTTTCAGGAGTTTGTAACTATTTCAGGCTTTTAGTGTATATCTTTTGAGTTCTGTTCGATTTTTGGGAGTTGTGGTTTGTCTTTTTGAATTGAATTCACTATTAACTACTTTTACGTTTTAATCGAAGAAGAATTCACTTTTGTTGTTGTTCTCGACCAAGAAGAGGAAAGGGGGTTGGGTGATTCACCAGCCTCGGTATATTTTTGAATTTACTTTTTTTTGCTCTACTCCTTCTCCTCTTTCCCTCTCTCTTTATATGTGCTTTGTGAGTGTGTTTAATTTAAGAGGGAAGCAAAAAGCTGGCTATGGCACATATATTGCAGGAGAGGGAGAAGGCGGTTGCATTCTTGAGAGGAGGAGAGCAGGAGGTGGTGATTTTGGAACCTAAAAATGACGGTTCTGCCCCTTCCGAAGACCACTCCTCTGTTGAAATTCCTGAAACCGCCAACCAAATTAGCCACGATCTCTCTCTCTCTCTTTCCCCGTCGTCTATCAATCTCCATTTTTTTTGGGGGGTTCACATATATACTCACAAAACATATATACAGTTTCAGATTTTTGTTTTTCATTTTTATTTTGGATGAGATTTTTTTTTATTAGTTCTTTATAGTGGAATGTTATAAATCTGATTTTTTTTTTTATCATCAACTCTGTATCTCCCCCCCTCCCTCTCTCTTTCCATAGTTTCTAAGAGAGAGAATGAAGCAAGAAATGCTTTTGACGAGGCGAAGTGGATCTCTGTCCAGAAACAACAGCAAGAGATCGTCGTCATCGGAAGAAAACCATGGATCCGGGCTGCTGATGTGATACAGAATAAGGCGAAAACCTAGAGAGAGATAGAGAGAACACTGAGCATCACTTTGAATCCAAGGCTGACGCTGGAGCCTCCAAAACCTACCCTCAACAAGCCGGCACCATCCGCAAGAATAGTTACATCGTTATCAAAAACTATCCCTGTAAGGTGTATATATATATAAATACACACTTTTATCTCCCTAATATGCTCTGTAGTCTTTCTTGCTCTACGATACCTTTTTTGGGGATTTCCCGATATATGTTTTGTTGTCTTTCTCTACAATACCTTTTTTTTTTTTTTTGTTTTTTTGCAAGTTGTATGTTAGGTTTTGGTTTTAGATTTGTGTGGAAAATTTATGCGATTATTCAGCAGTACGAAAATAAATAAAATAAAATTTATTAGAGTATTGTTAGTTTGGATCTTAAACTATCGGACATACTGGTTGAGATTGAGTTGTATATTGTTGTATTGCCAACGTAGCTCATGTAATTTATATGTTTTCATTTCACTTAACTACCTAATAATTTTTAGGTTGATATTCCTCTTGCCTAGGATCTTGATGGGTAAATGTTAAAAATTGTTGGTGAAATATCCATATAAGAAATGGTAGAATTTTGACTCATTTTCTGTGCTTATTAAAGTTTTGCTTATGCTTTTTGATGTTTGTACTATTTCTGGCATATTTTTCTGTGGGTTACTCTTATGTATGGTTGATTTATTTACGTGGCTAACAGTAAGATGTATTTTGTTGTCATTGTTTTTTATTGGATTCCTGTGTGCTGGGCCTCCTTTTCCGTGCCTAATTATATGTACGCATGTACGCCCCTTGGGTGCAAGTATCATTCAGGCTATGTTTGGTTTATGGATTTAGAGTTATAAGAAAAAAGCAAACAACAATTGAAATCATTATTTCTTTTATGGTGACAAGGAAAAGAAATGAGTAAAGGATAACATGGAGAAGGATATAAGAATTTTTTACCTCATAATTTTTTTTGTTGTCTTTACCATACGATTTATTAGACTATCATATATTCTTAACAGGAAGAAAAAGGGTTTTACCTTTCCTTTTTCAGTTTGATGTCCTTTTCTATTACTGGTACTTCTTTTATCTAGAGAATGTAGGGGAAATGAAACTATTTAAGATATTTATTTTTTGTGATTAACCAAATAAAAATTAAATCTTTTAATCTTTTAATCGATATCTATTCACTTAAAAGTCTGTTGTGCTAATAGCTTAGAAATGAACAATGAGAATCTCATCCAAATTGGATGGATTGTTAATATGTTGAAATTATATTTGTATGTATGTAATATATTGTTGAAGGATTCTTGATTTATAGGAAGATTTCAGCCTTGAAGGTTCTTTTCTTAGTTCATGAACACATCCTTGAAATAGATAATTTATGATTTTTCTATATCTGAAACTAGCCATTTCTATTGAAATAGAAAATAAATAAGCTGAGGTTGTCAAAGGTTTTTTTTAGAACTATAATGTTAGTTGTAGTTTCCTATATTTCTTGCACTATATGTTATTTGACAGTTAACACGGTTTTATGCACAAATTGCTGTAAGTGCACTAGTTTTTGTATTGATTTTTGGTTGAATTCGAGAGTTCAATTGTTAGTTATGTATGTATGTACAATTATCTGATTACTGAATGCTAATTTGGGTTTTTATGCGATGAAGGAAAGGCGGTGTTGGACCCAAGAACAGCTAGAATGTTGCGTGGCTAGTGAAGGTTGAAGAAAATGGTCCTGTGAGATAAGAATTGCCATCGATCAAGCTTGGTTTGGGGATTAGTGATGGCTCTAGTGGACCAAGTCACGTGACCAGACTGGGGAAGTCTGTGTTTTCGCCTGTGAAGTTGTATGAGTTCCATCAATAGTCTCTGATATTGAAATACATGGTGGCTGGACTTGTTGTGTCATTTGACCTGATTCTTCCCATTTGGAAGAGTGTTGCAAGGTTATTTGGCTCTTCTAAGGGTGAAATCTTCAACAAATACCCGAGTTGTAAGTGGGTTTCGTTTTGGTTTTGCTAATTTATGCGCTTCAAATCTATTTTGATTTAGAGTTTTAGATTTGAAATTTGAGAGTGGGTTTGAGTATGTTTGATCAATTTTACTTGTTTCTACAGATTTATTTGAGAGATTGTTATGTTTTTTTTTGTTTTTATATAATTGGATTGATAAATTTGGTGATGCTTTATTGATTGTAGGATAAATTGTAGGTGAAATTATGTGTTCGATTGTATTTTGTTATGTTTAAATCATTTCATTTGATTTGAATTACGTTTTGG
>JAVXUM010000001.1:20854389-20868178 GCA_035590655.1 Pouteria glomerata
AAAAGCCGACAGCCAACGCGTAAAAAATTTGGCTGCATGTATTCAATTCAATTAGGACTGGTTTCTACTTCACAACAAATAAATATAAACTTTACTATATTTGGGTTTAAGGTGTTTGAATGATGAAAGGTGCAAAAAATTTAAAGTAAAAATGATATGTATTAAAATTTGATTGAAATAAAGTATAAAAAATCAGTAAAAATTTAAATTTTGATAAATCAAACATCTTCTAGCTTGGCAACACTAGTTAAGAATTAGTTTTTGACTACTTAATTTTTTTATTTTTTCAAATGAGTGCTCAATTTTTTTTATTTTTTTTAAATGATCAAAATTATTCTCTTACATTTTAATTTTGTCGATGAAAATGTCAAATTAACAAAAAAATTAAAAAATTAATTATTAAAATTTAACCTTTTTTTCTAAATATAACAAAATTATCTTTTATTAGTTGATTAGTAATCAATTTTTCAAAAAAATAGTTTTTTTTTTTTTTTTTCTCCCCAAAGTAAGCTTTAAAGCTTAGCGGCCGGTAAACGACCTTCACCGTTATTGTTGAGCACGACTTACGCTAAAAAAGAAATTCTTTAGTAATCAATGGTAACCTTCTCTTGAAGGTAATTTGCCAAGTAAAGACTTTGGAAATTTATGTAAAAAAATTGGCAAAGATGTGAGAGAGAGGAAGGAGTAAAACATAAAAATCGCTAATTTTCTTTTTTTTAGTTTGGGTTTTTTTTTCAAGTTTTAACGATTTATTTAATGAAAGAGGTCAATGTCAATGATATTTTAAAATAAAATGGATAAATTAATTTTTAAATATTATAGGATATGAGTGTAATTATTTAAATATTAATGGAGATAAATATAGTTCATTCTTTTTTATTTGACAAAGGCACCATTTAGTGTGATAAAAACAAAAAAAAAATATCTGAAAACTTTTAAAAATTTCTAAAATTCTCTAACATATTATGCCCATCTTGTATTTGAAATCTTTATAAATTTTCATATATATCTACATATCTCAACAAATTTTTACAAACCCTAATATCTTTTTTACAAACTCCAATAACTTTTCAACAAATTTTAAAAAATTAGACATAAATTCATTTAAACGGACTGCAAAAGCCATTTTCATAATTTCTCTCTCTAATTTTTTCACTCAAAAGTCAAAAAGTTCAACAATTTTCACAGAAATTCTAATATAAATCCATGAAAACAAACCTAAAAAATCATTTTTATGGTTCTTTTTCTCTAATTTTTTCACACAAAAGTCTAAAAGTTACAATACTTATCTCCAAAAAAACATAATTTGGGTTCAAAATACCAAATGTCAAAACTTATCCCAAATCACATTTTTTTTTTATTTTTTATCACTCCGAACATTACCAAAGTTGCTAATGGTACAAACTATTTATAATCTACTTTCATGGTAAAAAAAAAAAAAATAATAATAATAATAATAATATTAATAAAAGAGAGAGAGAGAGATTTCAAATCACCTAAATTGAGGTTATGTTTGATTTTATTAATTGAATGATAAGGTATTAATAATATTATCAGATAATAAAAGAAATTGAATATAAAATGGAATTAATTTTTTATGTGATATTATTATTATTATAATTTTTTTTTCTTTTTGTGTTTAATTGATAGAATATAAAGTGAGATAAAAGATGTAATTTGACATAACACGTAACAAGAAATAATTTTGAGCCTTTAGATTTTGGCGAGAAATAATTCTAAGGATGGAGGATATATAATACAACTACTCTTATAGTATTACTTATCCTCATTTTAGGGAATAAGGAGGTGTTTAGATTGGCAAAAATCAACCAAAACTTATTAATTTTTTATATTTTCTTCTTATTAAGTTTCATCACATATTATTTTTACATTAAATTTTTGAACTTTTATTATACTTTTTAATCAATCAAACACCTCTTAGGTAGGTAGTGTAGTTCAAAATTCTAATATTATAAATTAAATATAAAACTAAAGTCAACTTAATAAAAATAACTTAATTTTTTAAAATAATCCGACAAACAAATATAGCCTCAATACATACTTCCGTATTTTTGCCAATTAGGGTAAAAAACTCTTCCACCTCTCTCAATGAAAGGTCTTTTTTTTAATATATATTTTTAGTTCGGTGGATTGTTCCTGTCTCCCGATTTGAAAAGTAATTGAAAGTGCTTTAATTTGTGGAAGACTGAGTTTCATGTGGCCTGATCAAACTAGGAAGATGCCGTGTGTGAAACGTTTTGTTTGAGAAAAGAATAGACTTTCTTTCTTTACCTTAACTAAAAGCAAGAGCCTTGGCACATATGGTAATGTTATACCACAAAAGATTTTACCAACAAAAATTAATGTGGATATTTTTTTTATGTTTAAATAATAATTTATTAAAAATATATTTTAATTACAATAATATACCAATATCACACGAATTACAAATGCATTTTATTATAAATTTTTTCACTTGAATAATTTTTTTTTTAATCTAAAAGAGTATGCCCATAAATGCGTCCCAAATCTTTTACATAATTTAACAATTATTTAGACCAATAAGAGAGTTTGATTTATGTATTCAAACTTGTAACTATAGGTCAAATCACTCGCAACACTAAGATTAAATCTTTAGTTAGATTGCATCCTTAATTTTTTTTCGAAATGAGGGGAAGGTAACATTATTTTCAATATTAGTCATATACCATTGAAGTTGCAAATCATTCTATTCTATTAAAAGTAAGTTTAAACCATTCGGTTATATTTTAATACTTTTATTATGAATCATCTGATTTTAATCAGACGGTCCACAATCGATATTACATACATAAGTAATATGGTGATATTAACATTCCTAAGTCCATCTTTTCTCAAGTGAGTTCCAATTTACATCTTTGGATTTTTTGTCAAAATTTATTTTAAGATTTTATATTTTAATTATAATGATTAAAAATTAAAAATTTTAATTTCTTGCAACGTTTAATTTTTTTTTTTTTTAAGAGCCGACCCCACCTAGTGGGAAGAGGCTTAGTTTGGTTTGGTTTGGTTTGGTTTAATTTTTTTTAAGAAAATTTCTCTTCAAATATTCAACATGCTAATAACATAGTTGATTTGATGAGAAGATTAATATTGTAATAAATTAAAACTTCGATAAGAGCTTTAATTGTTATAATTTAAAAGTTAGACTCGGATGGTGTTTGGATGGTAAAAAATACAAAAAATAAAAAATAAAAAAATTAGTGTAAAAATGACATATGATAAAATTTGATTAGAAAAAAAAAAAAAGTAAAAATTAGTAAGTTTTGATAATCCAAACATCTCATCCAAAGTAAAATTTTACCAAAAATTTAAAAATGCAAACTACGTTTTATGCATTTTTTTTTAATCAATACAAGCACCTGAATTGATTGCATCAAATTATTGGCATTGAGTCATAGGTTTATTATTATTATTATTATTATTATTATAGCATACAAATTAAATTGAAAAATCGAGGTAATAGTTTAATCACCATCGATGTCTATACTTTAATTTATTCAACTAACCAACCACTTTAATGATATGTTTAAAATATGAAATTTGAAGGGAAAAAAAATAAAATTAATAATTTGTATATTTTTTGATATATTTAATCAAGTGAAATTTATTTTTTTAATGTTATTTATTTTAAAAACACGAAGTAGATTTGATTTTTTCAATTCATTTTTTATTTCAACTATTTTCTTCTATTTTTTTTCCCTTTCGTGAAATCATGTTTTAAAAACACATTCTAAAGGTGTGTTTATAGTGATAAAAAATAAGATAAAATGAGATAAAATGAAATGAATTATAAATTCGTAATTTGTGTAGCAAGATAAAAGTAAATAATTTTTAAAAATTTTTAGATAAATATAACAAACTAAATACAACCTAATTGTTCCATGGTGGTAAAAGTAATTACAAAAATATATTCCATTATTATTTATATTTTTGTAATTACTTTCACACGAAAGAAGGATTGATTGCATCGTTAAGATTGCATGATTATGTTGATCTCCATGCATGTGATGTGAACTTCAAGAGACCATTTCTTGTTCTTTATGTTGGCTTAGTAGTATCTGAAGAGAGCGACGCAGAGAGAGAGAGAGAGAGAGCGAGAGAGGGGGGGATCAAATAGTGGTGGGCGCCCTTACTTGAAGGGGACAAACATGAGAAGAATGGTGGTCATTTTCTAGATGGAATTAATTATACTCGAGGCTCCTTTAGACATATATATATATATATAAAATAAAATAAAAAATATTAAATTTTAAAATTATTTCTTTTACAAATTAAGATTCAACAGTTAAAAATTATTTTTTCATTTAACCATTGAGATTATTTTTTATATTTTTAATTCTTACTCAATTCTTATTTAGTGAAGTATATTATCATTTATTTCACAAAACGACTTAAACATTTTAAATTTCACCATATTTCAAGGGTCGAGATTATATGTAAATCAAAATTATCAATTTAAATTCTGCTTAATTATATTTTTAGGAAGCTGAATCTTTTACATTAAACCACTATAATTTGTGTTTTTTTATGGTGGTTATTAAAAATTAATTAGAGAAAGAAAAAGACTAAAACACATATAGTAATTATTAAGACCTAAAGTTTTAGAAAAAAAATAAATTAAAACCATGAATTATCATAATTTTTTTGATTTGAACATTTATTCCAAATTTTTAATTATATAAAAAATTTAATATTAATTTATCTGCAATACCATAGACACGAATTATTACTAATATGTGTATACAATGCCAAGACAATATAATTAATTTAGTAGCTAGTTTTTTCATTTTCTTTATTTATTCAGAAGAGATCAGTAACTGGGTTTCAAATCAATCTATCGCTATCTTATATAAAAAAAAAAAAAAAATGCAACCTAGACAAAAACACAGACACTGCCACAAGTTTAGCGCACGGCCAAATTCAGGTGATGCATCCTTTGTTGAAAAAATTCCATTGTGATTCACAATCAATTCCAGTGTGTGATGTCTTTTGTTCCTACGAGCTTATGCACCATTTCACCACTCCGAAAAAGTAAATAAATAAATAAAAACAGAAAGAAAACAAAAATAAACTTATATGTCTTTTGACTCTTCCAAACGGGGTCAACTGCAATTTAGAGGCGGCTTGGAGTGTTAAAAAAATAAATCAAAAGTAAACTTTTTTGAAATTTGAAGTATAAAAAATTATTTTAAAATAGTGATTAGATGTTTGTATTTGATTTAATATAAAATTGTTACAAATTAAATAAAGTGACACGTGATAAAATATTAGTGGAAAACTTTAAAAATTTTTAAAATTTTGTGAAACTTTTTGATACAAATGTCAGTCTAACTTTTTCAAAAATCTTTCAAAATCCGTTAGAATACACTATAATGGTTTGTTCCAACAGATTTTGACAAATTTTTTAGAATTTAAAAAAATTAAAACTTTTCCAGTTTTTTAAAATTTTTTGAAATTAATTGGAGGTTCAAACAGCATCTTTGCTCAATTTAAGAGTGCGTTTTTTATAAAATTAAAAATCTAATAAATGTTACGAACATAATTGTGAATTTTTTACTTCTATAAATTTTCAATTTTTATATATATCTATCTATAAGCATAATATTTATCATGAAAAATATACATGTATGTGGTTCTGCAATTGGCATCTATTGGGCCTTTATTCAAGGTTATCGCTAGAAAGAGAGGCCACCCAAAACAGACGCAATATTTGTACTAGGGGCCATTTAGCTCGCAAAAAATTAAAAAAAAAAAAAAAAACCCTCCAATTTTTTTCTATATTTTTTTTTCTTACTTTTATCCACTTTCTCTAACTTTTACAAGTTTTCACCAAATAATCAATTAACCACTAAAGTATACCACCTGTCAATCCGTAATGCGAAGTTGTATATGTATATATTTGCATTTTTTTATACTGTCAAGCAACCTCTTAGTGCACATTTAAAGTGCTAAATTTGATCAAAAATTTTCTTTTTTTTCAATTTCTTTTAATTTTCTTCACGCCAAAAATCTTTAATTTTTTCCACTATCAAAAATTTTAAACTTTCTTCAACTCGTATTTTATAGAGAACATCAAATAATCCTAGTTAGATTATGGTTATAAAAATGAAAATAATAACAATAGTAATAATAATAATTGACAAGAAAAAATTAAAAAGGAATAAGTGATTATTGGTAATATCATGTTAGAATGTAGGGCATTCAATTCGTTACACCCCTAGATAAAATAAACAAAGCCGCCTTTAGATTAAATAGGCAGAAAACTGACGGCCCGCCCAATTTTTTTTTTTATTTTTTTTTTGTAGTCTTTAAAAAGAAAAATTTTTAAAGTTAAATGAGCCAGATTAAGAATTCTGAAAATTAACTGAGGCCAAAATAATTAAAAAAAACATTTTGTTTAATATTTTATGCATTTATATATATATATATATTTTGGTAATTGCGCTTATATATTATTCTACTTATACTTTCTTATAAAAAAAATATTTAACTATTTATTAACTGAAGAAACTATTTTCAAGAATTAAATACATTATTTATAAGTCACAAAAGAACAACCTTACTGTTATGCTAATTCTCCTTCACTTTAGATTCAAAACAAATAAATATATCTCAAACTATTATTTTATAAAGTGGGGCAATAATATTAAACCAGAATACTCCATTGAAAATGGAACAGTAAATAGTATTCACCTCTAATTGCTCACTACAAGGTTCTGCATCTCTGGCACTAGCTGAGTGGAACTTAGCCCAGATTCCAGTTGTTTCAATGAACCTCTTAAACCAGTGCAGGCTTGAGAAAACGCTTGGGAAGAAGAAGAGCCTTCAAGTTTATCTACCTCTACCTGCATTTCATCAATAATGCTCCACACTTTCTCCACAACTGTTTTCATAGCAGGAAATTCTTGTGGGGGGTAAAGACAAGCTCCAAGCTCATCAATCTGTGCCCCAATTCCTTGGCAAAGCTTCAACAATCTCTCCAGAGCGTCCACGAGATCATTACCCTTATCCTGGTTTTCCTGCTTGAGCAACACCGTGATGGAACGGATGAGTTCCTTTATGACACCAAGTGCTTCGGACACAACCCCGATAGCCAGTTGGGCGATTTTCATCTCTTCAGGCGAGAGGTCGCTGCCCAAATCAATTTCAAATGAGTCATCACTATCTTGCGGCTCGCTTTCAGCTTTGGTGGAAGACTCTTCAGAAGCTTCATTTGTTGGGTCGGTGGAAGCTAGCTTGAGTTCCTTCATCTCACGAAGGACATCCTTCATCGAAACTGCGACTTGTGTCATTGCTCGACCAACTGCCGTGATATTTGTGGCGGGAGTCTTCTTTAGGGCGGTGCATGCTTCCCATATTGTACCTACCAACTTAGGGACCGAAGCTTTTTGGTCCTTGTTGTGAGATCCTGCAAAATCATTTAGCACAACCAAAACTGTGTTCACTTTGGAAACAAATAGAATGTGACAATATGTTCGGTTAATGCAGGTCTCATTACGATATCCAAGATTCGTCAATCAAAAAGATTTTCCCCAGAATGCTGGTTTGAACCTGAATAACATCGGTAAATGGGGTTAACAGAGCACTAATGTTGCCCAAGGACAACCTAAAATAAGGATCCAATTAAAACATAGAATAAGGGGACTAAAATTACATGTAAATTCATCTTTCGTATCACTGGATAAGACATTAGCAAATAAAGAATGAAGTACATGAGCTTAGTTATTAATTCCAAATAAAACAATTTTGAGCTCTTAACATGTCATATTCTATGGCTTCTTCTTAGTGGAGGATCTTGGGCTTATTAAACATTTGAGGATTATCGCGGAGACACCAGGCTTCAAAACCATAGTGCCTATCAGTGAGGATAAATAAATAAAAAAGAATTCCTTGCCTTCTTTTACAACTTCACAAATTCATATTGATAGGGTGGAGTCATTTTTTAAACTTCGCTCAAATAAGAAGAATTATCCACTTCCAGCAAATCCCATCGTCCCTGCAGGTTTGGAAGCTGGGACTCTGGTTCTGAATACAATAGAATTATGAAAAAAGTTTGAATGTCTTGTTTTGAAAACGTTCTCAGGTAGGTTATCAACTTTCTAATGCCAACAATTATTTTGGCGTTTCACATTGGAAAAAGAAATTGAAAGAAATAAAAGAACCCAAAAAAAGAAAAACAAAAAGTGAGAAAAAGAAACACAAGATATGATAGGTTGAGGCTGAAGGCTGAAACTAAGGACTCTCACCTCTGTCCACAAAAGATTTTATTCTCTCAACATCAACATAAATTGTATCAATACATATACATTGAACCATTGACATTAATAATTAGAGCACAAACGTTGAAGTTAATAATTAGAACACTAACCATAAATATATCTTTTATTTGATTGGCTACACAAGAGAAGACTCTGTGAGGAGGTGATTTGGGTGGGTTTTTTTTTTATTATTTATTTTTCTATTTTATTGTTATCATTTTTTTTCACGCCCGCGTGAGGGGGGGGGGGAACGGGAGGGTGAAAATATCTTGTTTGGAAAGAGGTGAAAGGAATGGAATGAGAGAGGATGGGGTAGAACCAGAAAAAAAATGGGTTATGAAATAGTAGACCTAAGTTAATAACTAATGGAAATTCTGATTGTTTTTTTCTGAACTAGCCTTACTTTAAGAGAAGTCTTAACTCACTCCATTAATTATTTTTTTTTTCTTCCTTTTTAGATAACAGTCAAAATTTTATTAAAAGTATGAAGAAGATGCAAAAACAACCGAAGGTTAGTTACAACTCAAAACTATCATCAAACTATAAAAAATAAAAAACCTCTTATCTCTTTTCCTTTTCCTATCCAACAATATAATGATGAAATAGAACAAATCCTCAGTTTATGAAATGGTGTCTTTGTATCCATAAAACAACTCCTATTCCTCTCCTCCCAAATTAATCAAAGAACACAAAACAGAATAAGATTCAAAATTCGTTTTTGTGTGTTTAGGGAGTCCAACTCCCCACCAAGTTCCAACAAATGATTTAAGTCTTCTCAACGAAGCTCACCCTAAACTGATCCTTGACAAGGCAAAATTCCACAACTCTTCAGCCCATGAGCATTCCACAAACAAATGATCAATAGATTTGGAAGCATTTTTGCAGAGATAACATCTAATCACAATAAGCATCCTACCCTTCAACTTGTCCAAGGTAAGAATTTTGTCTTGGATTGCACACCACACAAATAATGCCACTTTAGGTGGAGCACCAAACTTCCAAATTTTGTCCCACGGAAAACATGTTCCACCACCCCCTGGAAGAGCATTATAAAAAGATTTGACACTGAACACACCAATGCTTGTCAACATCCAAATGGCACTATCATCACTCCTTGTCACTTTAAATAGTATAATGTTTGCATCAACAGAACATAGCTCTCCATCCCCCCATTCCTGCAAGTTCCACCTTAAGTTTCCCAAATAACGTTGCCTCCATCCTGCTTCCCATAGTCAAGGACAGAAGCCTCCTTTTTCATGCCAAAGTGAAAATTGACCTGAACTCATCTTTCAAGCACCTTCCCTCCAACCAATCATCCTCCCAAAATCTCACCCCCATTCCCTCTCCCTAATTCCATAGACATTAACGAGCTAAAAATGGCCATAAGGCCCGTATACTCCTCCAGACCCCTATCCCAAAGGGTCCATTAGATGTTTTGGCTAGCCACTCATCCCGCTCTACTCCACATTTGGTGTACACACCACTTTCCACCATAGCCGCTCCCATGCTAAAGAGAACCTCGATAACCATTTGTCCATTAAGGCTTGATTGAACATCTTTAATCTCCCTATACCCAGACCACCCTCTCTAATTGGTTGACATACATCCTCCCCTTTTACCAAGTCAAACTTGTTCCTTCCCCCCCACACCTTCGCATAAGAAGTCCATCTGCATTTTCTCAAACCTTAGCACTACCTTCCCCCGAATGGGAAAGATGGACATGAAATTACATTAGAAGACTTGAAAAAGTGTTTTTGATAAGAGTCACCTTGGCCCTTTCAAGAGATGTCCTTTCTTTTCTTCCACCCTGCCAGTCTACATTGAAATGTTACTAACCACTTTATACTATAAGCAACAGACTTCTGAGTCTGCGCAGTTACTGAGTAGGAAGAGACCCTCTCCTGCACTCCAAAACAGCACATAAGGTCTTGATCTCAGGCACATCTTCCACAAGAATTAGCTCAGTCTTTCTCATATTAATGTGCAAACCTAAAACCGTCTCAAAGCATAAAGAGGACGCATATCAAGTCTCTCATTTTGCAATGGATCTGCCCTGCAAAAAACAATCAAATCATCCACAAAAAGCAAATGAGAAACCTCCAACCTTGAAGAATCTGGCCTCTCTACAACAAACCCCTCGATGTATCTCCCTGTTCTGTCTTCTTTAGTATTCTACTAAACACCTCCATACCATAATGAAGAGAAAAGGGGATATTGGGTCCCCTTGTCTCAAACCCCAAGAAGCCCCAAAGAAGTGCAAGGGGCCCCCATTGACCAAAATAGAAAATTTAGCTGTCGCAAGGCACCAAAAATCCATTGTCTCCATTTAATCCCAAATCACATTCTTTCCCAAACATGCATAAGGAAGCTCCAACTAACATGATCGCAAACTTTCTCCATGTCGAGCTTGCAAATGATCCCGAGCTCACCACACTTAGCTCTTGCCTCCGCAACCTTGTTGCCTATTAACGTCGCATCCAAAACTTGTCAAACTTCCACAAAGCATTCTGAGATTCTGACACCAACGAACCGCCAACTTTCTTCAACCTTGTTGCCAACACTTTCGATAAAAGCATATAAACCCCCAGCCAAACTTGTAGGCCTAAAGTCTCTACCATCCATTGCAACTCCCTTATTAGAAATTAGTGCAATGAATGTTGAATTAATGCTCTTCCCAAATTTCCCCGTCGAGTTGAATTGTTGGAAAACCCTCAATATATCACCCTTCAAACTATGCCAACAATGAATAAAGGACAAAGACATACCATCCAGCCTTAAGTTTTATCCCCATTCGTGGACCGTAAGGCTTCCCAAATCTCTTCCTCCATGAAAGCCCATCCACCACCCCATCCTCATCAGTAATGGTTGGCATCTCCAAAGAGTTGATTGTTGGCCTCCAAGCTTCCATCTTCTTAAAAAAGTTACGGTAGAAGCCTATAATACTCTCCATGATCCCACCATCCTCCAGAATTCTCCCTTCAATGCAGATTTTGTCAACATGATTGTATCTCCTAGGAGCATTGGGCATCCTAAGAAAATACTTTGTATTCCTATCGCTTTCCTTGGACCACAACATCCTCAACTACTCCAACTAAGCCCCTCCATTTTAGTAATACTTCCACACACACAGCCCCCCCCCCCCCCAACCAAACACACAAACCCCAAAAAAAAAAAAAAAAGAAAGAAGGAAATGTCAATTGTTAAAAACTCTCTCTCCCTTCAAACTTCCTTATTCCTTTCCCTCCCGCTCACAGCTTTCTGCTCTTGTTCAGTAAGAAAGGATATCGTAGATAGCAAAATACCAGGAATATCAATACTACTGGGATAACAACCTCCTAATCAACTCCTCCTCAGATAGAGTCCCCTCCATCTCTTTACCATCTAGCTCTTCAATGTCTCCCAACCGCCCAAAGTCAGTTTTGTTTCACACTCTCAAATTCTTTTTTAGCCTCTTAATCTTCTTGGCCAAAGCATAACTGGGATTTCCTTCTTAGAAGTGACTACTACACCATTCCTAGACAAGATAATTGAACCCTCTTCCTCAAGCCGCATGTTCTCCAATCTAAATGGAACACGATCTCTAACAATTCGATTACAGTTAAGTAATAGTGGGAAATGATCCAAACTGATCCTACGCTAAAGAGATTGCAAAGTCCCGGGAAATGCCTCTTCCCACTCTGTAAAAAAACTAAAAATCTGTCAATTCCAGATCTTCTCCTGGTGTTGAACCAAGTGAATTCGCCTCTTGACAATCATAAATCCACCAATCCCAATTCATCAATGACTTCAGAAAACATACTCATGGAAGCAAAAACCGTGACATCCCAGTCTCTTGTTTGCAGATCTGATCATGTTAAAATCCCCTCCAATGCACCACGAGCCTTCCCATCTATATGCCATAATACTAATTTCTTCCAAGAAAGCGAGCTTCTCCCCATTCTTCATTGGACCATAAACCCCTGTAAAGATCCATCTCAACACCATGTCATGGCATTCAAACAAGCCTCAATTTGAGAAAAAAACCCAACTCCTCATCCACCAAAGATAATCCCACATTAGCAAAATACCACCAGAAGTTCCACCGAAAAATGCAACCACCTCCCCCCCCCCCCAAAAAAAAAAAAAAAATCTAATTATCTTTTTTTTTTTTTCTATTTAAGACTCATGGTGCCTAATCCAGCTTACTCGCTTCTCAACCATTCCCTAAGCACCAGCACAATAGCCTACAAACCATGCACACCTCTTAAACCCATGAAAATTCCATGTTTAGGCTCAAACCTCTAAGATAGTGCCCCTCTCTTGGAGTCAAACTTAAGACCTCCAAAAGAGTCCAAGACCTAGTCAAGTGACCTAAGTCTCTTGGTTCAGATTTCTAATTATCTTGTCATCAACCTCTACCAATTTTGTTTCTTGAAGACAAACCATATCCGGCTTCCACTTCTTCAAGGCTGATTTTGTCGTGGCCCTTTCACCTCCATCATTCAACCCCCTCACAATCCAACTAATAATTTGGGGTTTTGGGTTTCATTTATCACATAATTTAAAAAAAAAAAAATCGTACTTCCACCCCCTCCTCCCTTGTCCTTTCATAATTAATAGAGCACTCCAAAGCCCACAACACCCTCAACCCCTTCCTTCTCTCTGAACTTTTCCAAGGACTCCTCTGAGCTCTAATGAGGTTCCAGCTACATTAAATATCTTTGAAAAGTTTGAAGATTTACTCCTCAACCCCAACACAAGAGATCCCCATGAATTTGCTAAAAGCTTTTTCAACCTTCTCAATACTAATTCCAAATTTTATCCTCTCCTTTTAGCAATCCCAAAAGTAACATTTCCCCCTCTCCCAACACTTCTATATTCTGTCGCGCACAAGCCAAAGGGTTAACCATCTAAACCCAATACCTCATCCTCCTTAGAACCACTTCCTCCATGCATACAATAATTCCCCCCTAACATCTATGCCCTCTCCCTTTTCCCCCTATCCACCTTCCTCCCTACCACCTAATTTGGCAGCTTCAAATCAGCTGCCCTATAGACCTTCTCTCCCACAACCTCTAGAAACAAAGGAACATAGATTGAGGGAGAAGAATGATTACTCCTAAGCACTCTCCTGAAATTATCATCATCAAAAAAAAAAAAAAAAAAACAAATGCATAATGTTTGCACAATTAAGTGCCACCAGAGTTTCTCGTGTCCCTCCTTGACCATTAACCAAAATGCCTCCATCTCTCGACTTCTTGCAGGAATCAAAAACTGCCAAAAACCTCTCCACTGCCTTTACCCCTTGTGAACATCCTCCCTTACACCTATTAGTCCACACTCCATCCAATCCTCCATAATTGTAAACATTGGAGTGAGAAGAGTGCCTTGCCACTCAATGGAGTCGAGCATTGGAACAGAAAAAGCAACAGCATTAAAACAATGATAATCAAAGTTGCTAAAATCGAGATTTTACTTAAAATCGGTAAAGGGTTCAAAAATCGAATCGT
>JAVXUM010000001.1:20874609-20893034 GCA_035590655.1 Pouteria glomerata
GCAAAAAATATAAAAAGAAAATTACAACAATGGGATTGACTTGACTAACTCTCCACTACCTCAAAAGGCCGAAAACTTAAAAATAAAAAAAAAAAAAAAAAAAAAAGTGCGACGATCCTTCAACCAAATTAAAAATAAAATATAAAATAACAAAAAGTGGATGGACACGTGTCAGATCGTAATTTCTTATTTTTTAATACAAAAATAATATTTTTAATATTCAACATTGAAAAAAGAAATTCAAATATTTCTAATAATAGCAAATAATCCATTATAAATTTATACAAAAATGAAAAAATGTTTAACTCGTGTCAAATCTCCAAACAAAAAACAATCACAACAAAATAAATAAATAAATAAAACATATGTTGGACCACTAATAATTCCAAAGACTTTTAGGTTATGTTCGATACGTGGGAATAGAATAGAATGGAATGAAATTCATTCTTACTTTATTTTATTCTCATGTTTGGTATTAAAAAATTAAGTTAAAATACTATTTTATGGGAATAGCCATTCCCACATTAAGTGGGAAAAGGCATTCCACACTTTAAGTTATGGAATAACTATTCCATTGATATCAAAATTTGATCCAAAAAGTAAAAAAATAAAAAATAAGAAAAAACAACTCCTTTATAACAAAATTTTTTTCTCAATTACTCCATTGGATTGTAAAATGACCGTTTTACCCCTTGAACTTATTTTCAAACTAAATTTGAATCCTAACTATAAAATGATTGTTTTAAGCTTAGGTCTTTTTTTTTTTTTTTAAATTCATATTTTGGACTTCTGAAAGGCTAATAAAAACATTCAATTGACATCAAAATTTGACCCAAAAATTAAAAAAATAAAAAATAAAAAAGCAATTACTTTATAATAAAATTTTTTTCTCAATTACACCATTGGGTTATAAAATGACCATTCTACCCATTGGCCTTATTTTTGAGCTAGATTTGAACTTCGGTTATAAAATGATTGTTTTAAACCCAGATCTTTTTTTTTTTCAAATTTGTATTTTAAACATTTCAAAAGGTTAAAAAATATTTATTGACATATTTCTTAATAGTTAAGAAAATTTTAGCCCAATTTGAACATAAATTGTAAAATAACTATTTTACCCCTAACCCATTTTTCTTATTCAAATTTGCGTTTCAAAAATAAAATTTATTTTTATAATTTTTTTTAAAAAATAATGTTAGTAGTTTTTATTATGTTTCATTATATTTAAAATATGTAAGTAAATTATGAAAATTTAAATGTTTATTTTATTCCGATTATTTTCATGTTAGTAACCAAACAAATGAATGGAATGAGCATTTCATTCCATTCCTACCATTTTTCCATTCCCATCTTTTATTTCATTCCATGCTATTCCATTTTTATGTACCAAATATAGCCTAAGTGTTGAGCCACCTCGAATAGTTTCATCAATTCACTTTTCGTTAATTTTTTTCTTTTTTTTTTTTTTTTCCTTCTTTCCAAACAATTTCAAAATAGATAAAAGAAAAAGAATTCCTGAAGAGAAATCCACCTTCCCAAAGATTTGAAAGCGTGAAAGCGGGGAAAAGGATTTGATCCTTGAGTCACTATGGTGGGATGGCAATTCATTTGCCACTGGAACTCACTTTACCCTCAAATTGCTTACATTTGAACATTGATCTTTTGAGCAATTAACACTGCAAAAGGAATGCGGCCTCTAAAGTTAAAATATAATTTTTAGGTTCCGATTGATAACATTTTTATCTTTTGTTTTTTTCTTTATGAATGTGTTTGGAGTGATAAAAAGTGAGATAAAATGAGATAAAGTGAAATAAGTTGTAAATTCGTAATACATGTAGTGAAATAAGTTTTAAAAATTTTTAGATTTTTTTTAAATTTTTTGCAAACCAAACACTACCTATGTTAACAAAATTTTATAAACTCTGAACAAAAATATGTTCGTTAAATTTATTTATATTTTTTTACTTTTAAAAAATAAAAATTTAAAAAAAATGTAAATAGAAAGAAGGTATTTTTGCTCTAAATTTTCTATTGTAAATATTTTGTCAATTTTAAAATTTTATCTATTTTTGTTATATCATAATAAAATAAATTATTTTAATAAATAATATAATTAAATTAATTATATAAGTTAATATGTAATATATATTATACTATTTTTAATAAATAATAAAACTAAATTAATTAATTTAATTTAATATAATAATCAATTTAATTTAATTGAATAATTCATTATTATTAAATTAATTGAAATAAATAACATAATTAATTTAATTTCAGTAAAATAATTATTTATTAATAAATGATTAAATTAGATTAATTATTAAATTAAATTAAATATATATTATTAAATTATTTTAAATAAATATCATAATTAAGTTATTTATAATTAATTTAATTTAAATAAAATATATTTTATTAATTTATTTAATAAATAATTAAATTAATTAATTTAAAGTTAACTAATTAATCTCATCCAATTATTTATTTAATATGAAATATATTTTATTAAATTGTTTTTAATAAATAAAGTATTTAAATTATAATTAATATATTTATATTTACTTAATTAAATGTTACAATAATTACATTTTACTCCATTATTTTTAATAAGTCATATAATTTAATATATTTTATATTTATTGAATTAAATGATTTTAATAAATAATTTAATTAATCTAATTAAATTAAATTAATATAAATATATTTCATTAAATTGAAAATAAAAATTTAATAATTATAAACAAATTATATTTTCAAACATTGTTTCAGTTTTTGTTTTAACAAATAAAAATAGCAAAAGATAAAAAAATACAAAATATAAATAAATAATATAAATAAAAAAAACAACAGCATTATTAAATGAATCCTTAAAGTTGTATTTTTCAAGAACCCCCAAGACGAACAAAAGTGAACACGTTTGGAATTGATTTAGAATGAAAATAAACGTGCCTTTTTAAAACTAAAACCTTTTTTTTTGTTGGGGGGGGGGGGGAGTGACATGATTGTTATAACTAGCTTTTTTACTTTTTTTTTTTTTCCATCCGACATAGTTGTCCTACATAATTTGAGAAAAATCCTAACCCACCCTAAAGTGTTAATGTTAGTCATTTTACAAAAAAAAATACAATGGTTGCAAATGGAACCATGGACCCAAATGAACTATGCTGTTAAGTAGTGTCCACCTAACTGGCTAACTGTATTTGATTTTACACAAAACTCTACTGAAATTTGCGAGAAACTACCAAATAAGATGCACTGCACAATACTCATAAATATCTGAGTATATAAACCCAGCAAGTTCCCCACAAACTCCCACGTCGTTTGACAGCTTAAAAAACCAAAAGAAAATGTCACTCCGTGCTTAACATGCTAATTGCCTTGATGCTAAATTTAAAATTAAAACAGTCAAAAAAAAAAATCCTGTAAACAAAATCTGAGAATTAAGGTACATAAATTTGGGTAGCAGCACACTTGGACCTGGTGACACAACACATTTCAGAGAATCTGAGATCAACCTTACAATTTCTGATGGTTGATTTCCAAACCCAATTAAGAGTTTCACACGAACTTCACCAATCCAAAATTTCACTGCTGGCTGTTGATTTATAAAGACTGCCCATCAGAAGGATGAACCGCTGAGATAGATTGCCCATCACCATTGTCATTGGTCACCGCAGCACGCTCAGGCGAAGGAGGGGGCTGTTCCCTGTGTTCACTGTTCTCGGGATGAAAATTAATGGGGAACTTTGTGACTCTTGGTTTGTCGGCCAAAATGTTCCTTTGAACCCTATCTATCAACACCTTCTGGGGAGGCTCCTCTCTTAGCTGCTCATCATCGTAATCGTTGTTCACGTAGTATCCTACTCGAACAAATTCCTGGCCTAGATAAGAGCACGTCAACAGCAATACCGTGACCCCAATTATATCCTCTTCACGTATTTTTGATGGGTCCGGAGGATCCGCCTGCAAGTGCTCCAATGAGCAAATTACATTAGACGTGGATGAATATGTAGTAAACCGATAGAAAGATACATCCAGACCAATATAAGGACTTCCAATGGGTGGTACCATACAGGTTTACCTCGAAGACAAATCGATAGTTGCCAACGTTAACAGGCCCAACAAGCACGCTCTCTAGAAGTTGGTCGTAAGTCTCATCCTCGGCAGATCCCACATATATGAGCTTCCATTCCAAATCTGCGAGACTTAAAAAAGAGGTTAAGACGTTGGAAAGGATATTTTGGAGGGGGTTGGAAGGGGTCTAAAAACAAATTCAACCAAGTTGAAACCTGACGGCGAAATAAACGTTATCAACAGCCACAGCCAGGCCAATCATAACCATTTGCTTTAAAGAAATATAATACTTAAAATTAAGAAGAAGAGACAGAGGTTTGGCCAATCCAACCATGACCATTCACCTTCTAAAAATATATATATATATATTTATATATTTAAAAATTAGGAAGAGGGGATCAAAATTTTCACTCAAATGCAATTTGACTAATTCAGTTTGATACAATTTTAGTTCAAAAAACCTAAGAATGGAAACCCACCAAAGAAAATCAAGAGGAAACTGATATTCAAAACGTATAATAGTGAAGCATGGAAATATCTCAGGGAATCAACATCAACACAATTGGAACAAGCTGAGACCAAGAATGCAAACACAAAGACCATGAAGTCTATGGCCAGTTTTACAAGCATCCTGCTATGTAACAACTCCATAAGAATACATCTCAATTATATCATGTCTTAAAAGAAGAGGAAGAAAAATGCAAAGGAGAAATGTCAGCATTGATGAGCTTCCAACTACAAACTTTGAGATATTTGGCAAGCCAATTAGAAATTAGGTATCAGGCCAAATAAAGCAGATCCCCAAAGAAATTAGGTATCACGATCTGTTAAATGTGTTCCAAGCAAGTCTATTTCTAACATCATGCAATAGGATGCTAAACTCAGCCAACCCCAAGCAGGAGAGAGAGAGGTGCAGAAGTGGAGTTCAATTTTGCATGTTTAAATTCACTCAAGTATCAGGTGCCGCAGAAGTGGACTTCCAAATAGTGCAAGGTCCAGAAGTGGATATAACTGTAGCAAACTCTACAAATTACTTAAAGAATTCTTTGTTCAACTCCAACAACACTTACATTTTTGTGACAAAATACAAAGTTGGATGCATCATAAGCTTGCAAGATGGAAACTAAGCATAATAGGTATAAGAGCTAGAGGTGGAATAAAATCGCAAGTATAGCAGGTCTCCTCACCGTTTTCAGTGACAGAGATAAACCACTTGTCTCTTATCTCCAAACTCCCTTCCCCAACTATTATTTTGCCATCCTCTACTGTTCCAAACTCTCAAAACTCAAATTTTAAGTAAGCAAAAATTCAATTACACAGGTTACCTCTTTGTTCACCTTCAAATTATATTACCATTGCCACAATTAGCAATTGGTATATATAAACTATATGACTTCTAGATTCTGAGCAAGAAAGGATTTGCTAATTTGAAGCTCCTAATAGTCCCAAGAAATTACCAAATAAATCCCCATATAGCAACAAAGTCCCTGATCAATAACCTTGGTTCTCAAAAAATAAGTTATAGTCCTCCACCTCCTCTTCTCTACACTAGCTATTGCAACTAAGGTAAAAAGCATTACACCAATTAGGACAGGCATAAATGGCACGTTCCCAAATACCCAACACTTATGCTTCAACTGAATTGATATTTTTTTCCTGCCAAGAGATAGTATTGGATTAATCCTCATTGATATTTAACATGCCTAATTCCACACTTAATGACTCAGCATTAATCATTCAGTTTGTTTGGCGATTGTCTATTTTAAATTTTGGTGTTTAAAAAATATTTTCCATAACTGTTGGATGAACTAATGTTGCATGTCACTAGACTCGCTACGTTATCATTTAAGTTCTTTACCACCTTCCCCTTTCAATTATTTCTAAGTAGAAAAGAGATAGGAAGTTAACATCCCTCCCCTTCTCTTAACTTGTGATTAAAAAGTAAAATCTAAGAGTACAAGGCCTCCTCTCCCCAACTTCATTACCATTTTGCGATCAACCATTACTATATTCACACCATATTCCCTCGGCTCCCACAATTTAGTACCCACGCAAGAATTTGTTACATCCAACCACTTTAGATCATTCCAAATACTTGAGAACACTAATTTAGATATCGGTGTCACATGGCCCAAGAATTATCTAGGGCATTCTGAATGATACTTGAGAACACTAATTTAGACACTAGTGTCGCATGGCTCAACAGTTACGTGGGGTATTTTAAATGATACTTGAGAACACAAATTTAGACACCAACGTCACATGGCTCAAGAATTACCTAGGGCATTAGGAATATTTCTATGGTCTTCCAAATTGTCCTAGAATGGTCTAGAGTGTTCTAAACTGTTCCGGAATTTTCTAGCATAGTCCAAAATTTTCTAAAAAACAGTAGAGTGCTCTAGGATTCCCTAGAATATTCTAGAATTTAGTGGAGTTTCTAGAAGTGTCTTGAATATTCTAGTATATTGTCAATATTGTAGATAACCATAGAGTATAGTAGAATATAGGAGAGGTTTCCATTAGAAGTTTTACAAGTGTAAATATCTAAATACTTTGGTGGAGAATTCTAAGGGCAGAATGGAGGATTCTAGGGGTATAATCTCCACCATTGAATCAAATCCAATCTCCATCATTCATTGAGGAGGTGGAGCAATATAAATACGGGTAGGGTATGCTCATTGCTTCTTTTGTGAGCGTTTTGCAACAAGAGGCCGTGTCTAACTGTCACACGGATTGACATCAAACAATTCCAAGCCCATGACAAGTGTCTCGACACAAACAAGCATATATAGTTTATGAAGTTTCTCCTCTGACGTCCCAATTGTTTCATTTCTCATACATTCAAGTGCACGAAAAACAGTTTCAACCAGACCATTTACATCTTTTTCTCATACATTCAAGTGGACCAAAAACAGTTTCAAACATACTATTTACATATAAAAACAGAAGAAAAAAAATGCCTCACAACTTGTTAAATCCTAATCAGCATTCATCACCACACATCCAATCACAAGACCCTACTAATCACCACCAGGAGAAGGATTCAAATTCTAATATGTTGTGCGAATTTAAATTTGAAAACATTTCTTGCACTAACAATTCAACTATCACACCAATCGATAAAAAATGCATCAACTCAAACTGCTTCACACTAAACAAACAAAAAAAATAGTAAACCCTGTCACCTTATAAACCCTAGATTAACCTCAAATCACTAAATCCCAACAAAACCTTGAAATCAAACTGGCGATCAAACGCAGTTGAAATGTAATAGGTTTGCCCATAAGATACATACCGTCTTTGAGGGGTATTAAGCACTCGTAAGAGATTTCAAACTGAAAAGGGTTGAGAAACGGAGCTGGGTTGTCTAACACGGTGACGTTTGTGAGGTTGACTGCGCTCATCTCCTCCAAATGTTACAAAACAAGACGATTGTGGTTCCGTAGACAGGTCAATCGAAACCCTAATTCCAAACCCAACATCAAAACCAAAATCCCCAAACGAATTCGAACCGAAAGCCCTGCAATTGGAAGCAAATAAAAACCGAGCAGACAAAAGTTAGAGATATGTATGCGTGTATAATATATAACATCGTTACCGGCAATAGACGGTGGTCACTGCAATTTGGCGGGAGTTTTTGACATTTTTGGTGGGAGTTTTTGACACCCCCAAGTTTTTTTGGTAATTTTAACACTTCAGGTTCACGTTGAAACCGCGAAGAGGAACATGCTTTTATCTGCATATCATTATTGATTAGGCTTTTAATGCTAGGGAAAGTAATATATGGAATTGTAGAAGAGAAGGGAAAAATATAATGGAAAAATTACTAAAAATAAGTGTGGGAAGCAAAAGGTCATATGTTTCTATATTTTATGATTTTTGGAGCCACTAAATTTGGCTATGGAGCTTCATTATTTTTTTAGTTTTTTAAATTAATTTCAAATAAATTTTAATAAATTAATTCCGAGCTAAACTTAATAGACATAGTTACATCATACTCTTACCATATGGATTTACAATTGCAAAATGACTTAAATATTAATAAATTTGGATTGCAAATCAGAATTATTAGATCATTTTAAAAAATAAAATTCTTGAAGTAAATTTGTGTCCTTCAACCTCTTTTAACCCAACAAATTTTAAAAAATGTGTTTTAAGTTTTGTATTTCTACCATTGTTAAGAGATTATTATTAGAAATTGAAATCTTTTAACAAATTTGTAATTCGAGACAATTTTAGAATCTTTCAACAATGTAAACTAATAATTAAATAATTTAATAGTGTAATTCAATAATATAACACCCAACAAATATATAATTCATTATTAAAATCTTCCAACAATGTATTGTTTTATTCAAAAAATATCGAAATATATTTACCTAAAAGGAAGCGTAGAAGCTCCTTCCATTCCCATCCAAGCTATGAGTAGAAACTTTAAAGGTGATAATCCAAGATATCAATAGAGTAGGATCGGATATTATTTTCTTTGTATCGATGCCTTTGTCAAATAAGTATCCGAATGGAATTGCAATGTACCTAATGATTAATTTAAATTAATTACCACCTTGAGATCAAACCCACCCCCCCTTTTTTTGGTGCAAAACATAAGTACTGCTTTTAAAATAGGAGATTTATTAAATTATTTTACATTTTTCTCCTTAAATATTTTTTATATCAAGAATTTTGTATCAAATAATAAAAATAGATTTTCAATGAGTATTCAATCATTAGGTAATTTAGATTGTAATCAAATAGTAATTTAACTTTATTTTTGAATCCCATTATCTCTTAGTTTTAAGAAAATTGACCCTTTTCAGGATGAGAGGAGATCAGTACTTATCGGTAGGAGTTGAAATTGTTATCCTGAATAATCGCTTGTATCATAACCATTTTGGCCAATTTCTTTGATCATATTGTCATTAAAAGTCGACCATATTTTATGCAACGTAATGAAAAAAAAAAAAAAAAAAAAAGAGTTAAATTGATCTAGAACTACAGAATAAAAGGAAAATTTAAGAGTATATAAAGTACATATAAAAATATTTCTCCATTAAGAGTGCATTAGAAGCAAGGACTCAAGATAGGAAAAAAAAAAAAAATAGGGATTCAAAATTCTTTCTTTCATGTGATTTGTAATGAAAAAATAGAAAGAAAATGTCATGAAATTTAAGAAATTAAAAAAATTAATAAATATTATTTTATTTATAAATAGATTTTATTTTATTATATTTTTAAATTTATTCAAATAAGAATATATATTTAAAAATTTATATTTCCTTCACATTTGTCTACTTTTTTAATTCTTTTTTTTTCCCTTCATATTTTATTTCAACCGTAAAAAATATCATTATAAATCTACATACATATCAACAAAAAGAAGGAACAAACGTTTCAGAATACGTAGCACTCTAGATGAATTAACTCATTCATTTGGTATGGGGTAAAAGGAAGTAAATATGATCTTAAAAAAATTTATTTTCTAATTATGATTTCTATATTTTATAAAAATTTAAATGATTTGATACTTTAAAATTTTAAATAATTAAATATTAATTTTTAGAGAACAAGATAAAAAATGTAAAATATTATGAAAACAAAGCATTAACAATTATGTTCATATTATTTATTTTCTTAATTTTTAATTCTATATCAAATTTTTTAACTAATATTTTGTCATCCAAATTTTTTATCTTGGTAAAAGGAGAAAAGAAAATACAAAAATGATGGAGGTACATTAAGTGAAAAAGGAGAAAAAGGAGGCCCACAACACTTTTTTTGAATAGTTGACTTAAAATTTAATAGTTATTATTTATATATTTTTTAATTATATAGTATATGAATATATTTAAACTATTAAATTTTAATTCAATGATTTATAAAAATACTATCACCGAGCTAATATCAAATTTGCTATCAGTCTCCTCTAAATATGAAAAAGGGTCCATTTTATCAGGTTAATAATAACTCCTTTATTAAAACATAACAATCAGAATATCAACACTTTACTGTAAATTTTTATAATATATTTAATTCTCTAATTGATGAAAACCTAGTATATATAAAATGTAAAATAATATTTAATGTAACAAACATATAATATTTAAACATTAAAAATAAAAAAAAATATTTAGATACCTAACTTATATAGCAAAGTGACTCATTTTAAGTTTGTAAAAAAAAAAAAGTGTGACAAAGGTCAATTCTTTAAATAAAAATTAAAAATAAAACACAAAAAAAAAAAACAAAAATATGTGACGTGCCAAACCACTACAAAATCATCAAATACCACTAATAACAGTAAAAAAAAAAAAAAAAAAATTCATTATAAACTTAGAAAAAAATCAACATGTGTTAATTCCCCAAATAAAAAATAAAATAAAAATATAGAACACAGGTGGAATTGTAAATAATTATTAAAATATTTAATGTAAAATTACATTTAATATCTAAAAATATACGAAAACATAACCCAAAAAAATTAAATAACTACATGTATCGACTTCAAGCGAAGTGTCGTGGCAATTCCTTGGTTACCTTTCATATTTTGATAGATTAGTGAAGATAAGATTCGTGCCTTCCCAGTGATGAAAAGCAAAAGAAAGTCAGGGCAACGGAAGACCATTTGGAACTTCCAAAAAAAAAAATAATAATAATAATAATAATTTTTTAGCGATTTTTATTTTTTTAGCATTTGACAATACTTTAAAAGTTATAAAAAATTATTAAAAATTTGTCTAAACTTTTACCAAATAGCAAAATGTTATTAAAAAAATTTTTAACTTTTTACCAAATAACTAAAAATTCATAAAATTTATTAAAAATTTTAAATTTTTATCAAAAGCATAAAAAATTACACCTAATAATGTTTGTTAAAAAAATATAAAAAATTCTTAAAAAATTTTGATTCCAAATAGGCCCCAAAAGGAATTCTTAAGGGGCCTTCTCCACTTTCCCAATTTTGGGGGCAACAATTTAGCTTTCACTTAATTTTTCACGTTCACTATTAATTTTTGTTTAGAAAGAGGTGAATGAAAGAAAAAAGAAGAATGAAAGAAAAAAGAAAAAAGAAAGATAGCTTATTCATCTTAATTTATCTTCATTGATCAAAATTTTTTTCATCCCTTATTTAGGATGTAATGAGTGGTAAAAAATTTTAAATCGTGTTTTTATTTTAATATTTTTTTATTATTTTTACAAAAATATTCATCGCACAGATAAATATAATTTAAAAGGTAAAATAATATTTTTAATCATATTTTTACTTGACTCTTTGTTCACCTTCTAATCTCTAAAAGAAGGAAATAGAATAATTAGTTTTCCCTTTAAAATATATTTTAGTTTCCTTCTATTTCCTCAAATTTACTTCTTTCTTTTCTTCACACGCTAGTCTCCCAAACAAGGGGCTATCCTGATTAATGTATGATTGATTATATCAAAATTTTCCTTTCTCATTAACATCTTGATTATAGTATATTAATAAAGTCTTATTTTTTTCTCATTTCCTTAATAAAATTAACTTTCTTACCTTAATAAAATGAGAATCAAAGAAATAAAAAATATAAATCTACTGTATATATATTCTTGACAAATTACAATAATTATATAGAGCCAAGGCTCCATCATGATATCCTAAAATGAAGCTAGCTAGTAAGAGATTTCCCATAATTAAACTAGTAAAATGGAAACAACCTAATCTATTCATACAAGCTTATACATGACGAAGATGTACGTGAGTCATGTAACTTAATTATGGTAATCACGTAATGTGTAACGTGAAATTGGAGCATAAAGTGTCGTAATGCTCAACTTAGAAGAAAGTTTTGATGAATATGTCAGCTGATTATGTCTTAGTCGGTAAATGATGTAACGTAATGAGGTCTGCTCAAAATATTTCTCAAATCAGATAACAATCAATTTCTATGTTTTTGTTACATAGTTGTGGGCAATATGTAATGCAACATGATTGTCACAATATAATAGCATTGGTTGAGGTTGGTGAACCGTTAGATGCTAAAAAAAAGTTTTCAATTATATAAGTTCATATGTAGTAGAAGCAATTGCACTATATTTAGCTTTTGTAGATAAAAGCGGGACGATTGTTTGCTTCTTAATCTAGTATGAGCCTAAGGTAATGAAAAATTTGGTAGTTAAATAAAGTATCATGTGGCAACTAGCCCAATCTGAATCAAAATATGTTGAAATATGGAAAGAGCATGTGAGTGAGGAAAAGATCATGGCTAGAAATTGTCTTCAGCTTGCAACATGAAGGGCAACATAAAATGAGGAGCACACATAATTTGACTAAGCAAGTTGAATATGAATGTGATACCAAGTTATGAAATTGTAAGATATATTAAGTGGATAATGAGATGCCGATATAAGCTGCAATCTAGAAGTAAAAGACTATTAGAGTCGAATAGTGTTTTTTATTTTTAACTCAAGGAATCGTATAGTTTCAAATGTTGCTCCATAAGGGATTTTATAAGGCGACATTCAAGTTGGCAGGCATCATTTGAGAAAATATAATCAATCTATGAATTTCGCATTACTAAAGTATTTATTAAGAAAAGAAAAAATATTTTATTATAATGAAAGTGCATTTTTTATCTTCCTATTTCTCTAATAGATATCAATAGGAGGGAATTAGGGGTAGAAACGAGCCAAATCGAGTCGAACTTTAACTTGTTCGGTTCGGCTTGAATTTTTTAAACTGTACTCGAGCTTAATTTAAACTTTTATATAGGTTCAAGCTCGAGTCTAAAGAAGAATTTAGATTCGATCAAAAAGAATTTAGGCTTGAGCTCTATCACGCACCGAATCTCGTGACCCAGGGGATGAGTAATTCAATATACAAACCATGCATTAATAGCCCATCCCTTGATCAGAGCAATGTAACAACTCTGAAGTAACATCCAAAACAGATAGTAATATAATATAAACTAAACCCTAGCTACTATCACGTTATCATGTTCCAACAAATCCCACCATAAATAATACATAGCATAAGTCTTATAGCCTTTACAACTCAATTGAATAAATTTCTCACTTAAATAATATTATAGTTCCAAATAAACATTTGACAAAAGTAAATAAAACTTTTATGCCTAAAATAGCTTATGCACGTCTAATCCCACCAAATGCCCACCTAGTTCTTAGGATCTACTCTTGTAACAAAGTCTGTAGGGACGTGAGCATTGGTCCACTTAAAAGCAGTGTAAAGCATTAACATGAAACAAATCATTGCAAGTAATTCAATAACTCCAATATAATCATAACTCATATCACAAAATAAGTACAGGATCATCATATATATGAATAGTAGGTCTCAACATCATCATAATACATCATTAAAATCAAGTATCAAAATCATCATTCTCTTTCTCAACATTATATGTTGTTATTACTGTTCTTAGCATCCTTTTCACCAATTTACAATTACATTCTCATTCATTATCAAATATCATAATCATCATCATAAATCTTAATATTTAACTCAATTATTATCTTTCTTATTCTCATCATTGTCAAACCACATTAACATTCTCATTTCTGTTTAGATTCATGGGATGCGTATAACCAACGTCGTTGTTTAGGGCATTTAACCACAGGGCCATTATTAGCAACATTATACGTCATAGTTTAGAGCTACTATTAGCCACAGGGCCACAATTAGCCAAATTATACGTCGTCGTTTAGAGTTACAAATAACCATAGAGCCACGATTAGCCACATTATACGTCATGTTATAGGCTACTAATTCACTGGCACAAAGACCAATCATTACATAGGTTTTGGGACTTCCAACCTTAGGGTAACCTCAGTACCTTTCCTATTTTCATATACCCACTATTCTCGTGTTTCAATGTCTTTTATATTTTCTCTTTTATCAATCTCATTTACATTATCATCTTCATATTACCATCCCATTCAATCATATAATAATAGGCATAATCATTTCATGAACACCATCATCTCATATAACTATAAAAGAATTATCATCATCATCTCATTAATATCATTATCTCATATAACCTTGAAACAATTAATATTGTCATCATCATCTCATATAACCATAAAACAATTAATATCGTCATCTCATTCAACCATATAATAAATAACTTTAATATAATAACCAATATAACAATTACAATTTAACTCAACTGACAAAAATCATACTGTATCCAACACTTCATTAGATAACCAAATTATCATACATATAAGCCTTACTTAAGTAAATTAGCAAGTTTTCAGTCTTATGTGTTTAATAAATAAGATAACTTAAGCAAATAATTAAAATTTTAGCTGTTTGGGGGTGTCTTGGCGCCCTACTGAAATACCCAAGCTCCCCACTGAAAGCATTGAGACTAGACATGCACCTCAGGCACCTCACTATGATTACAGAGACCAGACAAGTCACCTCGGGCGCCTTAGTAGGGGCCTCGGGTGCCTGATTAACTTCCAGCCAAAACAACCAAGATAGGGTGCAAATTTTTGGGTTTCAAACTTTGCCAAATCCCATATATAATCTAAAATCTTGTTTTTAGTGTTGTTTAGGACCTGTTAGGCTTCAAAAACTTAATCAAAACTAGATTAAATTATCTCATTCTCTTAAAATTAAAATCTTAGTCTCGAACTACATGTACAAATACACACTTTTTTTTACACTCTTTGAATATCATCTTCAAGCTTCCAAATTCTTAAATAATCATCATAACAACATTTTCTAACCCATTACATCTCATATATCAAATAAGAGGCTAGAAATTCCGACCTTGAACAGAGTTAAGTAAGAAGATGACTAATTCTTAGTTTTTGGGTTCCTAACCTTGACTCAACAAATCTTCTTACCCTTTGATCCAAACAACAAACCAACCATATAGATATGTTAATTTAATACTTAATTTTATCTTTACAAAGTAAATTTGAATTTGGTGAAAGTTAGAGCCACTCTCTTAGTTTCTCCTTGGTCCCTTTCTTTTCTTCTCCCGATTCTCTCTTTTCAAGCACCAAAGTCTCTCTCTCTTCTCTCTCACACCTAAATAAAAGCCCCATCTTGCTATCTAAGTAATGCACAGTGGCTTATTACTTCCCCCTATCCCCTGGAAGTGATAGGAGTAAGCTCCTAACTACGCAAACCAGAACTACGTCAATTCTGTCATACTTTACTCAGGTGGGGCAATCCACTGGGCACCCCAAGCGCCCCATTTGGCCCTGGGCACCCGCCCCTTACCTAGGGCATCGCTCTGCACCCTTTTGAACCAAAATGTCAATTTTTAGGTTATTTAACTTATTATTCTAAAAACTTTCGACTATAAGGCATCTTTAATGACAAATGCTGCTTAATTAACATATTATTACATCCAAAATATATTAGAAACCATTAATTTATAATAATACAGAATTCTGGGATATTACAAACTCGACTTGCAAATAGTTTGATTAAATCAGGACAAAATCATTTTAGTTTAAAATATAATAAATAAAATATTAAAAAAATCAAAATATTAATAAAAATAAATATATATTATTTTATTTAGCATACTGCGCAAGCTATCTAGCACCCTCGCCAGTTTTCGAACTGAGCTTTTCTTGACTCCAACTTAAGCTTAATCTCAAATTTAAACGAGTCATAAATCAAGTTCGATTCAAACTTTTTTTTTGATTTGTGGCTCGTTTTAATCTCGAATAGAGATTAAGCCAAATTTTTTTTGAGTCGAGCTCGAATAACTCGCAAATAATTCGATTCGTTTTCAATCATAGAAGGAATAATTTCCCTTTCCTTATCTCCACTCTATCTTAAATAATTTTCACTCCCTATATTCTCATTAAGGGATCACTTCTTCTCCTAGTCCTGTCCTAACATCCTTTTAGATGCAAGTTTTTTTTTTAATTCCCATTTAAAAATAAAAATTATTTCTTAAATTAAAATACTGTCATAAAGTATTTATTAAAAATGTATCAATTTTAAATCAAACAATGTTATATATTAGCCTTTACTATCATACAAATATAATTAATATACAAATATAATTAATATAGAATATGGTATGTAAATGGAGTTAGACTTATTCTCGTACTTGTTTCAGAATTACTTAATATTCTTATTCTCGTCTCTATTCCTAAAAAAATATATCTACGTACTATCGTAAGGCTTCATTTGTAAGTTTAGGAGAGAGGAAAAAAAATAAAACATTAATTAGAAGAGAAGAGAGGAAAAAAAATTATATTTTATTTCTATTTGTTTGTAAGTTTAGGAAGGTAAGAATAATAAATTTTTTTTATTTGTAAGTTGAGAAGAAATGAAAGGAAAAGAAAAGGTAGATGATTATTTTGTTATTAAATTTTTTGAAAAATTAGAGTGTTTATTTAGTCATAGGACATATTTGTAATTTATTTTTTCATTCTTTATTTTGAAAGTTTCATTAATTCACTTTTATATTCTCTTAATTTCTTTCAATTTTAGGAAGTGAAAATTTTAAAAATTTAACACTCACTCTTCTCTCCTTTCTTTTTTCCATTTCTTCTATTTTCTCTCTAAAAAACTTATAAACAAATTATTTATTCTAAAATCTTTTATTTTCACTTATTTTCTTTTCATTTTACTTCATTTGAACAGATTGTAAGCGGGTAATAGGAATACTTAATAGGGACATATATTTTTGTCATCTCTAATTTTTAAAACTTTTTTAACCAAATTTAATTTGTGATGCATATTTTTTTTGGTAATGATGCATAATTTTAATTAAATTTAATAAATTAAGTTAATTTTGTATTTGAGTATAAATTAAGAAAGAATTATGCTTTAAATTTTAAATTAGAGGGAATAATGTGCTTTCGAGCTAAACATAAGGGATGGAGGGGCGTTTGAAAGTTTAATTTTTATTAGTTTTTAATTGTTTTCATTAAAAGTTAGTAAATTTATATTAAAAATTAATAAATTTATGATAAAAATTAGTAAATTTATGTCAAAACTTAATAGATTATGTTAATTTTTTTTTGCCCGAAACGGTACCAAATTGTAATTATTCCTTAATTTTACTACAGGCAACCCCAGAGTTCATCAGCTAAATACACGGGATTCTCTGTATTTCTTTTTTATTTTTGAGAAATACCAGGAGATATAATTGGAGGGAATTTAGGATTTTTGCTCGAAATTTTATTTTACTCAAGTAGCGTAAAATAATGAAGTTTTTACGAGAATAATAACGTCGTTTTATCCATAATGCTAATAAAACGACGTCACTTCAGTTCGATCCCAGACATCGATCCCCAAGCCTCGGTGTCTAGATAAAGAGCGAGAGAGTCATACAAACCCTAGCTGTCTTTACTCTCTCTGTACTACCGGACTATGGCTTCTCGGAGGCTGTTTTCTTCTCTACTCCGATCGGCCGTGCACCGATCGCCGTCCAAGCCCTCCTTCAGAGCCCCCTCGCCATTCCCCTCCCACCGCCCTTCTCCCAAGGGCTTCCTCCTAAACCGCGCCTTTGACTACGCCACCTCCGCCGCGGCTCCATCGCCTCCGGCGGGTACGCCGCCTCCCGCCAAGACCGGAGGACCGTCTGGAAAGATCACTGACGAGTTCACTGGCGCCGGCGCCATTGGGCAGGTCAGCCAGGTCATCGGAGCCGTCGTTGACGTGAGGTTCGACGTTGGCTTGCCACCGATCCTGACGGGTCTGGAGGTCCTCGACAACTCGACCCGGTTGGTGTTGGAGGTCGCGCAGCACTTGGGAGAGAACGTGGTGAGGACTATCGCTATGGACGGGACTGAAGGGCTCGTGCGAGGTCAGCGAGTGCTGAACACTGGTTCGCCAATCACTGTAAGATCTTGATCTTTGATCTGGTGAAGCTTATTGTCTCAATTCGCTGACATTGTATGTAAAGCGTTGAAAATTTTGCTGGTGTGATGGATTTTGTAACGTCAAGATGAAGATCTTACTTTTAGCGATAGATCCTAGTGAAAATTTTCAATTATAGTTCATTTGACGATGAGATCTATTGTTGTGGGCCTTGTGCAGTTGTGCTTATTGACCGGATTTGTTGGATGAAATTATATATACATCATATAATTGGAAGTATATGATTATGGGTACGCTATTCTGGTGCTGGAGGGGTAAATACTGATAAAAAGACCTGAAATTGTTGGGAATGGATTATTTTAGCTTTTGGTAGCAATTTTTATTCCATTGGGAAGAAAAAATTCGCTTTTTTTTTTTTTTCTTGAAGACAGAGCTCAAGTTGTGTGGCAATGGCTACTCTAGTAAACTTCAGCCTTCAGGTACTCCGTAGGGCTGAGTTACTTGAGGTGAATTCTGTCAGTTCTTTTTTTTTTTTTGGGGGGGGGGGGGG
>JAVXUM010000001.1:20920868-20939768 GCA_035590655.1 Pouteria glomerata
GATATATAAGAGCACCAATTGCACTAAGATATGGTATTTTAGGACCAAGAAGTTCTTCATTATTTTCTTTAAGATGAAAAGGATCTTTCTTTACATCTAATGATCGAACCACCATTGGAGAACTCAATGGATGAGCTTTATTTATATAAAATTGTTTTAGAATCTTTTTTGTATATGTTGACTAATGAACAAGTATTCCATTTGGCAAATGAATAATTTGTAAACCAAGATAAAAGTTAGTTTTGCCAAGAGCTTTCATTTCAAATTCTTTCTTTAAATAATTAGCAACTTTTTCGAGCTCTTCTAGAGTTCCAACAAGATTCAAATCGTCAACATATATTACAATAATAGCAAATCCAAACTCTGATTTTTTTATAAAAACACATGGACACACTGGATTATTTACATATCTTTCTTTTAAAAGATAGTTACAAGACAATTATACCACATGCGTCCTGATTGTTTTAACCCATACAAAGAACGTTGAACCCTGATAGAGTAAATACTTCTGGGTTTTGAATTATTTGCTTCAGGCATGTTGAATCCTTCAGGGATTTTCATATATATGTCATTATCTAATGATCCATATAAATATGTTGTAATTACATCTATTAGACGCATGTCAAGTCTTTCAATGACTACCAAACTAATTAAAAATTGGAATGTGATTGCATTCATTACAGGAGAGTATGTCTCGTTGTAGTCAATTCCTGGTCTTTGTGAGAAACCTTAAGCTACAAGTTGTGCTTTATATCACACAATCTCATTCTTTTCATTTCGTTTTCTCATAAATACCCACTTATATCCAATGGGTTGCACATTTTTTTTGTGTTTGGACTATAGGTCAAAAAACTTTATGTTTTATAAATGAGCTGAATTTTGACTCAATTGCTTCTTTCCACTTTGGCCATTCAGCTCTACGTCGACATTCTTCGACGGATTTTAGTTTAGGTTCATCATTTGAAATATCAAGAGCAATGGCAAATGAAAATGCGTTGTCGACAATAATTTGATTTATATTCCATCTTGCCCTTATTGAGATTTCATTATTTCCACGTACTTCTTCCTTTGCAAGGGTCTCTTCTTTTTCAAGATTAATTTGTTCCTCTTCTAGAGGTATTTCTTTAGTTATTTCATTTAGATGTTCTACAGTTGTCATCTCTTCTGGAGTATCAATTATTTCAAGAGTATTAGTCTCCTTCTGTAATTCTTGTGCCTTTCTCTTTCGAGGAATCTTATCTTTTGCACCGATCGGTTTCCCAGTTCAAGCGTGGTTTAAATTTATTAGCTGCTCTTTTGACAGATTATCCTACATGGACATCAATTTTAGCTGGATTGTTTGTAACTAGTATATGCAATTTTATAACACGTTTTGTGTTGGTGAATGCGTCTGGCAACCGATTTGTAATAACTTGCAATGAAATGATCTTTTGAACTTCTAATTCACATTCATATGTGTGAGAATCAAAATGAGATATTGTTTTAACATTCCAAAGAATCTCATTTTGTTTTGCAAGTGGCTTATCAAGCACTTTATTATCTCTCCCTAATGGTAGAAAAATATGCTCATCAAAATGACAATTTGCAAAACGAGCTTTAAATACATCACCTGTTACAGGCGCAAAATATCTAATAATAGACAGAGAATCATAACCAACATAAATACCCATTCGACATTGAGGACCCATTTTAGTACGTTGCGGTGGTGCAATAGGTACATATACAACACAACCAAAAATTTATAAATGAGAAATATTTGGTTGATGGCCAAGGACAAGTTGTAATGGTGAATACTGATGATAAATAGTTTGACGAACACGAATTAACGATGTAGCATGTAATATTGCATGTCCCCAACTAGAAACTAGTAATTTGGTCTTCATAAGTAAATGTATAGCAATTGATTGAAGACGCTTGATAAATGATTCGACCAAACCATTTTGTGTATGAATGTGGGCAACAGGATGTTCAACATCAACCCCAATTGACATGCAATAGTCATCAAAAGTTTGTGACGTAAACTTATTAGCATTATCAAGTCTAATAGATTTAATAGAATAATCAAGAAATTATGCTCGAAGTCTAATGATTTGGGCAAGAAATCTAGCAAATGCAATATTACAAGTAGAAAGTAAACAAATACGTGACCAATGTGTGGATGCATCTATTAAGACCATAAAGTAATGGAATGGTCCACATAGTGGATAAATTTTTGGGAGGGGGGCACAAATATCTCCATGTATACGTTGTAAAAAACTAGTAGATTCAACAACAATCTTTGAAAGTGATAGTTTAACAACTAATTTACCTTGTGAACAGGCAACGCATGTATAATCATTTGTCAAAAGAATCTTCTGATTCTTTAGTAGATGTTCATGTAAATTTTCAACTATTCGACGCATCATGGTAGATCCTAGATGACCAAGACGATTATGCTAAATTCTAAAGATATTTGGATCAATGCACTTCTGGTGCATCACAATAGGTGATTTAATGCTTTGAATAGTCGTGTAATATAATCCTGAAGAGAAAGTAGGAAGTTTCTCCAATATATGTTTCTGGTATGAACTAACTGAAGTAATACATAAATATTCTTAATTATATTCAGTTATAGTTTCAATATAATATCTATTATGACGCAAATCTTTAAAACTTAGCAAATTTCTCTTAGATTTGATAGAATATAAGGCATCATCAATATAAATTATGTACATTGTTGTAATATAATATTAGCTCTTCCGGAACCTTCAATCAAGTTTGTGATGCCAGATATTATAATTATATTAAACTTATCTAATGTCAAATTTGTAAATATTTCCTATCAAGTAAAATAGTGTTAGTTGTGGTACTATCGGCTAAACATATGTCCTCACCATTCATTTTGGACTCATTCAATCTGTTGATACAATCCATGTCGCATAATATCGAAACATAAAGTTACTAATTTTATTGAAAAATATAAAAGATTACATTGCGTAATATAAAATATAATAAAACAAAACATGAAAATAAAGCTAATTAGTGTGGACATTTCCATCACCAATTAAATGATTAATTTTTCCACTAGGGTCTTCAAATAAATTAAAAACATCAAGGTGAGTAATATCCATGCGATGATTGTAAAGTTCATTTCCACATTTTTCCCTTTCTCATTCTCTTTCTCTTTCAATGGGGCTTGATAAAGATCCACCAAATGTTTGGCTGTACGACAAGTACGATACCAATTTCCTGACATACCACACCTAAAGTATTTATCTTCATAATTCTTGGGAGGCTTATTTTGTAAATCCTTTCCCTTTTCCTATTTTACTCCAACATTATCTCACTTTTGGTGATATGGTGTGGTATTTTTATTTTTCAAATTAGAGAAATTGTAACTTCCACGGTAGCCTCCATGATTTTGGTAATTTCTACCACGACCACGTCCACAATTATAATCACGTTTTTTACTATGAAATGAGGCCACATTCGTTTTAGGGAATGATGTAGAACTAGTTGGACAAGCTTAATGATTTTTCATAAGTAGCTTATTATTTTGTTCAACCACAAGAAGACAAGATATTAATTTAGAATATTTTTTAAATTTACGCTCTCGATATTGCTGTTGCAGGAGAACATTTGAAGCATGAAAAGTAGAATATGTTTTTTTTCTAACATATCTTCATCGGTTATTTTTTCACCAAATAGTTTTAATTGAGAGCTGATTTTAAATAATGCAAAATTATACTCACTAACAATTTTAAAATCCTACAAATTCAAGTAGATCCATTCATAACGAGCTTTTGGGAGGATTACAGTCTTCTGGTGCTTGTATCTCTCTTTTAAATTATTCCATAAAACAAATGGGTATTTTACCGTGAGGTATTCGGACTTTAATTCTTCATAAATATGATGACGCAAAAAAATCATTGTTTTTGCACGATCCTACTGGGATGCTTGATTTTTTGCTTTAATGATTTCACCAAAATTCATTAATTCAAGGTAAATTTCAGCATCAAGAATCCAAGATAAGTAATTCTTACCTGTAATATCAAGAGCAACAAATTCTAGTTTAGTGAGGTTGGACATTTTTACAATCACTATTAAAACAAATAACATTTTTTTAGAATAAGAATAATAACAAAGATGTAAATATAAAATTACCTTGTAATATATTTAAATATAATATGATCTTCAAGATCAATTGATTTAAATATATGTGAAATATATATGATAATTATCTTCTAGACCAATATATATGGTAATAAATATAAATATGATCTTCAAGATTATAAATAAATAAGATCATGATCTTCAAGATCAATACATAACAAAAAAAAAAAAATAATAATAAATAAAAAAATAAAATCTTTAGGATTAAATACTAAAATAATCTTTAAGACCAATACAAGTTATTGTGATCTTTAGAATCAACATAAAAATAAATTTGATATTAATATATAAAATTTATGATATTTAAAATTAATATGAGAATGGATAGAAGTAGAAGAATATATATAAAAACAACTATTTCATAATTTCCTTACATACCTTGTAGATCAAAAGAAAATTTTTATAGTAAAACTTCTTCTTCTTCTTCTCAGTTGGTTGAAACTTCGTGCTGATAATGTGTTATGAAATTATCCAAAAATGCAACTCTAAAACTTTTATAGAATTGGAATATTCAAATTATCATTTTATTATTCATCAATCTATATCTTTTATTTCACAAGATCACTTTCAATAGGTATATAATGTGCATTCAATAATAATGATGAGAAAAAAATTCAAACGACGGTATTACATATAACAAAAAGTTGAGAGTTACGATAGAATTATGGTCAAACTATTAATCTATTAATGGGTTTATAACATATGTATAGATATTAACACGACAGGGATAATTTTCTTTGTAACAGAAATTGACAAATTCCACCTTGGCACAAAACTCAGTGATTCTCCAAAACTTGCGGGGCAAAACAGTCAATAAGATAAACTACCAATTCCCATCCCCGTTTCCTTACTTCATCCAGAAGAAAAATCTGGAAGTGAGAAAAAAATCGATTAATTGATTTTATTGACTTCCCTCTCTCTTCGCCTCTCTGACACTCCAATTCATCAAACTCGTCGTCTTTTTCCCCCTTTTTCTTCTTCATCGTGTGTATATTGATATCATTTCAATTAATCAGACGCTGTCCGATCCAAGGATTCACCGATCATGGCCGCCCCGGCGTCGTCGTCAACGGCGGCAGCGAACATCATGCTGGCCATCTTCGAGAAGAAGGCAGCCTCCGTCGATCTCTACCGTCCGCTGCGGAATTACATAGTCTTTAACTACTCGGAGCGCGAGGCTCAGAATCTAGAGGACGACCTCCAAACCCTCAAGCAAATGCGAGCCGATCTCGAGCGCGCCGCAGCCGACTCCCTCGCCGGCCGGCGCGACCTCTTGCAGAATTACTACAGAGCCCTCTGCGCCGTGGAGTCGCGGTTCCCGATCTCCCCTGACAAGGACCACGTCAACGCCGTGACCTTCACGTGGCACGACGCCTTCAAGAACAAGCACAAGGCGTCGCAGCAGAATATCCACCTTGAGAAGGCTGCCGTGCTGTTCAATTTGGGGGCAGTGCATAGTCAGATTGGCTTGACGTTTGACCGGTCTTCGATTGAGGGAAGGCGGCAGGCTTCGCACTCGTTTATTGCAGCGGCAGGGGCGTTTGCGTTTCTTAGGGACAACGAGTCAACGAAGGCGTCTATGGGGAGTTCAGCGACTGTGGACATGTCGGTGGAGTGCGCCGGCATGCTGGAGAGGCTTATGTTGGCTCAAGCGCAGGAATGTGTCTTTGAGAACACTATTGCCAAAGGGAGTACTCCTGGGGTTTGTGCAAAAATCTCAAGACAGGTCTGTATTTTTTTTTTTTTGGGTTTCTAGCTCCTGAATTGTCAATATTTGAGACTTTCGAGTTGATTACTGTGAATTGTTTTATGGCTCATCTGGGATTCTGAATTGTCAAATTTGAGACTTTTGAGTCTATTTCTCTCAATTGTTTTATGGCTCATCTGGGAAATGTGATTTTGTCCCATTCGACTGGAAAGTATTTTAATTTATGGCTTCTCTGGGAATGCGATTTTCTCTTATTTCACTGAACTGATGTTAGATTTAGACAAATTATAACCAATATGTCATGGATTTAACAGCTGATGTAATGGGATGGGATTTACTTGTGGCAATTATGCCATGAAGCACCATATGGTGGGAAAGTGCAGATTTGATGGGATTAACTTGAATTATGGCAACTATCCAATGGCTCACCATTAAGTGGGACTCAAGTGAATAGACTTCACAGTTAAAGTTTTGGGATTGCTATTTGATTTTTTGTAATAGGGTGGCGTCCCCATGATGCCTATCTTAATAAATTTTAAATATAATTATGAAAAACAAAAGAGTGAATTGACTCCACAGTTACTAATATAGATGTGTGCATTGCTGTAGCTTGTTTGTGTCAGTTGCATTGGTTGAATGGCATCAAGGATTGTATGCTGAATTTTTTGTAAAAATTGTTGATTTGTACTAAATGACAGATATGGTCGGGGTTCATGGTGCAAATTACAATAGCCTGTTTTTGTAGACCAAAAAATTTTGATGTATTGTTATTCTTATGTCCTTAATAGGCCTTCTTGTGCGCTGGGTAGTTGTATAAATAAGTTGAATTGCAACATTTGTTTTATAATCCATATTGTTCAAATTATTGTATCCCATGATCACTCTGAAAATTGTAAGTTTCATTAAGAATGCCATGGCTCTTACTTATGCTGTAACTATATCCTAGTTGACATTGGAAAATGCATATATGAACATGTTTACATGGATATTTTGCTTTTTTGGCAAGTAATTACACTTCCACTATAATATGTTGGAATGGATATGATTACAGGTTGGGATCTACTATGAGGAAGCTTTAGCAGCACTTAATGTTGCGCCTCTCAAAGAGCATTTTGACAAGAACTGGATATCTCATGTTCAGTTAAAGGCAGCTTTGTTTTATGCTGAGGCTTGCTATAGGTATGGGTTAGAGCTACATGAGAAAGAAGAGATTGCTGAGGAAATTGGTCGGTTGAAGAGTGGGATTACTGCTTTATCTGAGGTGAAGAAATCATCCTCAAAGGGTGCTGCACAGCAGCTTTTGGATGCAATTAATAAGTTGGAAGGGAATTTAAATCGTAACTTGGAGACGGCTGTGAAGGAGAATGATAGAGTTTACCTCATGAGGGTTCCTCCTGCCAGTTCTTTACCTCCTCTTCCAGCATTTTCAATGGTTAAGTCTATGTCAATGAATGAGGTACTTGACGCGAGCAAGGACAAAATGTTTGCGAGTCTTGTTCCTGACAGCAGTGCAAAAGCCCTTTCTAGGTACACTGAAATGGTTGATAACATTATCAGAACACAAGCTGAGAAATTGCAGCAAGGGAGTGAACTTGCCAGAGTGAGGCTGAAGGAAATGGATCTGCCTGATTCTATTCTTGCTTTGGAAGGGAATTTCACCCTGCCAACAACTCTTAAAGAAGATGTTGAGGCAGTTCAAATTAGTGGAGGGCCAGCTGGGTTGGACGCTGAGCTCCAACAACTTAGAGATTTAAGGAGGGTAAACCAGGAATTGCTTGTCCAAACCGAAGAGCTCTTGCAGAAAGAAGCAACAGAAGATGCACAGTTCAGAAGCCAATTTGGAACGCGGTGGACTAGGCCCCAGTCTGGTACCCTAACGAAGAACTTACAAGATAGGTTGAATAGATTTGCTGCAAATCTGAAGCAAGCTGCTGACAGTGATGCCCGGATTGAGCGTTCGGTGAGAGATCATTCAGCACTGATGTCAATCCTTGACCGGCGGCCGGTATGTCCTAATTTTCAAGGATTTGTATAAAATCTTTCTAGTATCTAGTTGTAATTTTGGTTACCTGCTTTTCATCTGTGATTCAGGGTGTCTAACTGTGTGTGTGAGTTGAAAATTTGCCTATGTAATGAGATTTGATCTTTCAAAGAATGTGTCCTATTTGCCTGTTAATAGGATTTCAAAAACTTTCTTAATATGTAGTTGCAGTGTTATGATCCAATGCAAGTTATGGGGTTTGTCCCACATCGGAATTATGGGGTTCTGGTGTGGGGTTAATAAGTCCTTGGGCACCCTCCCCTCAACAGTTAGCTTTTGGGGGTGAGTTCTACCCAGGGGTTCGTTACATGCAGTTATGAGTTTTAGGAGCAATTCCAACTTACTTTTTTGGTCGCTACATCCTTTTTGTTTTTAGGGAATTCTATGATGTGCCTTTTTGTTAGTCCGTCCTTTTATCTTTTGGATGCTATTTGTCTCGTTGCCCGAGGAAAATTGCTGTCATTCAACTGGATATTTTTTATTTTTGATGAATAAACAAAATTTCATTAAGGGGTATTAAGCGAATGCCAACCATGCATACAAAAGAAACCCCTCCTGAAATTACGTAAACATTTTCTCGGCAAAGTTCATAAAAGAGTTTAAGTCCAGTTTTGTACTCCCCACAACCCAACTATACACAAACTAGACAAAAACAAACTTTTCTATCTATTTATAGGCATCTCAATGCCTTAGAGTGTTCTCGTATTTCACTTTCTCCATATAACCCAAAAAATGCAAAAAGGTGTTAGATGCCAAACCTTCATCCTCCTTGGACTCAACTCCCATCTCCGCTTTGTGGGAGCACCAATTCACCCCAAAATCACTCAAAATAAACTCCCACAGCTCCTTTGACCACCTGCAATATATGAAGATATGGTCTATTGATTTCGCCCTATACATTGCACGAACAACACCTATTCACAAGAACATACCCCCTTAACTGAAGATTATCCAAAGTTAATATTTTTCCACGAGTCCCTCACCATACAAAAAAGGCCACTCTTGGAGTCACTCTTTACCTCCATAAATTAAACCATGGAAAATCCACCATCCTTCTTCCCATTAAGGCCTTATAATAAGGCTTCACTTCAAACACTCCGTTTTTTGACCTCCCATACCACTGAGTCCTCTCACTCCTCAAATCTTTGTGTCCTGAAGCATTCTCAAGAAGGTAGTGCATCTCTCCACTTCCCAAATATCTCTCCTCTTCCCAATTGAATTAAAAAAAAAAAAATTTCCTCCTCTAAGTTATGTCCTACTCCCTAACTTGCCTTCATACTTCCAAGCACTCTGCCATCAATGTGTTCTTGATTCAGTTCATCTATGATTTTTTGCTTACCGTACTTGTGTAGTTTGTTCCTGGGGGAGGTTGTGGTTGTCTAACTAGTTGATTCAGTTGGTTTATATTTTCCCTTGCTGTGGCTTTTTTCTTTTGTCCTTTTGTTGATTTTGACTGCTCTACGTTGCTTTCATGTTTTCTCCCTATGTTAAAACTGTAATTAATAGAGTAGTTTCTAGAGTTTAAGATCGACATTTAATTTTTTTCTGTGGGAATGCGAAAAGTTTGGTACTGATGTGCATTTTTCTCCTTGCAGATAGAATCTGCCCTTCCTACACTGGCAAGGCCTATAATGTCTTTGGATGCCAATGAGGATGCTATAGTGGGGGCCCTGAAGCAGAGTTTGGTAATATGATCTTTTCAATCTAGTAACCGCATAAATGTTTTGTTAATTTGTACCGTACACACTTCCTTTGTGGATGAGTTTTTCTTTCATTTTTGAGCTTAGGAACCTCAACACCCTCAGATTTTTGGTTTTTGTTTGGGGGAGGGGGGGCAGAAAAAATAAAAACTGAAAACAAGAAGTCCTGCGTCATGTGCAGATAGCTATATTCTTTTGATCTTTTGGAGATCTATTTTATAATTTTTTCTTTTGATAAATCATTTTGTTCTATTAATCAAAGTAAGGTCAATTGTCCATTGCCATCACGTGTATGTATTACTTAATTTTTAGGCCTACTGAACAATTATTGGAACTTGATGATAATTCATACTCTTGCAGTCTTGTTCAGTGCATTTCTGTAGTCATTCACTTCATTATCTTTCATAAAGGATTTTATTAACCTTTTTCATTCTTCTTATCCATTGGCCTCTCTGGTTTCCTTCCTCTGCAATATCCTACAATGGCCTAATCTTTTGCTCTAATTTGTGCAGCTGCATGTGCTGGAACTTTATGCACCCTTGGGGCATATGTTTGTTTAGTTGGATATGGGGTTGGATAGTAGATATCATCGCACTCTTAATTTTTATCCCGCATTTAAATACACTTTTCTTATTGGGATAGCAATTATCATAGTATGCCATTGATAATGTTATGTACATCCCATGAGAGATGCGTTTTCGATAAAAAAAGTTATAGCTAAACTTCTATTAAAATTTAAAGGCTGTATGCTATCTCCTATACAAGCCCATATCCCTTGAAACAATCATGCCCTTTGAGGGTTGTATATTGGCTTAAATTCTTGTACCCCTGAGAAGTACTCGCATGGATATAGGACATAGCCACAATATAGATACAACAATTTTGAAAAAGTAAGAATACGGACATGGTGGGGATAGAGCAAAAACAATATCATTTTTATATATGTTTTATTAGTTATATATGTGAATATTGTATCTTCTAGAAAACAAATTCAGTAACTCAGTACAAATTCAACATATAAAATGTACCAAAATATGAGACAAAAAGAATTTGTTGTTTTACAGTTTTGGCTGTCCAAATATCTTGACTTATCTTATTCATGTATTTGAAGGATAAGCAACATGGCACGTCTGTGTCTGAACGTGTTTGATGCATATATGCCAATTTTGAAGTTTCCATGCTTCATAGCTTGTTCCTGTGTGATTATGACATTTGTTTAACATATTTGTCAAATAAAAGATTCGTCACCTTTGTGTTGACATTGAAAGCTTTAGAACTTCAACATAAAAAATTGACCCTTTGAAACTTTTTGGATAAAAGTTTTGCAAAAATTATGAAAAGGTGGAATATAAAATCGTATCGCTATTTTTTAGTTTATTTCGTATGTAAATATAGTGTCTATATAATGTTGGATGCAGAGTTAAGTGCTTATACATCAGAATATAAACAAATTTGATGTCATACGGCATACTCAATCCTGATAGATGACTTGATTATGGTGCTACATTTGGAAAGCTGAAAAGATGTATTGATTGATCTTAGTTTATTAAATGTGAGACTAGATCAAAAGGGCATTAGTACATGTAAACAACAAACTTTCCATTCTAATATTATTGATCAAATATAATAAAAAGCCTAGTTATGCATAAGCATGCATCTATTGTTATTTACATTGGATTTTATAATAACATGCAACACATTTGTTCCTAGGGCACTGAGAATGCAATGACAAATTTTTAGTTATCATCTTTTGTGTGTGTGTATGTGTGTGTTTGTGTTTTTTTTTTTAACAGGTGAGAGTGAGGGTGCATCCATAGATTCATATCGCCCCATGTTATTATAAAATTTCAACACCAAACTAGTCAAGGAATGATAATAAATCCAATATTATAGATAATTAAAGTTAAAAAAAAAAATTGAATTGGTGATGATCATAATTATTACGATTAAATTTTTCATTGCAAAATTCTTCTCCATTGCATGGCTTACTGCCTGTGTCTTCTACACTGCTACTGCATCTTATAGAATTTTACTTTCATATCCTCAATTTTACACACATTTCAATTTATTGTTAAGTTTCACATTTTGTTTTTGATTTATAATTGCTTTTCTGTCTTGAGTCTTTTTGTACTTGGTTGGATCCTCTTGATACCTTTTTATTAATCATATTTATTAAATAAAAAAAGACATTCATACGTACGTGCATATATTTTGTCAACATACCCCCATTTATATTTATATGTATATATATTTCTAAATATACCTCCATTTGTATTTGTGTGTGTGTATTAAGAGAGAGAGAGAGAGAGAGCAAAATTTTTAATTCCAATAGATTTTAATGTTCAATAGTTTCAATGAATTAGAAATATTGAATTTTTATTTGTAAATAATAATTTGGCGAACCATGTTTTGTAAATAATAAATTGGCAAACAATGTAGCAAAAGTTATTTAGATTCTGTCTTCTCTCTACAGTCATCATTAGCTTCACTGAGGAAGGTTGTTCTTAATTATATTTTGCTGAGAACCTTTGCTGTCTTAAACTTTTAATAAGTGACTGATTTTGTGTGCAGTAGTCCCTAATTTGACTGCTTCACTTTGCAGAGGCAATTAGAGACTCTTGGTGCTCAACGTGCAGGACTAGAAGACATGCTCAAAGAGATGAAGAGGAAGGTGTAATTTCTTTATTTATGATGTTTTTTAGATGGATTATCACATGGTAACAACATTTTCTAGATTGGTGAAGCATGCTGGCAACAATATTTCCCCTTCTATTTTCTGATTTTCTTGATTCTGAGTAGTTCTGGAACTTGAGACTGCATGTCCACTGTTTGAGAAAAATGCCATCTCTTGCATTTGTTGTTTTTGAAAATGAATTGGACCATTCCCACATTTTTTGGGGGATGCTTGGCTACTTGCTAAATCTCTGCTGATTTATTTTATCTGTGCAACCATATCGGTGGTCGAACTTTTCTGATTTTGGTATAGAGGACTTGTGATATACTTGGTTCATATCTGGCAAGCAGCCACCTACATATGGCTCTTGTAGGGAAGCTACCATCCACACAAGCTTGAACTCGAGCTCATCAAGCAGTTAAAACTTTTTTCCCCTTCTCCTTTTCTCTCTCACAGAAGTTCTTGCTTTTTTTTTTTTTTTTTGGGGGTGCCCCACTTCTTATCTTTTCCTGGTTGCAAAATAAAAGTTGTTCTTGGATTAAACAACCTACCTGCTTGAACGTCTCTTATATTAGAGTAGATTCTTGGATATGATCAAGGCTGTTTCTCATGTCCTGTGGTAAAAGTTCTTTTGTAGTCTGTCTGTGCTTCTACTCTGGTATGGTGCAAATGAAGTTATGTGATGTGTTATTGTCACTGGAAGACCAGCTTCCAAGATCCCTGCCTCTGGGTTGGGGCACACCAGACATGACATAAGTCTTTTTTCATGAGCTTGAACATTTCATGTCCACAGCTATCGTGAAGAGAAGGAAGTTTGCATATTGTGTGATTGTGTACTTTTGAAGGTCTTGTCACCTTCTGTTATTTTATGGACAGTTCTTATTCTGACTAACTTGTTGAGGTTATTGTGGGGTATTTTCCATGTTGTACCTTGGTTTTAGGTTAATATTGTGGCTTTTGTGCATTCTTCTGTACTTGTGAGCTCGGTTTTTTGGCCTTCTATTGCGTCCTTGGTTAGCTAATTATATGTTGGGTGTTTTCAGGATGATATATTGCCCAAGTTGATGGCATCTACTGGCTCATATGAGGATCTTTTTAAGAAGGAGATAGCAAAATATGATCCCATCTGTGAAGAAATTGCTCAAAATATTGATGCGCAAGAGCACCTGTTGCTACAAATCCAGGTTATTTTTTTTCATGATTTTTAAAAATTGCATATCTATTTTTTTTTTCGCATTTTTTTATAGTGGAATCATTTTTTGAGCTCTTATATCACGGTTTTCAAAAGCAGTAGTTGTCAGGTCAATATATGTAGATTTATACTGCTTTGACTTGCATCTTTTGTTGCGTTTTGGTTTTTTTGATTTCCTTGCTTCTTGTTTGAACCTTGGTACGATAAAAAGAGGTGAGGGGATGGGAAAAAGATTAAGATTATGGATGTTCGGTAGAATGATAATGCCCAAGGAAGCTCTTAAATGTCAACGTGCTGTGGGCTGATCAAGTGTAATTTTCCCTTGTTTATTTTTGCCGGCAAGTACCTGGAAAAGTTTCATGCATATCCCGAACTTTGTTCTAAAATGTAAACCTTAACTGGAGAGACGTGTGCATTCAACGAAAGAAATTATAAGTCCAACAGCACTTAGCTATGCTGATGAGTAATTCTGCACAACTAGAAAAATTTGCCTGAAGAACTTAACCAGAATGATGTAAAGCACTCGTTGGCCTATCACTTGAATAAATTAAACTTGTAAAAGTTTATTTTAACTATAATTCTATCATTGCAACATTATTCTGTTTCCACTTTTTGGCATATTGTTTTTGGTCTTATGGCATTTTCCCATACTAATATGAAGATGTAATTGATTAGGGATAAAGTAGGAATAGCACTGATTGAAGATAAAATAAGAGAAAATCAACTAAGGTAGTTCGGTCATGTTAAAAGGCGTCTAATGGAGGCACCTATTAAAATGTGTGAAAGTATGGAGATTGACATGAGTAGGAGGGGAAGAGGGAAAGGGAGACTCAAGAGTAGTTGAAAAGTTACTAGTAAACATGACCTGGCTTACGTGGATTTAACAGAGGATATGACCCTTAATAGATTTGATTGGCGTCGTTAAATCTATATAGCTAATCCCACCTAGTGGGAAAAGGTTTAGTGTGGTTTGATTTAGTTTGGTATTACCTTTCTCCTCCCTTCAGGTTTATAGTATATTGAATTGAAGGGCACTTATCCATTTAAAATTTTGTCCATCATTTTTGTTTCTTGTTTATGTTCTATGTCTTTTTATTTTTTTGAAATGTAGATAATTGGATTAATAGAAGGCATCCCACTGAACTATGAAATTGACCTCAATCTACTCACTAATTACAAAACCATATGCTCAACAAAAGTAAAAAGTGTTTGCAACTCCTGTTCCTTCGCTCTAGACAACCATCCTTACAAAGTAGCTACAACCATACTTTTCAATCTATACAAAGCAAATTCCATATTTTGGAAAGATTCCTTATTCCTTTCACCGCAAAAAATTCTAAATAATAAGGAACCAACCTCTACCCATTTCTTTTTCTTTTATCGATTCAAAATCCTCACCAATTTTTAAAAACCTTTCTTGGTTCCTTTTGCGAAAACCCATTTTATTCTAAAAGCATTGAGAGAAAGCCCAAAATCCCTTAGCCCACAAACAATGCACAAAAAAATGATCTATTGATTTCCCATTCCATTGCATAAACAACAACCAATTTACAAACACTTTCCGCGTACAATTAGATGGTCAATGGTAAGGATTTTTCCATGTGATAAACACTTTAAAAAAATAAAAATAAAACTAACAAACACACCTGAGGTGCACCATACTTCCAAATTCTTTTCCATGGGAACATAATCTCCTTCCAGCCAACTAGTTAACCATTATAAGGTTTCACTATAAATAATAAATAATAATAAAAAAAAACCACTTTGTCTGCTTTAGTCTTTTTAGAAGGTTCTGTTATTTGCCAGATAGTTCTATGACTGGTTTTATATTTTGAAAGTGATTTGTGTTTTGAGAGTTCATTATTCCTTAAAGCGTATGTTGTTGTTTACTGGCTCAAAGTGATAAATCTGCTGTCTTCTTTAACCCCTGCTGCTTCATAGAAAGTTCTTGGATTTTTTTTTTTTTGGGAGAAGTGACCTGTTTTTGGAGGGTCCATTTGTTCCTTAAAGCATGTGTTGTTGTTCACAGGCTCAAAATGATGAGTTTGCTGCTGTCTTTAACCTTGAAGATTATAAAGGTGAGTGTTGCTTTATTGTGCAATCTGTAGTGTTCTTTTTTTTTTTTTATGCTCTATAAATCTCACCTGATTGACGGATTGCTCCATTTTTATTTTTTATTTAATTTTATTTAGTTGATGTTTAGTAATAGTCTTATTAACTCTGCTTTCTGTTAGGTATGGATGTATGTTAGGCACTTTCTAATTGGTGCATGTAGTATGCTCCATGGATCTTTTTTGAAATTGAAATTTTGTACTAGAAACCAGAGATGGTTTTTGAAATTCCATATGCTAGATATCCAAAACTATCCACACAATTAATTGCAATCAAAATAGTAAAGCAAAAAATTAGAGTTGTACAAGATTTCAATGTGGGAAATCCAAACCGGGAAAAAACCTTGAGTCTTTCACTATCAACACAAATCTCATTACCAAAACTCAACCTCTACTAGACTCTAATCCACAAACTTATATTATTGATTATTTGCTCGACTCCTCGATACACTAGCCCCCAAGCAAAAGATGCTCTCTTTAAATCCTTGAAACTGAACCAAATCCTCAGCAACTTGCTGAATCCACAGCACATAAGATTTCAACTCCTCCGAATCATCAAAACATTGAGTGAAGGTTTTATGGCTAAGGGATGCGAGAAATGTTAATCTCTTGAATTTCTTTTGCTCTCTGAAAGTGTGTCTCTGTTAAGAACCCTAGAAACATCCCAGAATATATAAGGCACAAAATCCGAGACAAATAGAACTTCCGAATGTGATTTAAAAAACTGAAATTCACTGCTTGCAGGAGTGGTTTTCCTGCGAAGTTCCAGCGGACCGGGCTTCCTTTGAGCTTCCCACGAAACTGCTTTGCAATTTTTCAGCTCTCAATATTTTCCTGTGCTATCCAGCACGCTTCCTACAACATTCCCACAAAGTTCTGAATTTCAGATATTTTCTGAGACTCAAAAAACAGTCCATTCTAACCTTAAATTCCGATGCCTTAGCCCACGTCTAAGTTTATATAGATTAGAATTATATCATGGATTGCCAATCTAAAAGTAAAAATAGAACTTCACAATCCTCATATTGGTAATTGTGCTGACACTCGGACTTTTGTTTGCTCTATGGTTCTTTTTTGAAATTTTAATTTTGCACTAGAAAGCAGAGATGGTAATTGCACTGACACCCATACTTGAACCTGTCCTGGCGGCTTTGTTTTTTGACATAGGAATCTAACAGGATCTGCATGGGAATCAAAAACATCATTTTTAATGAATCTTCTTTTGTTTTGTGATGTAAATACAAAGTAAGCTCTTGAGATTTGAGGTGTCAAATCTGCTCAATTCATCCAGTGCCTTCTAATGCAATGAAGTTGACTAAAATTCAACTTGCATTGCACGGGCTTGTGTGGCATAACCAATTCTACCGCTCACTATCACTGATTTTGAAATACCATTGATTTCTTGTTACTCGTCTTTTGGTTCAAATATTTTGCCTTTCTTTGTCCGCAAATAATTCCATTAGCAAGTATTGCAAGGAATTCAAATCTCTCTGTGATGAGCTTTCGCTAATTCTGCGATCCTGGTGATCCCGGCTATGTTTATCAGAGATTATTTCCTTGCGATGGTTAAAGATACAGGAGTGTCTTTTTCTGAAAGTTTGGCAGTTATTATGTTCCTCTTCTGCTCGTTTGCTATTCACGTTTTTCAAAAATTTCCATATCACTTGTTCATATTAATGCCCTCGTTAGTAACCTTCCATTGTATGCACAACAAAATGCTTGTCGCTCTCTTGACCCCCTTTCCGATTTTTTGTTCATTTCTCAAATTTTCAGTTTCTCGTGAGAAGAGCTATAAGCAGATTGAAGCCGCTATAGCAAAATATCGAGAAATTAAAGAGAATATCAATGAGGGATTGAAGTTTTATGTCACTCTTCAGGTATGACTTTTGTATTTTCAATGCAGAGCTATACGTGCAACTTAGAGAAATCACTCTGCAAATTCTGTCTGTAACCTTTCTTCCGCTTTGTTAAACAGGATGCTATCACAAACATCAAGCAGCAGTGCAGTGATTTTGTGATGACCAGAAACATTCAGTGCCGAGATATGATGGAAGACGTACAGAGACAAATGGCAGGTTTCAGTTTCCAGGATAGGAATTCGGGCGCCTACAACTATCCAGCAGTTGGACAACCTCATCAAAATCAAAGACCCTCTTCTCAGCAACAAACAGATCCTGGGAGTATGCCTCATCCTCCTCGTCCTCAGACATTGTATTATCAGCATCCGGAGCAGCCAACGATGCCTGGGTACTCCCAACCCCGCCCCCCTTATGGTGCCCCGCAGCAGCAGCCACCTCCTTACCACTTGCCAGTTGCAAGTGGCTCTCCATACCCACCTCCACAGACCCAACAGCAGCCGCCAGTAAGCCACGAGTATGGCCAACCTGCATATCCTGGGTGGCGAGGTCCATATTACAATGCACCTGCTCAGCAACCGGGTACTGTTCCTCGGCCCCCTTACACCATTCCCTCTCCTTATCCTCCCCACCACCAGAGTGGATATTATAAGCAATAGTACTTAGTGCATAGGTGTGCTTGTTTTCCTATATTCAGCAGCATTTGTACAACCATTTTGGTATTGTTTGTAGATCACATTACGTTTGTGCACTCAGCCAATCTGACAGCTAAAAATATTATGCTATATTTAGGCCCTCTGCCGAGCCTCCTTTGAAATAAATTTTAATGGTGTTATATAATTGAAATGAGAGATTGGGTTCAATTTTATGTTTTATGTACCATCATCATTCGTATGACTAAATCAGCTCAAGTATTTTTTTGTTTATTTACTTTTTTACTTTCTGGTCATCATATGTGGGGATTAAGTGGTTTGAGGTCTGCAAAAGCTTTTATGCTCTGTTGATTTGAGGTCTGCAAAAATTTTTTGCTCCTGTAATGTGATTTTCTAGCCTTTCTCTTTGCACCCGCTTGAGAAGAACAGTGGCATGCCATCTCTGCCCCTATGGGGTATCTGGGCTGAAGGAAGCAAATCATTCGAGCGAGCCAGGAAAATGTCATGTATTAGAAAATTATACAAGCCAAAACTATTAGAATGACAATTATAAACAGTTTTCCATATCATTCTAGTTAGACATGTGAATGGGGCGGATTTGGTTCAGATTTGATTTGGACCAGATTCAATAATAGTAGAGTAGATCCGTCCAATTAAATTTATGACCCAATAGATTTAGATCCGTTGGGTTTAAGAAATAATGGATCTGAATCTAAATGATCCGTAAGACCCATTATTTTAAAAATAAAATATTTAAAAATAAAAAAATAAAATTTTAAAAAATATTTAAAAGATAAAAAAATTATGTGAAAT
>JAVXUM010000001.1:20965749-20983991 GCA_035590655.1 Pouteria glomerata
AAAATTAGAAGTTGAATAAATATTCATTCATACTAAAATCTTGTGAAAAAACATTTTGGTGCAAATATTGAACACTTTTATTCAAACAATAGTGGATAGTAGATCAAGCTTCTACCTTTTCTAGCTAAGAATGCCATTGTCAACATTGCTACTCCACCTCATAGTCCTTAACACAATAGGCTTTCAGAATGCTGACATAGAAACATAATGGAAACCAATTTAACTCTCCTCCATCATGCTTCATTATCATCATTATTTTGGTCATTTTCTTTAATTGAAACAACATCCTACCTAATGAATTGAAACTATGGCTGAAACCATACTCCTTAAATAAACTTGAACCTAAATCCACACCATATATTTTCCTTGGAAATTCTGTTACGCAAAATTCCTACTGATGCCTTGACATTGTCGTGAAAAGACTCTATCTTTCATGACCTGCCATATTTGATGAGTTTGTTTTCCCTTTTTGTTCTACATCAACCAATTGAGTTACCTTTCAAGGCTGGAAACCTCTTGCTGAATCCATTGGGCAAATCTTCCTCTTAGTTATACCACTAGTTTTTAAGACCTACTCCAACAGAGTTATTAATTTAACATGACTCATCAACTCTTTCACTACTTAAAGATATCTCAGTCATGGTTCAGGTCCTTCATCACTCGTCGTAAGGCATGCATTCACCTATTTTCTTATCATCTTAAGCCCTTTCACCTTTACGTAATGGTAACTCATGTAATGAATAACTCGCACAAACCTATACAGATATATCATGCATAAGATACCACATAACCACAACTCCTAAAGCCCACACATGTTACATAGAACTTGAAAGACTCTAATTGGAGACACTCTATGTCTGAAGAATTCATAACATTGGTTAAATATAGGATGTGATAATTAGTGTCTCTCAATTCTTTACTTAATTTAGCCGGGGGCAAAAAAGTATTAAATTTAAGAAAAAGTGGAATGGTAGCATCGACTGTTATAAGGCTCACCTTGTAACTAAAAATTTTCATCAACATTTTAGCATTAACTTCAAGAAAACCTTTAGCCCCCAAAAAAACCAACTATAATAAGAAGTATCCTTTCAATTACATTGATGAATAATTGGGAGATTTATGAGGCTACAAGAATGCACAGTTTTACGGACTAGTTTTGTCGACCAACAGAAGTTTAGTTGCTAATGATATAGTTTTTACTAACTAACTAGTCGGCAATAGGCACCAAATTTACTGGGAACTAATGAACCTTTGCTGACCAAATATTAATATTTATTAACTAAAGTTTTGGTCGGCAAAAGATAAAATAAAATTTTCCCCACTTCAGCGACCAATTAGTCGGTAATAATGTAAAAGCTGAGGCGCTGTTTTTTTGTGCCAAAAAATTTAGATGTTTAGCAACTAAATTGTTAGTCAGGGAAGGTGAAAAATTGGGTTGGTATTTTTCTCGACTAACTAGTCGATAATTTTTGAATTTCGCGATTAGATTTCTAGTCAGTAAAGGCTAAAAAACTAAATAACTCATTTTGCCAACCACTTAGTTGAGAAATACTTGGTTAAATCCCCTCTTGCAATTTGGAATCCTTCCTCCCACAACTTGGAAATCCCCAAACCTTTGCCTCTTCTTCTCTGGTAAATATCTCTGGTTTTCTCTTCTCCAGCGTCGCCGAAAAACTTACAGTGGCAACACCCTTGTCTACCCAACATCACCGATGACTCTTCGCGTCTTCGACTGCTAGTCTTTAGCCGGCCATCTCATTGCAACTTCATGTAAGGGTTTGTATTTCATCATCAATCTGTCTCGAAATCCTCCTAACAAATAAATACTACTTTTGCCTGTGTTAATCCTACAACTAGCTTCAAATGTCTTGTCTGCAACGGGTTAAGGTTAGTAAGTCCTCTGTGCTAGCTAGTTTGATTAGCATGGATTCTACAGATCATTATATTTCATGATCTTTTACTTTACAACTTAAAATGGTCTTTCATTTCAATTATAGTCTATTCTACTGTTGATTTGAGTAACAGTGTAGTTAGAAATGTAGGGGTCAAAGCTTAAATTTCTTTCTCTGGTACGAATGATTCAGGTCCTTTAGTAAAAGTCCATACATGAGCAAAATTTTGAAACCTAAAGTGATGTGTTTCTCCTATGCAGCCTAATTGAAAATCACATAGGACCTAGAAATGTTATCCTCCAAAACGAACAATTATGGAAATTTTATTGCAAATGTAGGGCTCGTGGCTTTATTGCAAATTTGTATCCCTTTTTGTTTCAGATAAGTCATAGTAATTTGCTCAACTCTTTATGCACTTTGCTATGTAGGGCATTTTAAATACAAACCTATTTCTGGAAATAATTTGACTGCCCTTTTTGTAATTAAAGGATTAGATGCCTATGCAGAGAACTCTCTTCTCTTCAATTTTAATTTAGAATCAAATTCTCAAATTAGTTAACAAAGACTAGAAAAAAATATACATATACCATTTGCTGTAGCCATTTAAAATATTATTATGATGATTTATAAGGTTTCTTAAAACTTGACAAGCCTAACCTATTACCTCTGATTTAGTAATTCCAATCATGTATGGATTGCAAATTTAAAATTTATGGCAAGCTTAGAGATGCAAGGCATTTGATTTGTGTGCTTTCAATTTGGAATTGGGAAATGGTGAGTTGCTTAATTTGATGAGAATGTGTTTAAACATGCTTAATTACTATTTACAAAAAATAATTGCGATAATTTTTAGTAGAAAATTACCTTTAACATTTAGGTGGATAATCTTTAGCAAATAGAAGATAATGACTCTTGACTTTTTGTTACTTATTTCTTTACGTATACAGCAATTTTGGGATTCTCTCCTGCTGACAGAAACAGTTTAAGACCGGTAACTACTTCGACAATAATTTGTTTTCTTTTTATTTGGCTGAATGAAAATTTTTGTTGCCACAATTTCTTAAAGCATGTTAACTTAGTAGCTAAACCTTCTTACTTTTATGGATGAAAATATTAACTGTTCTTATCTTTAAAACATGCTTCACGAGGTATATTTAACTTTTAAGGCAATAGTTTTAGAATATATTGTGGTAATAATTCCCTTTTGTCTGTTCATATGCATTCTAATTAATAAATATCCTATACAGATTGTTCGCTTTTTCTTTTCTTTTCTTTTTTCCCTTTCATAAAAGGACTTGAAAAGCTATCTCTTCCATGTGAAAGTTCTGCAAAATGGTTCTGCAGGGAATAATGAAGTCTTATGCCTCCTAAACCTTAAGTTTGATTTAAATAAGTCATGGAAGTATCTTATTATCTTTTTCACTTACAGGTGGATTTTGAAGTCTCATGCCTCTTCATGTGGACGGTTATTGATACTTCGAAGATGGATTTCTCTTTTGTATTCAAGCAATGTTACTGTCTTTTTTTTTTTTTTTTTAATTTTTGGAGCAATGTTGTTTCTTCTAGTTAAGAACTAGCGCACATACATGTGTGTAGATTATTGTTCAGGTACTATTTTTCATAGATATTGAATTGATTTGAAAAAATTGTATGCGAGTATTAAAGACAAGTGTTTTATTAATTTTAAGTGTTGAAGGTATATAATTTCATAATAGATGTTTCGTTTTCTTTATTGGTTAATTTATGTGGTTGTGTTTAATGGTTTGTATGTAATACTGTAGGAAATTAAATTTTGCACAGGAAAAAAAAATTTATGAAACAGAAAAAATGTTGAATTTTTTTTCCTTTGGACCATTACTGACCAGTTGATCGCTAAAAGTCCAATAATCGGCCATTAATTGGTTGGGATAGAAATTGGTAGGACAAAAGTACTCAGGAACATTTGGCGACCAATTAGTAGTGGACAGTTTAGGATTTGGCGACTCCTTCGTCACTGAAAGTATGAAATTCGGCGGCCAGTTAGTCGCGAAAACTTCATGATTCGGTGACTAGTTTTTCACAGAAAGATATGATTTGGCAACTAGTCGGTCACTGAAAGTTAATGATTTGGCGACCAGTTGATCACCGAATGTTTGGATTCGGCGACCACTCTATGGTCATTAAAAAGTTAGTATTTGGCGACCAAAGCATATTTTGGTCGGTAATTCTTTTCCTAATGAAACTTTCCCGACTAAATGCCGACCAATATTGTTTGATCGAGAAAACTTTTTTCGACCAATTTTGAACATTTAGCGACCAAGTTTTTGGTTGCAAAAAATGTCATCTGTTGCAGTGTGAATTAAATGTTAATAATGTATTTTTGCATGACACTCTTGAAGATGATATTTTTTATGTCCTAACCTTAAGGTTTTGTTGATTCTTTTTGTCCAAACTATGTTTACATGTTAAAAAAAAAAATTTATCTATGGCCTTTAACAAGCCTAAGAGCTTGGTATAATAAGCTTAAATTATATTTGATTTAGCTTTATCTCAAGTAGTCACATTCAGATTCTTATCATTATAAATCAAATAGCGAAGTTACGTACTTTCTGGTGTATGTTGATGGCTTGTTGGTTACTATCAGTAATAATCGATTGATTAATGAAGTGATTAAGCAATTGATCAAGCAATTTTCTTTAAAAGATATGGGGCTTCTGCACTTTTTTCTTGAAGTTGAAGTAATACCTACTTTGAGTGGATTGTTTCTCTCTTAACATAAGTACATTCATGATTTTCTTAATTGCTCCAAAATGGATTAGTCTAATGATGTTTAAATCTTATTAGGCATAAATGTTGCTTTAAAGTTGAAAAATGGAACACGTCCTACAGATGCAACTAAATATAGAACTTGAAGTTTTCCAACACCTTTCATTCACACATCCTAATGTCACATTTGCCCTTAATAAGCTAGCCCAATACATGTATAAACCAAATCTTACACATTGGACAACTACCAAATGTATTTTTCGATACCTCAAGCATATAATATGCTATGAATAACATCTTACTCGAGCTAGCAATTTGATGATTCATGTATATTAGGATGCGATTAGGTAGAAAATTATGATGATTGCTCAAGCACTATAACCTGTTTAGTGTTTCTTAGCTTGAACTTGATATCATAATCTCATAAGAAAAAATCCATAGCTTGTTTTTTGGTTAAAGCAAAGTGTCAGGCTTTTATTTCCAACATTTCTAGAAACACTATGACCTATTTAGTATTTATTAGTTCGAACTTGATATCATGGTGTAATCATAAGAAAAAAAATCCATAGCTTGTTTTTCTTCTGAAGCAAAGCATCGAGCCTTTGTTATCAGCACTTTTAAGCTTGCATGGACTAAGTCACTTTTATCTGAATTGCATTTATGACCATCTCAACCGCCATTACTTTCATGCGATAACATTGGTGTTACTCAATTAAGCCTCAATTTCGTTATGCACTAAAAAAATGAAATATATTGCCATTGATTTACACTTTGTTAGGAACAATGTGAACAAAGGGCTTCTTGATGTTCACTATGTCAATATTCAAGGTCAACGGTAGAATCTTCTTACCAAGGCATTATCCAAGAATTAATTTAAGCTTTTAAGATCTAAGATTGGCATCATTAAATATGTTAGAGTTAGTGATAAAATTATATGTGGTGAAGTATAATTAAAACTATCATTTAGTGATAAGCAATATAATTAATTTAGTGATAAAAACTTTTAGCGATGCCTACACTACTTCATAAAAGAAACAATAGGGGTATTTGATAAAACTAAAAAATTAATGAAGTCACAATTTTGGGAAAATTTTTTACCTTCTTCCATTAGAACTCCTCAACTTTTGACAAATAGTAATACTTTTCATAGAAATAAAAAGATTTTTTTGGTAACTACAATTTAATTAAGTAAATTAACATTGCATTTCTTAGTATTCCTTAAATGTTCTTTTTAACCACTTACTATTTTTATATTTTTTTTTATCCTTTTTAAATATCACTTGATTACAAATTATCTACTCAAATGTCATTTAAAACAAATTACCTAATATTTTACTAGTGTTTCAAATTTTTTTATTTTAAATTTGTTTGATAATTTTATTAAAATTAAAAATATATATTTATTTAAAAAAATCACACACATAGTGCATGCACCCACTTCTAATATTTATAGTGACAAGTATGTCATGACAATATTATAATCATTAAAATATATTTGGTAATAAAACCATCATTTATTATTATTTTGTCCACATAAAGGGTGTTTGGTGTGATAAAAAGTGAGGTAAAATGAGATAATTTTGAGCTTATAATTCATGCAATGAGATAAACTTTTATAATTTTTCAAAGATTTTCAACAAAAATTATTGCGCCAAACACCCCTATAGTGTGTCTTTGGCAATGCGTTGAATATATTATTTATATACTGGCAATGACTTATATCTACGATACTCTAAACAAAATTAGTATTAAGTTTCTTATATGGTTAAAATTTTAGATAAAAATTTCAAATCGAAAAAATTATGATAATCTATAAGTTTCTAATTTTTTTCAAAACTCTGGGTCTTAGTCGCTATTACATGTGTCTTGGTTTCTCTTTCTCTCTCCAATTAATATTTGATAAGCACCATAAAAAATATAAATTATGGTGCTTTAGTTGGAAATGTTTAATTTTTTAAAAACTATAATTAGACAGAATTTAAATTGATAGATTTGATTTGCATATGATATCCACCCTGAAATATGGTAAAATTTAAAATATTTAAATCGTTTTATAAGATAAATAGTAGTGAACTCCACTAAAATAAAAATTAAGTAGGAAGTTATAAATATAAAAAATAAAAAAAAATAATTTTTAGTCGTTAAATCTAAATTTGTAATAGTGACATTCTAAAAAACTATCCTATTTTATTATATAAATATTTTATAATAAATATTTCCTTAAAAAAAGAATTGATTTTTAAGGGAAAAAGAATCACTTTTCAAGCAAAAATAATACTATTTTTTTTTGTGTTGGACAAAAGTAAAAAAAAATAACGAAAACACATGAGTTCTCTTAGGCGCCCTCCAATCATTCATATAATCCATGGAAAGAGGTGAAACATAGCTCTTCAAGCGAATCACATAAATGTTAATAATAATTAAGAGGCCGCATAAATTAATTCTTAGATGGGTGTTATTTATTGGTAGTTAGTTGAAAAGCACACTTCATCTCTTAATCAAAGCAATTGGTGACGGGTAACACCGAACCACAATGGACGTCAAACTTTTTTCTACTCAATTGGACACAGCAACTCTCTCTCACTCTCTCTTTCTGTGCAAATATATATGCATATTATAGTGCTTGGATTGTGAAAATATATATATATAAAACTGATACCCAATAGAATTTGATTAAAAAAATTAGTAAAAATTTAAAAATTTTTTATTTTATTTTTTTAAATCCAAACATTGGTGCAAATATGATTGGGTAAGCCTATACTCTATCCATTAATTTCTATTTTATTGCAACTTGTGAAATTATATGGCAAAATAATTCAATTCTAACAATTCATTTAATAAATATACATTTAAATTTTGAATTCACATATTAGAGGTAGACAATGCAACTTAAATATTGTGATAGATTTGGTTATCTAAGTTTTTTTTTTTTTTTTTTTTTTTTTTTTTTTTTTTTTATCGGCTTATATAATTTGTTTTCAATAAAAATTTGATCCCTTTAGTTTTTGTTTCGGAAGGTTTTAGAAACATTTTTTTATATTTTAAAAAAATTATTAAAAAATTCATGTACGATAAATTGTCTTTTCTCAACCATAGTTGATTTTTTTTTTTTTTAAAAATTGTTAATAATATGCCTAAAATATACCAAAAAATTAATCAAATTTCCATAAAAGTATACGTAAATTAAGACATTTCATTTGGGGTTGCCAAAGAGAGTTAGTATTGTTTAAAAGTACATTTAGTAGGAAAGCACCTTACTTTCAAAGGCAATTAATGCTATGTAATTAAAAATTTTAATCTTGACTAGAACAACATAAATATATTGTGGGTCACTCACTTTTAAATAATTAATTAATAAATTAATTTTTGAAAAAAATATAATTATTATATTATTCTAGCATACCTTTCTAATTAAAATTCAGATATAGCAGTAACATTTTCTTAATTTCAATCACATAATTAATCCATCAAAATAGATAAGCAATCACTTTCGAAACCATAAATGACGACATGAATTAATATTTATGATAGACAGCTAAAGTAAGTCATAAATAGTGACTAACTATAGATTGATTGGCATTTAGATAGCAAACATTGTGGTCCAGCCTTGCCAAATGAGCAGTGACAAGTAACCTAAATGTTCAAATTAATGTTGATGGTAAATTACACGTGGCACTCCTAACCCTTACTCATAATTCTATTTCAAGGCTTTAATAAGTCAGGGGCTTAGTTACTATTTTGCCTTTGAAAGTTAGACTAATAAAAGTGAGAGTAGATTTTAGAGGAAAAATGGTCACTGAGATCCTTAATTGTTATAAAAAAAAAAAAACTCAAGTCTCAAAGTGAGATTCTGAATCAAACACAAATATCGGAGATGTAATTTACTCTTAGAAATGAAGGATTATAAGGGTAATTATTAGATTCATTACCTCAATAATAATTAAGGAAATAACAAGTTCATGATACTTATATTTGGATTGAAAAAACAAACAATATTAAGTAATAATTTTTACAAGAGTGTTTGGAATAATAAAAATTTTAAAGGACCAAGTAAAGGTTAATTAAGAAAGAACATTGCCTAAAATTTTACAGGAGTGTGAAGAAATATTTTATGGGATAATGAGAAAAAAAAAAAAAAGAGTGTAATTTTTTTATTACCCTTGTTATTAATACTAACCACCATCAGTAATAATTTATCTCAATATAATTATTTTTCATCTTTCAATTTCATATAATAAAAGGCAATAAAATTTACTTTTATTACCCCAAAGCAATCGTGCCCTTAATTAATATACAGGCACTTGTTTCAGGGTGCTTTGGAGGCAGATTAACTTATGCCCCAAACAAATGATAATTACAAAGTAATCAAAACTTGGATTAGATTTTGCTATGGTCGTAATTTATGCAACTACACGTTATATTATTTTCAATTTTTGAAGAAATTCAGAATAAGTTGTTAAAATGATCATACTTTCAACTTCATCACTTTAGATTAAAATATTAGTAATGTACACTATAACATAAAATTGCCATTAACCTTTGGTAACTTGAAGACTTTCATGTATTTGAATTCAATTGAAGTACTATTACACTTTGATTTCATTTTTTACACTTTTGCTGTTTGATTGGGTGATTTTCATCAAAACTCTCTTATTTGCATGCTAATCTTGATTTTGTATACCATATAAATGAAATACTTGATGAACATGTATGCGAGTTGAGTGTATTTTGATTTTTATACATTCTTAAATTTTCTATACCATGCATAGTTAATGCTTTGAAACACTTGATTGTTCAGCATGACCAAATTTTATTTCTCTTGAATCACCTCATCCCCCCACTCTTATGAGTTTTACTTAAATGCATATAGGTAGAATTCATCCCCCTTAATTTGGTTAAGTATTCATTGCATATTGGTTGAGGGTTTTGGGGGCTGACATTGAGTTTGATGTCAATCTCATGACTTTATTTTTTTCAACCATTAAATGGTAATCAAACAGTTCAAATAAATTCATATTTTTGATTAAAAAAACTCTCGAATAAATTTAAATTGTTAAATTAAATTCAATGGCTCAAATCATCGATATCATGTGACGGATAGCAACTCTGCCATCAATCCCCCGTTTCATTGGTTAAATGGTTTACCTTAGCTCTTACCCCTTTGTTTTATTATTTTTTAGTTTAATTTCAATTGATTTGCATTGCCAAGTATGTTTGAAAAAATGCCTAAGTAAATTTTCTAATAAAAATTTAATTTATCTTTTCTTATTTTTCTTTGTGTAACCTATTATTAAGTAATGAAGTGATTTCCCTATGAAATTGATCAATAATTCACTACTATAAAGTTGAATTGTTAAAATTATACTGTTTATTTATAGAATACCAACAACCACACGAAGATGAAAGAGCTTGAACATAGAGCTTGGCTGAACTCTGATCACAACGATATAATGGTCAAAGCAAAACTAAAGTGTGAAAAATCAAATATTAAAGATTATATAGTAACAAAATAGCCTTAAATTATAATGTAATCCTTCAAAATAGCCTTAAATTATAATGTAATCCTTTCCTTCTTTCTTTTATTTATTTCTTTTTTTTAAAGGTGTGGGACCAATTTTTTTTTCAATGAAGATATTTTTTTTTAAATACTCAAGATATCTGGATTAACTTGATCGAGCACACCTCTATTAATCCTTGAGACCTTAAAATTAATAATTGGGTGGACCCTCCAATTTACAAATATATATTGTATACATCAACTTTAAAACAATTAAAAATCATCAAAACTCTTTTGTTACAATCCTTATTGTCATAATTTTCAAGATAAAGAAATAAATGCAGAATTTTCATGTGTGGTAATGTATGACTTAAACTTGTAATGTAAAACCTTCAAATTTTTTTATATAAATACCACAAGCCTTTAACAAAGATAATATTATTGTATAATCACTAAAATATATTATTTTGTTACATCACCAAATAATATATAATTAGTGATAATTATAAAGTGAAACATTAATTTGTAATTAGTGATCATTCATTTTAAATTTAAATCCTAATTACTTGTTTAAAGGCTGACAAAATAGTGGATGTGAGAGTTTCAAAAATATATATAGATACTGTCTTTTTAAAGGCTAGGTGTAAGTTTAAATAAGTTTCACCATTAAAAAACTCGAAAAAGTTATATTAGAAAGCCAAAGGTTATTTATTTAGGAAATTGATTCAAGAAATATTAATGCAATTAATTTGTTAGTTTGTGAAAAGGTTACGAGAGTGTTTGGAGAATAAAATTTTTAGTAAGTTTTGGTAATTTTTGGTGTGTTTAGTAAAAAAAAATTGTAATTTTTAGTAACTTTAAATAATTTTTTAAGTGTTTGTTGAAATTGTTACTGTAGCAAAGTAGAAAAATTATAACTTTTAGGTGTTTAGTAAGGTTTTTTATTGTAACAGAGCAAAAAAGTATAAAAAAGTGGAGTCTACTGTCATATCAAATTACTGTAATAGAGCAGAAAAGTGGTAAAAATTGGTAGTTTATCAAATATCAAATTACTGTAATAGTGACAAATTTTGGTATTTTTTTCTAGAAATTAAACCACCAAAAGTAACTATTAGTTTTAGAAGTCTAAGGTGGTGTTTGGCTCACTCAAAAAAATATATATATATAGTTTTTACTAATTTAATTGTGCATGCTTTAATTAAAACATTACATAGAGAATATACAACCTACATAATTATCTCAACACAGTACATAATCATGCAGGATATATATGTTAGCAGCAAGAGCGGCAAAAATTAGACCAAGTCTAACAACACTAAATATAGCTTCTAGTTGTTCAATTTTTTAATTTTTCTTTGAAACGATTAAAATTATTTCATTATATTTTAATTTTTTTTTTAAATATGAGAAGCAAAAATATCAAATTAAAAAAAAAAATTAATTATTAAAAAATTAACTCTTTCTTCTTTCAAACTAAGTCTTAACTATCATAAATCCCCCCATTAAAGAGGAGAGAGAATTATTGCAGTCGACAAAATATTCAAAATGATGTTATTTTGGTTATTTTTTACCTAAAATAACATAATTTCATTTAAGTTTTTATATTTGAATATAAATTAATATATTCTAATATAGAATTTAAATAGAACAGTATCATTTTAAGTAAAATATAACCGAGATTGTGTAATTCTGAAGGAACTGTTGCTACAGTAATATAAGGTTCTGTTTGAAAATTTGGTAGCTATTCAATTTTTTTTTTATTTTTTTTCTAAATTAACTAAATTTACTATTTTATATTTTAATTTTTTTTTAAATATGAAAAGTAAAATTATTAAATTAATAAAAAGTTAAAAAATTAATTTTTTTTCTTCTTAAATATAAAAAAAATTAATTTTTTTTTTATAACTAGTAGGTAACTATTTATAAAAAAAAAAAATTAATATTTTTACTTTTCAAAATAAACTTGAACGTAAACCAAAAGAACGCGGGAGTCGCCATCGAAATGAAAAGGGTAGTTTTGACAAGTAATCTAGACATAGGACCCAGCTGCAAAATAAAAAAAAAAAAAAGTTGCAAAGTTTGACAATATTCACATTCACACTAGTCAACAGATGGTGCCTAAGCATGTCGCTGTTGACAAAAGGAAGTTGCACCTTCCAATCTTTTTTCTCCACTTGCTCTTGCCTAACGCGTAGTACGGTCAAAGAAAATAATTAAAACGCTAAACCCACCGTTTCACTGCCTTCACCAACCGTCCCCTTCATTTTTTCTGCACCAAAATTCCACCTTCCTAGCATTTCCACCCACACTAAGGAAAACCTATATGTGCCTGGATAAATTTATACATACATACATACATATATATATATATAATATTATTTTATCAAATCAAATTATCAAAAACTGCTACTAAAATTAAAAAAATAATGATAGCATAATAATAAAGTATACTTTTATGCTGGGATGGATCAAAAATTTTTATCACAGAGCACCAAAAACACTTACGAATAAGAAAACAAATTATATAAGAAGTTAGAGTCGAGCATAAATAATATTATTTTTAGAAAGAAATAAAATTACTTTCGTATATTAAATTAGTTAATATATTTTTCATAATTTAGCAGTTAAATGATATTTTTAACAGTATTAAAGATTTATTAGGAATATCTCTCGTTACTAAAATAAATTATTATTAAATTTTTACTATTTATGATTATAAAATTTATTATGTTATATTTTATATTCTTGATATTGTACACAAAAGTATTCAATAATGTAGTAAAAAAAATACACTTTATTTCTTCAAAAGATAATTGGGTTCGATTCTTGTAAAGTCCATTTATGCTAAAAATTTTAAATTAATCTCAATTTTTTGATAAGGCCAACACATTTTAATTTTAAATTAATTTATTTTTAAAAAACTAAAATATTAAAAATATTTTAATAATTTTAAGTTCAAAATCAAACGAGTCATTTTCCATTTCCCTCAAGGTAGGTCTGCCTTTGCTTTTGTAAATTTATTATTTTAAAACAATAGATATAAAAACTACCCTGGTCATGATGGTTACTTTTTTATATATTTAGAATTACAAAGAAATAGAATAAAAAATAACTTAACTTCAATTATGTGTCTATATAACTTTGTAAATAAGTAATATTTGTATAATAAAATATAATTATTTTTGAAAATATTTCTCTCACCAACTAAGATCTAACAAGTAAAAATTATTTTTTTTCATTGAACGATTAATATTATTTTTAATTTTTTAACTTTCCATTTGATTTCTATTTTAATAGAGCCCATTACCATATATCTCACAAAATAAGTTAGACATTTTAAATTTTACTATATTTAAAGATAGAGATCATATGCAAATCAAAACTCCGAACTTAAATTCTGTCTAATTATAATTTTAAAAAGTTTAACTTTTTAAATTAAAATACTATAATTTATATTTTCTTTTATGTTACTTATTAAAAATTAATTAGAGAGAGAGAAATCAAAACACATGTAATAACTATTAGAGTATAAAATTTTAGAAAAAAATAAAACTCATAAATTATCATAATTTTTTGATTTAAACTTTTTGTCTAAAATTTTAGCCATATAAAAAATTTAATACTAATTTTGTTCAGAACGTCGTATGCACGAATTATTACTAGTATGTATATATTTGTGAGTTTAGAGTGCTAATTGGGTAAAAAAAATCTTTAACTTTCTTTAATTTTCCTCAAATTTTTTCAACTTTCTTTACATAAAAAATCTCTAACTTTTTTTAATCTTTTTTAATTTTTACCACTTCTTTCTAATTTCTTCAACTTTTACTAATTATCTTTAATTTTTTTAACACTTTTTGAGGAATATGCCAAAAACCCAACAATTTAAAATATATTGACTTTTTATTTTTTTTGTCAAAATTTAACACTCCAAAAAGTCATTTTATAAACTTTTATTTTAAAATAAAAAACTCACACTTATTCATATATTATTATATGAAATATAACATCAAATATAGCAACAAAGCAGTGCCCATGTACATAGATACATAGGCGCACTTTTCATGTGCATTTTTGTCATTTTACTCCTTCTACACAAAGTAATAAACCCATTTCAGACTGCATTATCTTGTGCCAAGCCGCACCCCTCTCTCTCTCTCTCTCTCTCTGCGTTATCTTGTGCCAAGCCACGCCTCTCTCTCTCTCTCTCTGCATTATCTTGTGCTCTCTCTCTCTCTCTCTCTCACACACACACACGCACATATGGGAAACTATATGTCGTGCAGTTTTATCTCCCCTGCAATGAAGAACACCAAGGCAGCTAGGGTGATACTTCCCGGCGGAGAAATCCGGCAGTTCCGTGAACCAGTCAAGGCAGCGGAGCTCATGCTTGAGTGCCCGGCCTTCTTTTTGGTCAGCTCACGGTCTTTGAAAATCGGCCGGAGATTTTCACCCCTCGCCGCCGACGAAGACCTGGAGTTCGGTGACCTATACATCATGTTTCCGATGAGGAGAGTGAATTCTGTAGCCACCGCAGCTGATATGGCCGTGTTTTTTATGGCCACTAGCTCGGCGGCGAAGCGGATATCAGGTGGAAAATTGAGGATATTGTCGGAGTCCGGCGATGTTTTGCAGAAAACGGGATCAACAACAGCCACCGCTGATGGTTCACCGGAAAATGAGGTTGGGAGTTCAAGGTTAGATTTGGAGGGTTCCGACGGGTTTCCGACGCCGGAGTTCACGTACAAATTAGCGGTGTGTAGGTCAAGGAAGCCTATGTTGGATACGATCATAGAAGAACCTCTTTTCTCAAGATGAAAATTGTTGTCTGCGTTAAGGGTAGAATAGGAAAATCACTTGTTTTTATTTTTTTTTTTCTTTGTACTTATTTTTTTACTTCAAATTTATTTGCTGGTGACTTGGTAATCCATATCTGTATATTTTGTGAATTTTGAAACAATTGAATGGAAAATACTTTATTTTACTTATATATTTATATATTATTAAAGATATAGATAAATGTTCTTTTCGAAGGTAAAAGAAAAAATGAGAAGGAAATTCAGGACCAAATTTATATGCATATAGATATATATGTGTTTGGTATGATAAAAGTGAGATAAAATAAAATAAATTGTAAGTTTGTAATATATGTAGTGAAATAAATTTTTAAAGATTTTCAGAATTTTTTAAAAAATATCAGTGTACCAAATACCCTAGCTGTATGGTAATTAGGGGTTGTTTAGTTTACCAAAAAAAATAAAAAATACTAATTTATGTGGAATTTTTTTAAGTTTTTTCACTGAATAAAAAATTAATTTTTATTAATTTTCACCAATTTTTGTTAATTTTTGTTAATTTTCTCTAATTTTTACTTTTTTTTTACTAAACATTCAATTAATCACTAAAGGATTAGGTGTTAATAATACTGCAAAGTTTGCACTTTTTTATTTTTTTAAAATAGTGCCAAACATCCTTTAGTCAAATAGTATATCCCCATGTTTTTTACCTTGTTTGGTACGTCAAAATTAATTAAAATTTATTTATTTTTATCATTTTTATATTTTCTTTTAAGTAAATTTTATTATATATTACTTTTATATCATATTGTTATACTTCCATGATATATTTTTTAAAACTTTTATCAACCAAACACCTTTTTATGTACACCAATCTAGAAAATGTAATCACTTCCGGAAGGAACTAGAAACTGAGGAACTTTGTTAATGTAAAGAAGATGGAAATTTTGGCCCAATGGGAACTAAAAGTCCATATGGAACAACAATCAGTCTTGATTAATATTGAATATAAGAGATAGGAAACCTTTGCTGACCAGAAGAGTCTTGTGTGAGGCTCACCATCAGGGTTTGATCAGAATGCTCATTTTTTTTTTTTTTTTTAACAATTCCCATTTGTTTACTGCTTATCTCTTTGATTTTTTTTTTTTCTTCTTTCATAATTACATTTTACCCCTTATGCTTAGAGGGTATTTTCACTTTATTTATCTGTATTTGAAAATGTAATACTTCACCACTTAATGGTTAAGATTAAAGCAAAATTATCAAATTTTTTTAATCTAAATTAATAATAAATGATTTTATCGGTAATAACTAAAATATTTTTATTTAAATATTAAAATTTTAATTAATCAAAATGGAATTTTTTGTCATCATAAACATTTCTTCTAATTTATTTCCCTTATTTTGTTTCCTCCCCCACTATTATTTAATGATTATTTTTGAATCATATTGGTGCAAATTAATTTTTAGTGGTGCTGATATTGAAGGCTCATTTTATCTTTCTTAATTTTTTTATTAAAACTATTACTAGTAACATTTTTTTTTTTTGAGATAATTCAAGGTGTCCGAGTTAATTTATGCGCATTACTAGTAATCTTCAATCATAACTATAAAGAAATTTAGTGTTGCCTTTAAAAACATGATAGATTTTTTTTCTTTTTTTTTGAACAACAAAAAGTATGGCAGGATACTTACATTTATATCATAAACAAATGCCAAGGTCAGCTGCGAGAGTGGTAAAAACATAGATAGATAAAGGGCCTGTTTGGTTGAACAAAATTAATCCAAAATTATTAATTGTTAATTATATTTTGTATTTTTTAATTAAATTTTACCACATATCATCTTTATTTTAATTTTTTTTTTACATTTATTATACTTTTTGACTAAATTTTAACCAACCAAATATTCCAAAATGAAATGTCCTCATGTTCAAAGGATAAAAAATAAAAATAAAAATAATAGAAAGGTGGCAGATATAGAAAAGATAGTGAGTGGGGAATTAAATTTTGATGCAATATTTGATAAGGCTTATTTAAAAAAAAAAGTTAAAATTGGATAAATGATTAAAAAACCCTGTCTAAAATTAAAAAAAAAAAATCTCAAAAAAATTAAAGTTGGATAAATGATAAAAAAATTAAAATTGGATAAAAAATAAATGATAAAAAAAGTCTATTTAAAAATATAATAAGTGGTATCTAAAAAAAATATGAAGTTAGATAAATAATAAATGATAAAAAAAGGAGGTGAGGTTGGATAAAAAAAACTAGTTGAAGCTAAATAAACAAAAAATACCACCATTTTTATAAGATTTTAATGATAAATATTTATTAAAATTTTCAAATAATTGCAATGCTGAAGGTGAGATGCAGTTGAATTGGGATAGTGAAATCAAAAGAGAATTTTAACAAGAGTAATATTAAAAAATATATATAATTATTTAAAAAAAATAATAATGAAAGCAATTGTCTTACTCTACCATATTTATTTCTGCCCTTGAGCCAAACTAGCCTTATTTAGTGGGGGTTCATTTCAAACGGAGAAGTAAATGTTTATATTTACATAACTTTATGACAATAATTTTTTTTTTCATAGTCATTTCTTTTTCTCTTTCCCTTTTTATCTGTGGAGGGGGATTGGGGGGACATTACATGGAAGAAAAAGTAAAGAATTTTAGCATCAGGTGGTAAAAGTTTAAGATTGATTAAAACTGACTATGGAGTATTTTGTTGGTTAAGATTAATTAAAATTTATTAATTTTTAAATTAAATTTTATCATATATTATTTTTACAATAAATTTTCATACTTTTACTCTAATTTTTTTTAACTAAACTTTCACCAACTAAAAATTCTTGTAATGAAATTATTTTCAGTGCAAGGGTATACACGTATATTAAAACAATCTGATCCCACTAGATGTGAAAGTAAAAGTTCCTTTACTTGACATGGTACCTGCTCGCCTCCAGCCATCAATGTAACTCGCCTAAAATCATGGAGCTTATCACGGGTCAAGACCAATATATTTTAAAAGAAACGATATTATACATTAACGTATAATATTATTTAATTACCAAATAACTCGTGTGTACGATACTTTTCAATTAAATTAAATATACATATATTTGTAGTATCAAAAAATAAAATTTTATTTTTCCCAATGCTACTCTATTTCTTAATACAACTCTTCAGATATCATCATTAAACTTAATTCAATAACTCTTCAGATATCATTATTAAACTCAATTCAATAGTCCATCAGAATGTGAAGTGATCTAAAGATAGAGCAAGTTTTATTATATAGATATAGTCAACCT
>JAVXUM010000001.1:20986186-20997180 GCA_035590655.1 Pouteria glomerata
TGACCACACACTTACCATCTAGAGAGAGAAAGTTGAGAATAGTTCTGGAAGATTGAAAGGCTGAACGAAGTGCTTCCGCTGCACCTTTGGAAAAAAATTTTTTGCGTTCAACCTCTCCAGATTAAGATATTTTTCTTTCTCTCTATGCTATTAAAACCAACAGGGACAACATGGTATAATTGGGTGACTAAAATAATTCCTACTTCCACAGGAAAGTTAAGGCCCATAGGTCAATTAATAAAACTCTTTCTATACATAATAACCATGAGGAGAGACATAAGGATCTAAGAGCTGTCAAAGACATAATTCTTAATCATTTCAAAGAACTTTAAGGCACTACCACTACTTATCTAGATAATGCTTATCCTTTCATTGGTTCCTTGATGAAAACTATCATTCCTTCATGCCAACTTCAAGCTCTAGCTGCCTCAGTCACTGATGATAAGATTAAGTCTACTCTGTTCTCTTCGTCAAGCCATAAAGCTTCAGGACTAGATGGATATACAGCTTACTTCTTCAAAATAGCTTGGGAGATCATGGGAGAGGATGTCTTTTTAGCTATTCATTCAGTCTTTGCTTTTGGTAAACTACTAAAGAAGCTAAATGTCACTGCTTTTGCTCTTGTCCCTAAAACTTCAAATCCAGAAAAGGAGTAATGGGCTGGAGAGTGGTAGTGTACCATATGAGGTTCATCTTTTAAAGTGAGAGTGGGGCTTTTAAGGTCTAATTTCTTTGATTTAAATGTAATGCTGAGAATCCAATATAGTTTCAAGAATGACATTGCAGAGAAGAAGAGACCCCTGATGGCTTTTGAGGATCAAGGATGCCTAACGGAGGAACTGATTTTGAGCTCCTCAAGCTCTGGCGTGTTAGCTATACCAGAGACCCCACCTCATTAGTTAAAGAGCAAAAGGGTTTCCTCGACAGATGAAGTTAAAGGTGTCAATATTCCTGAGCAGCTTGAAGAAGGTCAAACTTCACCTAAATAGTGGAAAGATTTAGTAACATGTCTTCTAAAGGCATGATGTAAAATCTTAAATATTTTCAACCTTGTTTGGAGAATAATAGAGTAACTTTTAAGCCCCCTCTATCTGTTTCGAGACCGAGAGCTCAGAAGTGGGAGAACTCTATTATTGGTTATTTTGTTGATTAGAAATTACCTTACAGCTTGGTGGTGACTTATGCTAACAAAATGTGGTCAAATCAGGGTCGTATTGAAACTTTATCTTGTAGTAATGATTCTTTCTTATTTAAATTTGAATTTGCTAATTGCTGTGAAAAGATTTTAGCTGAAGGTTCATGGTATATGTCTAAGCATCATTTGTTCTTAAAGAAGTAGAACTAGAATATGTTATTTAGTAAAGAGGACTGTAAAGCTATTCCTATATGGATTAAGCTTTATAATATCCCTTTGGAATTCCTGACAGAAAAGGATTTGAGTTAGTAAGTTCAATGGGGAAGCCTATTAGAGTTGATAGTCTAACTACTTCTGCTAAAAAGATAAGTTTTGCAAGAGTATGAGTTGAAATTACAAATTTCTTAAACTTTCCTGACTCTATTGATCTCTATGTTGATGAGACTACTAAAACAAAAATTCTTAGTAAATATGGTTGGATTCCGAGGATGTGTAGCAAGTGTCAGGTTTTTGGGCACCATGCCAGCAATTATAAGAAGGAGGTGAATAAACTCTGGATTCAAAAATCTTACAAGGAGGAGGAATAAGGCTAGACTATAGTCAAAAGAAGAAGAAGAAGACTGACAGCTCTATACAAGAAGACTTGGTTGTTGGTTATAATGATGTTTTAAGCTCTATAAAGAAAATTGTTGCAACTCCAAATGCTGAAGGCTTGTTTGGGACTCTAGTATTGGTTAGTGGTAACTTATCCAATAGGTTCTTAGCTTTAGATCAATCTGCTGGTGGAAGACCCTCGCAAAGAAATTCAATCTCTATAGATCTAAGTTCGAAAGCTTGAATAATAGCTAAAGGAAAAAAAAGTTATTTAAGAGTCTAGTCTTATTGATTTGAAAGCTGCTAGTATTAGGTGCATTCAGTCTAAGTCTACTATATTAACCAGGGAACTAGGAGAGCCTCTTACTATTTCCCATGATTAATTTGGCCAGCTGTAATGTAAAGGGTTTAAACCACCCCTCCAAAAGACGAGAGGTTTCGTCACTTATTAATACTTAATCTTTTGTATGGGCTTTTTGGAAACCAAGACTAAGAAAACTAAATACTTGGTAGTTAGAAGAATGTTTAAAGTTGGTTGGTTTTTTGTAGATAATTATGATTCAAGCCTTAACGGTAGAATTTGGGTTGGCTCCTAATGTTATTAATCTTCATGTTTTGTCTGAGACTAATCAATGCATAAATTGCTTCTTATATTTTATGAAAAGTAAATTATCTTGCTTTGTTTATTTTGTATATGATTTATATACAGCAACAGATAGGAGTGCGTTAAGGAGTTCTATCTTTAACTTTCTTCCATATGTGGTGACAATCATCAGACTTTGGTGCTATTAGATTTTCTTTTGAAAGGGAAGGTGGCTCAGATGATTAAGTAGGATATATAGATAATTTGAATGATTGTTTTGGAAGAAATGGGCTTGATGATTTGAATTTTTATGGTAACCTGTTCACTTGGTTAAATAATAGGAAAGTTGGGTTAATTAAAAGAAAGATTGATAGGGCTGTTATTAATGAGAATTGGCTCTCACATTTTAGAAATTCTTATGCTCAATTCCTTCCATGGGGTATTTCTAATCATAGTCCAATTATTATTTACACTGGGGGCTGGGGTGACTAAAAAGAAATCCTGTTTCAAATTTTTTAATTGTTGGACATCTTCTAATGGGTTTCTTTCTCTTGTTAGCAATGCTTGGCAGGGAGATGATGTAGGGCACTGTTTGTATAAGATTAACCAAAAGCTTAAAAGGGTGAAGGCTGAACTCTAGAAGTTTAATAATCAAAAGTGCAAGAACTCTAGTGAGAGGATCAATTCTTTAAAGTAGAACTTAATGGTTGTGCTGTGATATGTGGTATTTAATTTTGACAGTTTAAGTTTTATTTTGGGGTGATAAATAATTAAATATTTGTTAAGACTGTTTATTTTACTTTTTTTAGTCCGAGTTTGGCTCGAAATTGTATTGAGTTGGACAATTGGGCCAAGGGCCTAGCCATTCTTTTCTCTTTTATTTCTTATTTTTTTTTCTTTTTCCTGGTGGGTCTTAGGGCTAGAAGAAGAAGGGAGAGAAAAAGAGAATGAGAGATGAGATATGAGAGATAGAGAGAAAGTGTGTTTCAGATGGGGATGATAGTCGAACTTGAGTGTTTTTGATGTCATGATCAATGTGGTGGTGCCGGTTTCTCCTAATTTTGCTCGAGGTAAAAGATTCGAGCATTTGAAGTTTAGGAACCAAAACCTAAACCTTTTTATTTCTTTTTTTTTTTATTCAAATTCGTGAGACATATATATGTTCTATATATTGTTAGCATGATTTTGACATATATATGTGATGATTTTGGTGGATGGTGATATATGTGGATATATATGTATATATATTTGTGGGTTTGTATATACATGTTCAATCTTCTTCATTTTTGAGTTTTGTTGAATAATGATGAAATGTATGTTGTTGTTGTTGTTGTTGATTTTGGTTCCATTTTTGAACTTGTAGTGTTTGGATTTGGGTATTTTGGGCACCAGATCGAGCTGGTAGTGGCTTAGATTGGTGTTGTAGACCATAGGTCATGGGGAGCAAGCTTCTTGTAGGTATCTTGTGGGCTTCCCATGAGGCTAAGATGCTCTCAGCATTTTCTAATGACTTAGAGCGAGCTTCCAGTAGACATCCTAAGAGCTTTTTGCGGGCATTAAGCAAGCTTCCTACGATAAGGCATTTTCAGCTCGAATTGATGTCTTTTTTACCTTGTTTGGATGGTATATCATATTTGATGGATATATGTTGAAATTAAACCTATATTGAGACTATAAAATGTTATTATATATGCTTGAGTATAACATGCCTTTATTTATATTTGAGATGTTATTGATTATACATGTTCGAGCACACCATGCATATGGGGCTCGGATTGCGTCATCCGAGTTGATATTATGATTATTGGTTTGTTAAGAGTATCACGTTAATGTTGTGTATGTGCCAAGGCACGGGTTATACATATGGATAGGATCTATGATTTTAAGAAAATGATAAATTAAGATTTTGATAATACTAGATGATTCCCAGTTGATATATATGAGTAGAGTCTAGTCATTTAGAGTTGAGACATTAATATTGAGATGATATGATTATGAAATTTTTTCCGGACTGCAGTCAAACCTTACTTAAGCTAAGTAGATACCTGACTAGGGGTGTAACACAGTTCCCTAGTAAAAGGGTTAGGAGATGTAACACAGTTCTCCTATGTCTTACATCAGTAGGAGTGTAATAAGATTCTCCATATGTAATTGTATATATGTTGAGATATATGTTCGTCGTAAGCGTAAATGATGTGGTTGGTGACCCCGCATGCTTTGCTAAGCGTCACTCGTCCTAGGATAAGGCTGTGAGTAGATAAAAATTAGGAAGTATGTATTGGCATTGCATTCTATCATTATCCATTACATAAGTTTTCACAAATTATTGTTATGTGTTAAGATACTGAGGTTATTAATTAAAATGTCATTTAATATTTAATTTATTGATAATGAGTTGGGTTGTGAATATTGAATAACAAAATTAGAAACTATGGTGACTTGATTCCTGAGGTGGGATACATAAGCAGCTTAACCTTGAGTAGCCTGGGTTTGATTTTAACTATGGATAATAATAATTGCATTTATTCTTCTAAATTGAGTTAAATTTTCTATATTATATATAGTGTGATCCAAAGTGTGGGGTTACATCACACTTTCATAATATTATTATTTAAGAGATATAAGCATGATTATAGTATATATTTAACTATGTAGACCTTGGATGCTGTCATTGAGGATGGCCTTAAAGTGGATTAGATTAACTTTTATCTAGTTTATTTGATTTTTACATTCCCATGCTATCCGTCCGAGACTATGAGGTTAGAGGTGTAACATGTGCAATATGAGATTGACAGAGAGAGAGATCCAAAATTAATTAACAAAGAAAAAAAACTTGTTGCTGAACTTACTTCAACCATGGAGTAGGAAGAAAACATATATAGGCAGAAAAACAGAATTCAATCACTTAAGAAGGGGGCAAAAATTTCAATTTTTTCCACAAGACTGTTAAGGTAAGGGTTAATAGGAATTCGATTTGTGCTTTGTAGAAAGATAGTGGTAACTGGATTGAAAGTCAAGAGAAAGTCAAATATGAAATTGTCAGCTTTTATGAGAAGTTGTTTGGTTTTGAATTTCCTAGAAACAAACCTAGTAAGGCAGAGCTATCTTCTTTTATTCAATAGTGTATTTCTTTTGGGCTGTCTGCATCACTTTTTCTACTTGTGTCCAAAGAAGTTATTAAAAGCACCTTATTCTTTCTTTATCTTAATAAGGCTTCTGGGCCAGATGGCTTTAATTCTCATTTTCTTGAGGTTGCTTTGCCCGTGATAGGCAAGGACATAATTGATACTATTCAATTATTCTTTGATTCTGGGTGCTTATTAAAATAGGTCAATAACACTATGATAGCTTTGGTACCTAAGTCTCTAATCCTTCAAAAGTGACTGAATTCAGACCTATCTCTTGTTTTAACACTCTCCATAAATGTATTTCAAAAATTTTGGCTAATAGGTTTAAATTACTTTTGCTTAGTTCATTGATGAGAGTCAATCAGTTTTCATTGAGGGTAGGAAGATTGGAGATAACATCCTTTTAGCCTAGGAGTTACTTAGGGGTTACCATAAAGACTCTAATTCCCTTAGGTGTGCAATTAAAGTAGACTTAAGGAAGGCTTATGACTCTGTCAGATGGGATTTCATTTGGGATACTCTAGAGCTGATGGGTTTTCCAGATAGGTTTATTAAATGGATCAAGTGCTGCATTTCATTTTTTATGTTCTCTATTTGTATTAATGGTGAACTTTCATGTTTTTTCAAAGAAAAAAGGGGTTTGAGACAAGGTGACTCCATTACTCCCTATTTATTTGCCTTATGTATGAATGTTCTCTCTTTAGTATTGGAAAAGAAGACTTCCTTAGAGAGATCTTTTGGTTACCACTGGAGACGTAAAAAGATAAAGACCTCCCACCTTTACTTTACTTGATAACTTATTTTTTTTTTTTTTTTTTGTAAAGGAAATGTTAAATCAGTTTCTGTGTTCAAAGATAGTTTGCTTCTATTTTCTTCTTTCTCTGGTCTCTGTCCTAATGAGGGTAAAAGTGAAGTTTCCTTGTCAAGTGTAAGAGATCAAATAACTGTAAGGATTATAAGTATATTGGGTTTCTCTAAAGGTTAATTTCCAGTAAGGTATTTAGGAGTTCCTCTCATCTCCTCAAAGCTTAGAACTGTTAACTACCAACCTTTACTAGAGAAGATCCTAGCTAGAATTCAAAGTTGGACAAGTTATTTTCTTTCTTATGTAGGGAGGTTACAACTTATCCACTCAGTTTTTTTCAGTCTGCAAACTTTCTGGCATGCTCACTTCATTTTACTAGCAGCTATCACTAAAAAAGTAAAATGTTGTTTTAGAAGGTTTATATGGAGTGGTTCAGAACTCAAGTTTTCTGGGGCAAAATTGGCGCGGGATAGAGTCACTCATTATATCAAAGAAAATGGTCTCGGTTTAAAGAAAATGAAGGATTGGAACAATGATTCTATGGTAAAACATATTTGGGAGCTTGCTTTGAAGGATTCATCATCAAGTTGTCAGGCTAAATGGGTTTATGCGAACCTCCTTAAAAATAAGAACTTTTTGACTGTTAAAATTCCTCATGATTGTTCTTAGAGTTGGAGAAAACTTTTACAATTGAAAGACTCAGTGAGATCCTTGATTAACAACAAAATTGGCAAAGGCAATTTGGCCTCTCTCTAGTTTAACTTTTAGTTGCCTACGGGTCTTATATGCTCAAAAATGAATCAAAGAGTAATTTATGACTCGAGGTTGGGACCTAATGCTTTGGTTAGTGCTATCATCTCTCCTTCAAGGTTGGAAATGGCCTCAAGCAAAATTCCCCTAACTTGCTTGCCTTGAAAGCCTTGATTTTGTCCCTGCTAGCTCCTAATGTGACTAAGGATGAGAAAGTTCTGTGTCTATAGATTCTACTTGTAATTTTATCGTGAAAAAAGCCTGGGAAAAACTGAGAGAGGTGAATCCATACTCTGAGTAGTCTATTCTTATTAAATTCAAGGGCTTTATCCCATGGCAAAGCATGATTTTGTGGCTTACTATTTAGAAGAAGTTTTCTCATAGGATAAGTTGATGAGATACGGGCTCAGAGACTTCATGTGCTTTTATTTTTATAATGCCGGAGTAGAGGATATCAATCGCCTTCTTGTTCAATGCCCATATTTTGATAGAGTATGGAATTTAGTTACAGATGCAAGAGGTCATTTCTTTTCCCCTAGAAATTGAGATGAAGCTGTGTAATGGGCAATTCGGGTATTTAAGACCAGCTCTTTGGAAAACAAATTGAGCAAGATAGCCTTCAATGTTATAGTCTACTACTTATGGAAGCAAAGGAATGCTATTACTTTTGTAGGAGCCGTATCCAATGCTTAAAATGTAGTTAGAGATATTAATAGTGTTATCTTCTTATGTAATGAGAGTGTGAAAAGGCAATTAAGAATCGTTCACTGAGCTAGGTAGCATCTTTTGATAACTGATTGTAGTTATTATTGGATACTATCTGATAGTTTAGGGATTTAGTCCCATTACTTGTATATTTCTTTACTTTATTAATACAAAATATGTTCACTCATAAAAAAAAAAGGTGATTCTATGATCAAAAAAATTATCATAAATCTATGGTAGAAATAAATTCTAATGTGGATTTGAAATGGAAATAAATAACTAGTAAATTATTAAATTTCTACTTTCAATTAATCATTTTTAAATATTTGCTTATCTAAGGTGGCATTTTGTTTAATTTTTTATTTTTTATTTTCTGTTTTCTATTTTATGTGTTTTATGCTTTTAAAATTTCAAAACATGGAAACAAAAAATGTTATGTTTTTCTTATTTTGTTAAAAATACTCAAAATAATTTTTTGTCATTTTTCATTTTATGTGTAAACTCATTTTTTATTTTCTAAAATAAAATTTGAAAACACAAGTAACCAAATACACTTTAAACTATTTTCCTTATTTTCAAAAGCTCAAAATAAAAAATGAGTTTAAAACAGAAAATAAAAAACAAAAACTGAAAACAAAAAATAGAAAAACAAACCAAATGAGGCCTAAACAATTAAAATTCCCAAAAATCTCCAAGGCTATTACTTTTATTAAAATTATTTATATAAATTTTTAGTTAAACTTTCAAGTTCTATGTGGATTCAACCTCGTACTCATCAAATTTTTACAACTGTATACTCTTATAGTTGAGAGTTGACATAACTGTTGTAATTTAAGCACAGTCAATATTATATATGGAAATTCTACGGCCAGTCAAGGAAATTGCCCTCCCTCGTCCATAGGTAAGTCTGCCACTATCGACAGCGGTGATGTGATCGAAGGTGGTTGGTAAGAGCAGCGACATTGGCTGAATGTGGGTGGCAATTAGCGACAAAGGTGGTGGTCGGAGATTAATGCAACTAGTGGTAGCTGGCGATGGTGATTGAAGGTGAATAGCAATTAGCGGCGAAAGAAAGATGGCTGGCGCCAATGGTGTGGTCGAAGGTAAGTGGCAGGCAACAGTGGTCGGAGGTAGGTGACGGCTAGTCGACTAGCTGATAGTAGTTAAAGGTGGGTGGAGGGTAACATTGGTGTCGGTTGACGACGATGGTAGGAGGTAGATGGTTGCTAATGGTGGATGATGGTTATGATTGGTAGTGGTGGTGGAGGAAATGAAAAGTGAAAATGAAAATTTGAGAAAACACATTTGAAAAAAGTTTTCATTCATTTGGAAATTAAAAACTTAAAACAAATTTAGCAAATGAGTTTTTATATTCTATTTTCAAAAAAAGAAAAACAAAAACTGAAAATTGGAGGATTTGTCAAACGAGGCCTTAACTTGATGGTTAAGAAAAAAAAAAAAAGAAGCTAAAATTAGTGTAAAAATAATACATGGTAAATTTTGATTGGAAAAAAGTTGATAAAAGTTAGAGTTGTTTTAATTTTTTTGGGAAATTCAAAACACTATCAAAAGTAAATTCATTGTGGCTAAAGAGGTTGGGTTTTAAACTAAAAATTACCCTGTATTATTCTTATGCACCAATTGAAGCTTGGAAAACTATAGTTTGGAAAACTTTTTGGCGTGGCAAAAAAATAATGAAAAATGTAGTTTGGAAAATTTTTTAACGTTTAGCACGCAACACTAAATTGTGTTTTTCAGATATGAATAGTTAATGTGGCATTTGGTTTAATTTTTATTTTTTATTTTTTGTTTTTTATTTTATGTGTTTTATGTTCTAAAAATTTCAAAACATGATAAAAAAAATGTTATGTTTTCTTTATTTTGAGTTAAAAATACTCAAAATGAGTTTTTATCATTTTTCATTTCATGTGTAAACTCATTTTCTGTTTTCTAAAACAAAATTTGAAAACACAAGTGATCAAATGTGCTTTAAACAGTTTTTTTTTTTTATTTTCAAAAGCTCAAAATGAAAAATGTGTTCAAAACAAAAAATAAAAAACAAAAACTGAAAACAAAAAATAAAAAACAAACCAAATGAGGCTTAAGTATTTTAACTTTTCTGTCAGTTTTTTTGGAGAGAGAAACCGTTTGAATGGTTTTTTTGGTTCTATTAGAATGATTTTATGTTCACTTTTGGACTTTTGCGTTAGTTTTTTAAAAAGAAAAATGGTTCAAACAATTTTTTTGTTTTGTCAAAACGATTTTGTATTAAAATTTATTGAAAGTGTTTAAAAAGTTTTTGAGATTTATAAAAAAATTATTAGGGTTTTTGAAATATTATTCAGATTTATAAAACTTTGTTAGGATATATAAATATATATAAATTTATAAAAATTTTACGAAGTGTGGAGTTGGAGAGTTATAAAATTTTTTATTTTAAAAATTTTTAATATTTTTTATTCTTCAAAACGGGCCCATTATGTTCGTTTTTACTTCTCTGCCACTGGCTCACAATTTCGGGCACTCGCACAATTACTCCGCGAACCCTGTCCAAAGCCTCTGACGAAACTTCCCCAACCCAATCGTTACCAACAGCAGAGGAATTAACAAACGGACCTGAATTTTAAAGATTCACCTGCAGGCTGCCGCTCCTCTCTCTCTATTTCTCAATATATATATATATATATCATCTGTTTATCTCTCAATATCTCATATCGATCTTGTTCTATGTCTTCTATTCCTGTGCTTCTGGTTCTGTTTCTATTGATCTTCGAAGCTTTGCCACCATCATCGTCATTTACATCAGCTTCGATCGGATCTCGTTCGATTCTCAGAGCTGTCACAGTCAACGGCGTCGATCAGCCTGACGTTGCTGTTGAATTGAACGCCACGAATTTCGATTCGGTTCTCCGGGAGACGCCAGCTACATTTGCGATTGTCGAATTCTTCGCTCACTGGTTAGTGGCTTTGCTTCTTTAGATTTTTTCGATTAGCGATAGCTTGGTGAGGTAAAATTGATATTAGGCTTCGATCCAGCTTTGGGTCTCTGTGTGTTTGCCTGATCTTCTACTACTAATATTCAAGCGTTAAATCTAGAATTGTTTTATTATGTTTTGTTTTCTTTCTTCGATCTATCCAACTCGGACACTGATGGTAGTACAAATGAAATACAAAGATAGAAATTCAATGCTATAGAACTATTCTTTGAAAGCACTGGTTTGAAAAGATTCAACAGTTAGGGCCATCAAAGAAATGGTAGCTTTGTCTGCATAGCCATCGCTCCCGCCCGCCCAC
>JAVXUM010000001.1:21002806-21018069 GCA_035590655.1 Pouteria glomerata
CCGATATTTCTCTTCTTTATTTTTTCTTTTTTCTGTCTGCCACCTTGACGGATTTCTGGTGCACTGTTTTGCATCTTTTTGAAAATTTTAAGTAATAAAATTTATCTTTATTGCTGATAAAAAAGGGTGAAATTGATCCAGTGGTATAAAATTTCTGAGAGTTTGAATAGGGAGAACGTCGTACATGGGGGAAGGGGATGGATAAGAGAAAAGCCATCCAAGATTGGGAACTGGGAAGCTATGAGCTGTCAGAACTCTCAGTTATATATTTTCTTTGGTAAAGGCAGTTGGAGAGCTAAAGTTCCTCCCCAATTTGGCATTCTTGTGTAAGGAAATAGACAACCGGTGGGCCTTGTGTTTATTCATTGTGAGGTGGCAGGAGAGATATTGTCACTTTTGTTGACTGTGTTTGGTGTTTAATTGGCATTAACTAAGTTTATGGCCAACTAATAAACAGGGATATAGACATGGGATAAAATACAAGACGATAATGGACATGGGATGTGGTGATTTTGGAAGAAGTATATGGATTTGGTAACAATTGACCAAAAAAAATGTATACTTATTAGTAATATATTTTAAAAACATTGATTCAACATTTCAATACCACAACTCAAACTTATCTCAACATACAAAAAGTAACTAATGTTGAAATAGAAGATTTTAAAATTTTGGAGTTTCGGGTGCTCAATCCCAAGTGTCCGAACCATATTTGAATAAAAAATATGACAAATGGTTGGACACATCACTTGACGTGTTGGTCATGTATTTCATTGGTTGTGGTGTGTCTAACATATATGCGTTTCGAATACGTGTCGAATACAAATACAAGTATACAACAACTATTTTGAAGTGTTTGAGCTACATCAATGGGCAATTTATATCATTATTGGGAAGGGCGCATTATTAGCAAAAGAAAGGTAGCAAAGTTGGCTGCTGCCAACATCAATCTGGGGCTGTCTGCTTGTAGGACAAGCTCTTTAGATATGTCTATTGTCTAAGGCCATATGCCGTAGTCCCATCACCATCTTATAAATTTTGTAAGTCTTTCTTAGTCATTTTGTGGTGTAATGACTATATTTTTGTTATTTCTTTATCCTATTCCTTTTAGTTCATTTGACTTCCGTTTCGGGGATAGGGACTGGGATTGCAAATATTATTACTGCCAGTATGGCACTTACATGATTTAAAGCAAAGGTAAGATACTAGATTTGAGATTTTTCCCATTATTTAAACATAGTGGGGCATTGTAAATTAGGGTTGAATTTAGGGTCACTTTAAGCTTGTGTCTAAGAACCATGAATACAAATATAGGATATAGATACCCTGTGAGTAAATACAAGGGACATGATATTTATTAAAAAATGAGGATGTGGACAAGGAGGGAGAATGGAAAAAAATTATATATTTTTATTACCATCACATATAATGAAAAAAAAATAGTACTAATTCAGCATTTCAATCCATGATTCAAAATTTTAGCATACAAAAGAAAAAAAAAAAAAAAAAAAGAAAATGAAAATGAGACATGAGATTTTATATTTTGAAGGTTATCAAATGCTTGATCCTAGGCATCTTGTGTCTAGGGAAAAGCGTCATAAACTAATTTAACTCTCCACATGGAGGTTACAACACCTCTTTGGTCAGCATGGCATGTCCAATAGTACGAGTGTCCGATACATGTTAGATATAGACACAATACCTGTTTTAAGTGTCGTTGCTTCATAAGCTCATGCCCTCAATCTTCCTTCTAGGTCATCTCAAAATTGAGTTTTCGGTTGGGATGAAAAGGGGTTGCCCCAGTGTTGTTGAAGGTGATGATGCATTCTGTATTTCTTACCTTGTTTTTTTTTTTAATTACTACTTATCTAAAGAATATATATATCATGAGCATTCTTTAATTGCATGAAAACTTGTGTTAATCTTGAGTTGAATATCCAGGAGCCTGAGTCATGTCTAAGTTCAAGTTTTTTGTCAACTTGTTAATATTTTGAATCAGTCTAGTGCACTCTTTCTTTTATAGTAATTATTTCTCCATTCTTTTGGGTATGTTTTGTAACTTGACATGTATGCCTTAGTAATTACTCCCTTTCCTCTTCAATTGTTTGGCAGCACAGATCAATAATGAACTTTGCGATAGGTTCTCTGTGGGTCATTATCCAATGCTTTTTTGGGCCCCCCCTTCTAAATTTTTAGGTGGTGGTTGGAAACCTAAACAAGACAAAAGTGAGATACGTGCCATTGATGATGGACGAACTGCTGATCGCTTGCTTAACTGGATTAACAAGCAAATGGGCAGGCAAGTAGCATCTTTACCGATTTTCTAACGCACAATTTTTTGCTGAATGATTTCGGAAATTGAATCATTTTGATCTCCAGTAAATCTCTCTCCCTCTTTCTCTCTCTCTCTCCCTCCTCGTCTTCTCTCTTAAGTCCTGTAAAAATATTGTTCCTTAATACTTTGTAAGTCCTGTAACACTTTCATGCTTCAAGGATCATATATTTTATTGAAGCGACAAGTTTGACCTCTTCATTATAGGGGAATCCAGAAACGCAGTCTGTGTGGTCTTGGTATTTTACAAAACAGAAAATATTATTGAGAGAGTGCATAATTAAAAAAGATTATAACTTTGGGGAACCCTTGTTTGCACATTAAATGTTTTGGGGTACTGAAATGAATAATTAAGTCTTGATGCTTTTGATAAAATAGAAGCACAACATCTTGTGTAGAGTTGCTTTCTAAATGTTGTGTGACGTGGTCAGAAGAGTATTCAATTGCTAAAAAGATGAAAACGATAACTAGGAATGCTGTATAGCTTCTGTGTGGAGTTGCTAGCAGCTTTTAGAGAGTGGTTACATGCTTACTGTTTCACGAGATTTCACATAAATAGATATTAAGTTGTCATTAATGGGGAAGTGGGGCTCTACTCTTCTTATGTTTTTCCAAATTAGAGAATCCATCAGATACTAGATTATTATTATTGGTATTGCTTGACATTGGTGGACTTCATCTTATCTTCTGAAAAGCTAATAGAATTTTGGGCACTTAATGTACGACGTACTGCTTGTATGCGTAAACGAATCATATAATGGATTTCTTGATATAAATAGGCAACAGAATATTTGTAATAGGTTTTCTGTAAATCTTCAGGTGGGACAACAGAATAATATGCTATAACATCTGATGCTTTGAATTATTTGTATTTAAAAAAATAATCTATGCTTTGAATGCTGAATCCCCATTTCTACTCAGTTCATTGCCTTCTCCCGCCCTCCCCCCACTTTTTTCAAAAAACATATGAATATAAATATAAAAAATATTGTCAAAGTATCTAACTCAAAATCAATTGACAAGGAGTGGAGAGGTTTATGTGGATCTTATATCAGTTTGGGAGGCACTATTTTATCGATGTGGGATAAATTCTCACAAAAATATAAAAAATAAAATAAAATAAAACAGAAAAGGGATGGAAGAAAATGAAGATGAACCCAAATTACCCAGCATACTCTTCAATACTATTGCCTCTTCCCTTTCATCTCTTGTAATTGATTAGTTATGACGAAGATGTTGATAAGGGGGAGAGAAACAGTTGCTTGCATAAGAAACACTGCTTAAAAATGACTAAAGACCTTATTGATAGTCTGGTCACTAGAGTATGCAGGAGTTTCTGTCTCCATGAAAAATGAAGTATCATCAGATATATGCTAAATAGAAAAAGAAAAAACATTCAGTTCGTCCTTAAGGTGGGGGTGTTACCTTCCTTGCGTCGTAAGAGCATATATGTGTTTGTGTGTGTGTGTGTGTGCAGTCCATGGGGTCATGTTAACAGTCTCAAACTTGATAGAAGGCCAAACCATTTTTTCGGTGTATTAAGCATATGTTGCTTTCGATATGAAGCATATTTAACTGATACTACAATATATGTTGGAGTTTATAGGACAGACTCAGGTTAAAACAGTGCATATACCATATATATAGATTAACAAATGTATTTACTTATGCACTTCTCTGCAGGCGCCTCCCCCCGGGCGGGGGCGCATGGTTGGGGGGGGAGGGAAGAACATGTTGATAAATCTTTTAGATGCTTAAACTCATAGTCAATTCATTTAGAAAAAGGCCTTAATTTCAAATTTGGGGCATATTGATGGCTGCAATCTTAATTGATCACTTAATAAAATTTTAGAAATTCAGTTTATGCAATATTTCAATGGTAAATAAAGCATAATTAATTTCTAGTTGCATCAAATAGCTTGAAGTATTTTTTTCCCCTTCATTGGGTAAATTGCTTTTATACCCTTTTACTAAAGTTAAAAATGATCGACACCCCTTGAACTTTGGAAACATCCTTTGCACCCCCAGTAGTTGCTTCTAAAGGGAAGTCTTAACAGTACTTGCTACTAAAGTGAAGTTTTGAATAGCACTGGGTGTTCAATTGTAAATATAAAAATGCCTACTAACACAATTGGGTGTAATTTATTGGGTATAAACTCTATGTAAAGGTATTTGTCAATTTATTGGGTATAAGCTCCATAAAACCTCCGCAGTAGTCTCCAATGCTCTGCAACACACTTTCACACCATAGAAACACTGGTAAACCTATCACTCTTATCCGAACAAATTTATTGGATACAAATGTAAGATATTAGTATCTGAGCGTGGATCCTGAAATGGCAGAGTTTGATTCTTCAACCATGGAGGAGGATGAACTGACGGAGGAGTAGTTCCTGTAGATTCAAGGATCATTGAACAACCTCATGAAATTGTTCAAGAAATCTATGGAGGAACAAGATAAGAAATTTGATCAATTATTCAAGGACTTATACCCGTTGATCAATCCAACAACATCATCTAGAAAAGAAAGCCCGGAGATGGATCTTGAATGTGGATTTTCTAAAACTAAAGTTTCTGAAAATGCAGTTCCTGGAAATGAAAGTCAAGAAGCTCTTGAATGTTATTCTTTTCAAGGTCAATTTCTGGAAAAAGTAGCCTCTGAAAATCTGAAACAAAGAACATAGTAGTAGCTATGAAAGAAAATGCCTTTGTTCTTAAAGAAAGGGAGTACAAAAAGGCTGCTAGACTTCCTGATCTCCTGAGATTATTTGAGAAAGAGGAGCCAATTTTATGTCTTCGTAGATTGTTGAAGGAGGCCATTGATGATAAGGCGTTTGAGAAATTTAGTTCAAGAGGGAGAGCTTCTTGTGGGTCTGCCAAACATCCAGCTGTTACCAGCCCAAAAATTCACTTTTTCAGACCAAACATCTCATTGGGAGAAGTTTTGACGACCCTCGTACAAGATAGTCAAATATATATGCATATAGCTCTATAGAAAGCTGAAGGGTCATGTATATAAAAAGACAAAAGTCATATCAATAAAGCGAATTCTCAACAAAGTTCACATAAGATTCTATATCTAGTTCTATATTCCATTATCCAACTACACAATTGAGAACATTTAAAGTGTTTGGTGTGACTTATACAACTGACATTAAAAATACTAACTTCATTTTATCTTTTTTTTTTTGTAGGAGTTGAAATATATTTTTGTAATATTTTATTATAAGTTTCTTGATTTTCATCCTAACTATTACATTTAATTTATGGTAGTAATTTTGGTGGAATAATGCATATGGTGCTAAACTAGTATAGCATAGGAAATAGTAGTGTTGTAAAATAAAAAAAAATCTACCCAAAAAAAAGTAATAAGTGAAATATTTGTGGCTTAACACTTGAAAAAAAAAACAAAAAACTCTATTTTATTTGACAAAATTATACAAAAGGCACTTAATTTTTAGAATTCGTAAAATCACCTATAGAATCAAGATTTTACTGATTTTACGTTGCAAATCGAGATTTTACCTATTTTACTCATATTAAGATCTTATGTAAGATTGAATTTTTTATTTTAACATCATAAAATCGTATAATTTTAAAATTTAAATCGAGATTTAAACAACATTGGACAAAACACTACAAATCAAAGAGCAATTGTAGCCTTAGGATTAAACTAATGAATCAGTGGTGGATAAAGGGTACGACAGAATCTCCACATACAAAGGCTCTTTTTGTTTCATGCACGGACAAGGTGAAGTTTAAAGAGGGTGGGGGGTTACGTACTTAAAATAGGTATGGGTTAGTTACAAGAGAGTTGGGAATTTTTATTTACAATGGGGCATAAAGAGTGAGGTCGTTATTGTGAAATCACTCACTTTTATTGTGAAATCAAATCTTGACAATTTCTCTTTTTTGGGAGGTAGACCATCATCAAACTGGGTCAATCTTTTCTTTATTTTCCTTTATTTTCTTACGAACCAAACAAGGGAAACTAAGGAATTTGTCATAGATATAGATTGATTTGTGACATTCTCATAAATAAATTCTTATAGGTTTGTGCCTTTCATGCGCTTTTTAGGTGATGAAATACAAACTCTATCAAGTAGTAATTCGACCTTTGGGTATTTTTTGCATCTCCTTGATGCCATTTACAAAATTTTGATTACTTATCCAAAAGAAGAAAAAAAGGGGAACTTTGTCAATGTAAAGTCTTTGGTCCTTATCAAGGGAGTGTTTATACATAATCAGTGTATAATATTCTTCTTCTTTTCGTTGGTCTTTTAACTTGTTCAGCTCATATGGCTTGGATGACGAGAAATATGAGAATGAGCATCTCCAATCAAATGTGTCAGATCCTGAACAGGTCCTTTAAAATCATCACTCTGAATTTTTGCTTTCAGAATTTTTACTAGTGCCATTTAAAAATTGAAAGTTAACTTTATAATACTGGTTTATGGAAGATTGTACGTGCTGTATATGATGTTGAGGAGGCAACATCAACTGCCCTTGATATCATCTTAGAGCACAAGGTAAATTTTTGTTTCCTTTGTGTGGAGTTGTTGCTTTTAATATCTTAATGTTAAAGGTTTTGATCTACTTAATATGTGCATTTATGCAGATGATCAAATCGGAGACTAGGGCATCACTTATAAAATTTCTTCAACTTATTGTGGTTCATCATCCATCTAGGAGGTTTGTGCCAGGGGTTTGTGTCCATAATTGCTTTGCGCAATATGCTGTTTCTTCTTTAATCAATTTTGGATTCATAATAGGTGCCGGAAAGGAAGTGCAGAATTCCTTATCAACTTTGATGAATGGTACCCGCTAGATACATGGTCAGCAAATAAACAGGAATTCAGCATTGTTAATGAAAGCGTCGCACTGGGGAATTTCCCAATTTGTGGAAAAGAAGTTCCACGTGGATATTGGGTGGGTATGCAATGGCTTTTTGTCCAAGTAATTTTGAAATCCTTTTCTTTTCTTTCTTTCTTCCTTTCTTCCTTCTTCTCTCGCTCTCTCTTCTCTCTCTCTCTTATAAATAACGTACGTGAATAGATGTTTTTTGATATCTTGTGTCCTAAAAGCTCTTGATCTGCTCATGTTCTTGCATGATGATATTTTATGTCATTGATCATATTATTTTCTTTAATTTCCTTGTGTTTCTGTCTTGAACAACTTTTATTAAAATGCCAATAAAAATTGTATGGTTGCATGAGTTCTTATCTCATTATCCATGTATTGATTGATTTTTACAATTTGGAACACATTCTTCAGAAATAGTTTGGTGACTTTTTTTAGCATCACCATGTTGACCTAATTATTAGAACTAGTATAGTATGTATTTCTTGTCACGTTTGCCTTGTCTTAGAAACACTTGGTTGTTTTACATCTGAGAATAGATATTTGAATTATATTATTTTTTCTTTTATTCTTGGGTCCAATGTTTACACTAAGGTAGTTATCTCTTGTCCCTGATTGCCCCAGGCTGTATGAAGGCAATGAATCCTTGGTTTTTAATACTACTACCAAAAACCTTCAACATCATGTGAATCCTTGGTTCTTGCATGTTCCCAATGAGTCAATCTTTGCACTTGGTTAATATGTGAAAAATGTTTATGGTGGAGATGAAGATTAGCACATTATAGTTATGCGAGATTTGCTGTTCTTAAACCACAACGACCGAACTGCTGAAACCTGGTGCAAATAAGTTTGTTGTAGTGTCATTTCATAAATGGATTGTTTTGCTATATAGTTTTGATGCCCTATTGAAATGCATGAGGATCAATTTGTAAGAATCAAGATCATGGCTTTAGGGAATTCTGTTATGTAGCTTTAGTTGCAAGATCATGGCTTAAGGGAATTCTGTCATATAGCTTTAGTTGTGTGGGTACCCCGGCCGCGGGAAAACGAACCGTGATCAATGGTCACGACCTTTCCCGCGAGACGTAATTGTCGCGCCATTCTAATCAGTGAGACTTAACTTTCCCGCGGGAAATGCACCCGCCGTGGGACCATCATACCTCCCTGAACTTGGAACAAGGTTCAAGGACTCCTAACAACCTTACCTAACTCGTGGGATCCTCGGAGATTCAGTGGATTGGAGGCTGGAACCAGAGTCTGGTGGACTTTCCAACCAATCTAGAGAGAGAGAACCATTAATGGGCGACCCTTGCCCTCTCCAAAGTACGATGAACCAAGGCCAATACATACGCCATGCATTAAGGGGGTGTTTGGTGTGATAAAAAGTGAGATAAAATGAGATAATTTGTGGGTTCGTAATTCGTGCAGTGAAATAAAAAGTGAATAACTTTTAGAGATTTTCAGAGTTTTTCAGTAAAACAAATACCCCCTAAATGCCTTGTGTTCCTGCCTAAAACATTCATCTCCTATAAATACCCAGCTTGTCTCTTCCGAGAAAGGTTGTTGTTCATTCAGTTCATCAGACACCTCAAACTCTCTCTCTCTCTCGTTCCGGATTGCTCTGGTTCCCATTCCACTGGACTCCGACGATCTTGCCCTTGCTTGATACTCGGCATAATTCCCGGAAACTACCCTCACACTCAAAACATCGTGCATGACTGATGAAGTGATGTACATACAAGTTGCAAATGAAATTATGAAAGCAAATGAAAATAGGAAGCTGCCAAAGAATTCAGAAATTATTTTTATCTTGTGATAACTAAATATGGTTTAATTTCTTATTAATTTAATAAAATCAACAAGTTTTTCGTGGTTATTAATGAGAGAAATGTTGCATGCAAATATATGTAGGCTGCTAATACTTGTAATTCTAATAGGATTAGGACTTCATATTAGGAAACTGTCAGACAGGGATTACTTAAAAGATTCTGGACTTGTTCTAGACATTTTATAAGACCTAAATAAAATAAGTTTATTGAAAATGCGACCCATGGGTGACCTCATGTCCTGTAAATTACTGAAATATTAAAATACCGGTCACTCTCCAACAATTATTCCAATAATTACATATCCGATTTGGCCAATGGATGAATATGCAAACATACGTTTCATGCTTGGTTGAGTAGTAGCAATGAGATTTCCGAATATCATGCTAAGAATAGCTAAGATTTCCAGAATGAGATGCCATTTGTTTGATGAGAAATAAAAGGAATGTTGAAAATTTGAGTGGCTAAAGCTGAAGCGGCTACTGTTGAAGTAACAGAAAGAAAAGCAACAACTGGAGTGGGAGAGTCTGAGTCAAAAAGAGGATTCCTCACTTCTTTCTCTCATTTAAAACCGTGCATGAGACTTTCATCTCACACGAACATAAGAAAATATAGTTTAGAGCAACCAACTTTATAACATCTGTGAAATAAATTAAAACTCACAAATCTAAAAACTACCAAAGACACTTCCTTTTAGACCGAAATGTATTTTTGTGGGGCGTAGAGGCCTGAATTATTTATTTATTATTATTAGTATTATTATTTTCGGGTGTAAGTGTAGAGGCATAAGGTTGTTCTTCTAAGGTTTCAAAGTGGATATGATCCATCCAATTTAGCCATGGCTTTTGCATCTCGAGTCTACAAACTTATTACCAAGTTGGATTCTACTGTTGGACTCTCATGGTTTCTTATTTCTCTCATTTCTTTTTCTTATTTAATTTTTTTTTAATTCAAGCAATTAACATGGAACTTTTCTTGGTAATTTTTAACTGCAGCTTATTCTTATTGTGGCTTTCTTTATGTAATTTATGGAATGTAGTGGTTTTTCTCATGGTCCTATTGGTTTCGGGAAGTTGAAACCCTAAATGTTTCTAATTGTTTTTAATTTGTTATGGGTGTCCATCTCAGATGTTTTGTCGGGGCAGCAGGAATGATACGAGAGGCTTTAGGTAATGGTGTATTCTTATTTCTGATACATCATTTAATTACCTTTTATTTATTTTTTTTCCTGATACATCGTTTAATTACCTTTTGGTAATTTATTCTTCCTTATATCAATTTTGACTTCGACAACTATTTGTTTTAATGGCTGTTACATTGGAAAAATATGCTTCATAATAGAACTCCAAAATTTAGGAGATCTTTAGGAAGTGAAATTCGTAAGTGTGTATTCATCATCATCATCATATCATCATTATTAGTTGATGACAAAAAATGAATTGATTACATATTTTCTTGAAATTCTAGTTAAAAAAACAAATGATGAAAAGAAAAAAAGGGCATTTAAGTTGTGGGTGGCCAGGATCAAGCTGGAGGTTTCATTTGTCTGGCAACAAGGCTTAGAGCTGTCAACGGTTGGAGTTATCAGCGGCAATCGTGGTGATAAATAGGCTAGTCTAGAGTGAGTAATGGAGCACAGTAGAAGAGCTTTGGCTATGGAGAGTTATATTAAACGTGTGGTGTAAGGTTGATAGAGGAGGATACACATATAGTAGGGCTCAAGTTATGGAGGCTGGTCACTGGTGAAATGATGATATGGTCAAGTCATGGTTGTCCGGTATGTGGCCAAGATCATAGAGATCATGGTCTGTGGAATAATTTTGATAACTTTGTTTATGGTCTTTCTAGATTGATCGAGGTTTCTCAAAGCATCCGTAACTCTAGCCATCAAGTTCTCAAACCTGAAGATACTGAAAGAAAACGAGAACCCGGCGTGATGAGGATACTTTAACTCAAAATTAACACAATTTGATTTGATTTGGAAGTAAACTAATTATTTAACACGCTTACTAAAATTTAAGATATTTGAATATAAACATGTATAGGCACGAAGCAACACGAATTGACATGAATTATAAACACACGAAAGAACGTAAAGGCTTACATGAGGAAATAAAAGAAAGCCCTTTTCTATTCGGGCAACAACTTTGACACAGTGCCAAAACTAACCCTGGTGGCTGACCTAAACATATATAACCCTAACTAGCTAACATACTCTTAACACCCCCACTCAAACTCATGGTGTGGTGGGAGTAAACATTAAGAGTTTGCATAGCAAAAAGCGGAAGAGCTGAACAATGTGAGACTTTTTGAAGAAATCAACCAGCTGCATAGTGGATGGAAGAAAACTGAATGATGACATCATAACTTGCTTTTCTACAAAATTTCCTCTAGCCATCTTCAATGTTTTTTTAACACATCTGGGATCAAAACCATGTTAACCTCGGTTTAAAAGAGAAGGAAGAAGACCATAGATATATTATTGTGCTGTTCTTCACACGAAAGAAAGTAAAACTTAAATCAGGAAATAAAGGAAAGCCCTTTTATATTAGGACAACAATTTAACACAAAATGCCAAAACTAACCCTGGTTGCTAACACTAAACATTTATATCTAACTAGCTAATATACTCTAATAGAAGGTACCTTGGATAGAGGGCGGATCCTTAGGCCTTCGCTCCAATCCTAAGGTAGATCTCATGAAGATTGTGTTGGCACACTAAACTTCAATAGTGATACAAAGATTTCTTAACCGTGGCTAGAAAGATCCAACTGGAGGTTGCCAAGAGACTAGGCATCCCTTAACTGAGTATACGGGAGGTGCAAAGTGTTAAAGAAATGACTATCCACACTAGTGAAGAGTAGGAAAAAAATGAGCACACTTCAATTGCTCAGCACCCATCATATTCGATTTGAAGGTAAAGTTGTATCTAAATCTACCTTGGATGCCAACTTAAGACAGTTCCTGAATGTCTTGATTATGCAATTGATAGATTTACCTTTTTTTTTGCAAGAGAAAGACAACAACGTCTCCACTCTGCCCATCTGTTTTCTGTTTTTGGGATAAATACAAATTGTTAAAAAGGCATCAAGAAGAAACACCCAAAGGACGGTTAAGTTTGATAACTGAGTTATCTCCTTACCTTGGACGCATTTATCTCCATTAGGTGCATGGCGCTCGAGCAATCCCTTTGGCTTAACTGAATGAATCTCCATGGCAGCAGTATCCAACATTTGTTTTGAAGAGCCCACAACTGTCCAATTAACAACCAACTACCCACATAACTTAGGTAGACAGATATGGCCAGTGAGTTGAAGTGGACTCTCTCTCTCTCTCTCATTTTTTTTTCTTTCCTTTTTCCTTCCGACCTTTCAGTGGTATTGTACACAAGCAAAAGCAAACTATAGAGCACTTCGAAGTAGTTTGGTAATTCTTGCAGCCTGCTATAGCCTTTTTTGGCCTTGAAGCAAGTAGAATCAAATTTGTAATTGGCTATATTTGAGTTGGTAGCGTCACCATATGTAATTTATGGTGGTAGCAAATGGCTGTGGCAGCTTTTGTGATGCAGGAGTATATTTAATTAATTAGTGTCTTTTTTCTTTTCTTTTTTTTTTTCATGCTTATCAGTTTATTTTTTTTTATTTTTATTTTTTTTAAATAAGTAAAGGGGTCATGTGACTAACATGTGACTTTTAATGAGTTTGTATGGTTACGATTTATTTCTTTTATTTTAGATGAAGGGCTAGAATCCTACAGTTACAGAAGGAGCTTATAAATAGACTTTTTGATGGTGGTAGCTGTTCAGTTTTTATTTTCTACTGATGATAAAATTCCAGATTTCAGTTCTTGGACTCTTTGGAGCCTAGAATTGATATTTGTTGATTCCACTTCAATTGTTTATGCTATTTTCTTTACTGTTGCAACTGTTCATTGCTGAAATCTCTTCTCTCACCACATCATTTTGGTTTCGATTTGCGAGAGTTCAACTGAGAAACATATATAACTGTGAATTTTGTTTTTTTTTTTTTTTTGCCTTTTGTTGTAAACTAGATGTAACTTAAGCTTGGTCTAAACTTAGAATTTTTTTTGGCAATAACTATTTGCTGCATATTTGATATAGGCAAAGAGCAGCATTCTTATTTTTCGTCCTCCAAAGATTACTGCTTGAGCACGTTTTTGGTAATAAATATTCGCTGCATATTTGATAAAGCTGAAATGCCTGTTGCAAAGGGAAATATTTGCTATAATGTAACATTGTTGATAGAATCATAGAACTACATTTAACCCTTTGTTTTTTGATAGGTAGAATTACATATGACCACTGCAGGTCTATGGACCATTCTTAAACATTATTACTCTATCATTGCATTCTTAAACATAGAATTGTTTTTTTTTTTTTTTTTTTTTTTTTTTTTTTTTTTTTTTTTTTTTTTTAATTTATTGATTTAGCTTTGCTGCTAAAGCTTTCAGACAATCAAAACGCCTACATCTACAGGCAACATTCTTCAGAGTCTGTTTTGCTATTTTGTTTGACCCAGTACGTGTTCTTTTTGCAGCTGCGGGTTGTGGGTTCTATTGCATTCACTTTCTGTGAGAGTTGAAGACGAGGAGAGCCATTCTGCATTCACAGCCATTTGTGAATTTATTCACAACTTCTTCATCTGTGAGGAGTGCCGCCAGCATTTTTATGAGATGTGTTCAAGGTAAAAAACTGCTGAAGATTCTCTTGGTTTTTGAAGCTATGTTTCATCTGACTATGAATAATTCTGCTCTCAGTGTTTCTACTCCTTTCAACAAAACCCGTGACTTTGTCCTCTGGCTATGGAGTGCGCATAACAAAGTCAATGAGAGAGTAATGAAAGAAGAATCATCTCTTGGAACCGGTGATCCTAAATTCCCGAAGTTCATATGGCCTTCGAAACAGCTCTGCCCTTCTTGTTATCTCGCCCAAAGCCAAAAAAGCAATGGCAATGATCGGACCAATTGGGATCGTGACGAGGTTTTCAAGTTCTTGGCCAGCTACTACGGAAAGATGCTCGTGTCATTGTACAAGGATAAGGGCCCTCTTGGGGAAGGTGGGACAGAGAGGTCTCTTGCTGAAGAATTGTCAGCCTCGACGAATGCGATTGTGGTGCCTGTTGGGGCAGCACTGGCAATAGCTGTTGCTAGTTGTGCATTTGGAGCACTGGCATGCTTGTGGCGCTCGCAGCAGAAGAATAGGAAGTATTTCCGCCACCCTTTAAAGAACATATAATTTTCTGGAGATATGAGCTGTTTAAAGCAGGAATATTTAATGTGAAATAGCAAGAAATTTAGAGGAAAAACAAAAATTAGGAGATAGGGGTTGTGTTTGCTAGGAAGCGAATGTTCTTATTTGATTTTTCTTCCGCTAACATTTTCAGGCCAAGGAGAAACTGGAAATGAGGGTTAAAAGGAAGGGGATTTTCACATGGGCCATCAATTTAAAAGGCAAAACAAAGTGAGGAATTGAGGCGCCAAGTAGGAAACCTAGTGGACAAGCCTTGTACCATTAGCATGATTTGAGGTTGTCTTTCCTCAATATCCCTCCTTTTTCTTTTTTTTTTTTCTGCCTTTTCTCTTTGATATATATATATATATTTTTTTTTGGGACTGTACAGGGTTTATACCATTAAATGTTGATGCAAATGAGCCCAGTCTTTTGTTGTCAATTTGTTTTGGGCATTGTATGAATCTGAATAACCATAAATCATATATACTTTACAGATCAGATTACAGATTTTTCATTCCCATATTTTACCGGGTACATTAGTAGACACTTGTTCTACCCCCGGAGGTTACCATTATATCAAAAGTGGACACTTGAAGGAGATTCAATTTGGTGTTATTATATTTTGAAGTCCGGTGAAGCCTTTGATAGGTTCCATTTGTTAGAATCTCACATTCTTGTTCATGTTTTTTCTTTTTTTCTTTTTTTTTTTTTTTTTGAAAAAATTTATTTAATTATAATAACTATTGTTTCTGTCAATATAGGTTTTTATTTTTGGTAATTTCCTTTCTCATGTACGGCTGGGCCTATACAAAGGCCTAGCATTATCATTGTAAATATACGATCCGGTTAAAACAGTTAATACAACGCATTTGTGATTCTTAAGAGTTTATGCATACTTAGCCAAAAAAAAAAAAAAAAAAAAGTTTATGCTCATTATTTTAGTATGATATCAGAAAACCTGTCTTTTGACTTTTTTTTTTTTTTTTTTTTTTGT
>JAVXUM010000001.1:21053596-21063741 GCA_035590655.1 Pouteria glomerata
TATCTTTCTAGTCTTGAGACCCCTAATACGCAAACAACTCATCCAAATTCAATTTCAAATGCTAAATTCATTCATCTCATGAACCTGGGGTGTTACATGTTATAACTAAAATGAAAAGAAAAAAAAAAAAAAGGTCCCATGTATATATATTCGGACATTGATAGTTTTGATTTATTTTTGAAATTTTAATTATTGAAAGAATTTTTAAAAATAGAAAATACTCAAATAGATATGTTAAATTACATAAAAGAGTTGAATTCTTTTTCTAATAACTTTATTTCTTATATTTTTATTGGCAGTATCAATAATTGCGAAGAAATTTTTCAAAATTAAAATTAATAAAATTTTATTTTAAATCAAATACATCGCAAGATAAATTAAATGGATTAGTTATATTATCAATATGATACTAGAGTGTTTTAAATGTAACACTCATAATTTTATGATGTATGAAAATTTTTTAAGTTTAAATTGTTTTCTCTCTCCTTTTTTTTTTTTTTTTTTTTAACCTTAAACCTTCAAATAATTTGATGTGACCAAGTTTTTAACAATAGCTTGGTCTTAGAAGCTGTTGTAAACTTCCCAACTATTAGACTAATACACATTATACTTGGTACACTAATTCAATGCTGGGGAAGCTTACAAAATTTCCTGCTAAACAGTAAGGTCTAGGACCCTATAATTTTACCTTTTTGAACTTAAAAAAAAAAAATTACACATTGATTTCATGTAAATAGTTATGATTTTAATAAAATTTATTTAAATAATATACTACGAAACAAATAAAAAAATATTAAAAATAAAATTTCTTATACATAAATTCATATAAACAAAAATTGGTAATATAAAATTTTAATTAAAAGAAGTCCCAAGGAGATTTACTGATATTATGAAATTATAATAGTTGTAATTTTTACATAAATTTTATGCTATGCCATTGAAATTAAAAAATATTTATTTTAATATGCTTATATTAGTCTAATAAATTTTATTAAAATAATAAATTTATTTTGGAAAAAAAGTTAATTTTTTTTTTGTAGCTAACTATTAAAAAGTTAAAAGTTGTTAGTTTTTTAACTTTTGTGTATTTGACATATTTGCCATTTATGATTTAAAAAAATTAAAATATAAGAGATGAATTTTTTATCATTTAAAAAAAAGTAAAGATTTAAAAAGTTAGAAGATGAAAAACTGTTTAAACTTTTTAAACGGAACCTAGATATCAATTGATTAGCACACAATAATTGCATTTTTATACATTTTTTAATATGTTAATCACATAAATACATTCATTTAAAATTTAATTTTATTGCATACTTCTCATACACTTGTACTTTGTGTTGATTTAATTTTCAAGAATTAATTCTATATAATTGGAGGGCTAATCAATGTAAAAATACAAATGAAAGAGTCTCATATAAATGTGAGGCAAAAATAGGAAGGAAAAGAGCTCAAAAAGGATAAAGAAATGAAGTGTTGAGGATATGGTGTGAACCAAGGTTCAAACAACAGAAAGTGGAGCATCAAAAAGGCTAAAAAAATTGTCTAAGGTATGAAATAGTTCGAACTAAGGTTCAAACCACAGTGGGCAATGCAACTTTAAAGCTTTAAAAATTGACTAAGTATTGAACTATGGTTCGAACCACTTGGTTCGCACCTTAGTTTGAACATCAAAGAGCAAATTTTGAGCTTTAAAATTTTCTAAGTATCAAGTTATGGTTCGAATCAAGATTCGAACAACAGAGAGCATCTCAACTTCAAGCCTTGAAAATTGTTTAAGTATGAGAAAGTGGTTTGAACCATGCGAATTCCTACACATCTTTGTAATCCCTTAATCTTTTTCAAACATTAAGGTTATGTTATAGGTAGAGGGTAATTGTTGAGAGAATTAGATAAGAGGATATTCAAATACATATAATCAAATAAATATAGAGTAGAGTAGATTTATATAATTGTAGAGAGAAAAAGTAGATCTTGTTTGGTTTCTTAGAAAATTTTATTTTCATTTTCAATTTTCCTTATAAAAATGCTTCAATTTAATTCAAGTTCAAATTTCTCTTCATCTACGATTGAGTAGTCCTCGTTCTTGAATTCAAATCAAGGAGAGTAGTAGATCTATATCGATTTTCAAGGTACTTTGAGTTTCAATATTTTATTTTCTTGGGAATTCTCTACGAATGATGATTGAATTATTTGAATCTATTAAAATTGTTAATTGTTTATTCTAAATCTTGTCTTGTTTGTATAGCTTATATAAATTGTATGTAAATTGCTACTTAGAATTCTTATGCACTTTCTTGAGAAAATTTTATGTGAATTACTAATATAAAACTTACATGTGTTCTCAATAGGGTATGCACTCTAAGTGTTTGAGTTAAATTTTCAATTGCATGAACTAAGTGTTGTAATTAAGTCATTCAACCATTATTCTAAATTGTGCTTCATCGTTTAAATTTCTTTGAATTTGTAATGAATAATGATTAGTTTGTTTGAATTTTGTGAAACCACTAGTTGATGTTACTAGATTAACTCTTTGATTGTATATTCCATATACATTATATGTGAGTTATTTAGTTAGAATTTTTATGCCTAGTCTTAAGAATTTTGTACGTGGATTGCTACCTAAAACTCTAATATATTCTATATGAATTATTGCACTCTAAGTGTTTGATCTAGAAAGTCAACCAAGTGAACTTGATTTTTCAATCAATTGACTAGTCATTGTTATTTTTGAAAATTTATAGAAATAATTACTTAAATTGGTTTGATTCAAGATCGTTTTATACTTATTTTCTTTAGTTTCATTAAATTTTCCATCACAAATTTCATATTCAAAAAAATGTAAACCAATTTTTCTTAATTTTTCTTGTGTGACACTTACCAATTAAGAAAAGAAAAATTGTGAGTTCAATATACCTCTTCCTATGAGTACAACTAGTACTTCACTGTTTATAAATTTAAATTATTATAATTGATCATTTTCTACTTGGGATGCATACATTTCTATCTGTCATGGAGAGACGAACACAAGCATTATTGTAGAAAAAAAGATGGGTTAATATAAATTAATATTTTAAAGTGTCAATATTGAACAATTTTTTGGTTGGAGGACAAAATAATTAGGCTAAGGTATGAAATAGTTAGGCTGCAATTGATAAATTAAAAAAAATATTTTTTTGTAATTTTTGTTTTAAAAAATTATGTTTAGTAAAAAAATTTTCTAAATCAAAAAAAATTTAAAAAATTCGAGAAAGTTAGAAAAAAATTAGTAATTTTATGTGTGGTTGGCTTTAATTTATTTATTTTTTTAACTTGTATTTGATAAGTTTTGGTCAAGAAAATTGAATAAAATTGACGAAAATTAGATAACATTGGAAGTTTGGTGTTTTTTTTTTGGGCTGGGCCTTAAGGGCTAAAGCCGAAACGCTCGAATCAGCGTTGACCATCGAATTAATCTGATCAGACGGTTGACTTGGCCTTTAGGTGCATGAGATCGAACACATGCGGCATGCGGCATTTCCAGACACCCGCCAACCACATTCGTATTCCCAAGTCAGAGAGAACGAATGAACCCGAAATTAGGGCTTAAATTGTCTACAGATCGACCGTTCGATTTCCCATAAGAAGACTGTCTCTCTCTCCGTCGATCTTTTGGGTTTTAATTCTTGTTAAGGTGAATTTGCTTTTTGATTCAATTTTCTCCGCAATGGTTCAGTTCGTATTTATTTATGGATGTGTGAATTTGTTTGCCGAACTACATTCGTATTCTGTCGTTATTGGCTTGTAATGTTCCATTGTTTTGCAAATAATCTGCTTTATTGCGTGATTTATTGTTCGAAATGCACGGATCTAGATATATGAGAATCCAGAGATGCGCCTTTTGTTTTTTCTGGTGTTGTGTAGTGGTAAGGTCTATAGTTATTGATTTTGGCCAGTATCCGTGCAGGAATCTTGATTTGGGGGAGTTTACGGTTTTGACTTTCATCAGTTTGGGGCGTTATCGAGGAAAATTTTAATGACAATGTTCTGAACTTGTCTGTTTTAGTATGTGTCAGTGATTTGGATGGATTTTTGAGGATTCTAATGGCTATTTGATATAGCATTTGATTAGAATTTGGGGTTGGAAGAGAAGAGATGAGAGAAACACAATCATATTGCCCTAGTAGGGGCTGGTGACTATTTTAGATTGAATGGTGTTGGTTCAAATTTACTGCGTGAAAGCTTACTCAAAAAATGTCGGTGACAATTATGCACTTTTGTCTATATTTTGAATTTGCTTATAATTTTTCATTTCTGCTATAATTATGGACCTGTTAGCGTATTTTTAAGTACTTGAGAAGCTCAGAGTTTGTTTCATTTTGGTAAAAATGTGACTAAACCATGAATAAATCCATTTAACTAAAAGTATTTTTGGTTTTCTCTTTCATGTTTTATTTGGTTTAAACATGGCTGTTGTTTAGTTTGGTGTTTGTTTGTTATGCACAACACAAGCACATAAGCAAGTGTCAAGTGGAAAGCTTTCATCTGTAACTGATAATTATGCAAGTTCCGTCAAAAGCTTTCATACATATCTTATAGCTGATCATTATGCAAGTTTTGTCCAAGCCTGTTTAAATTGGATGCTGATTATAACTGATAATTGTATATTATTGATTTGCATGTAGTTTTTACCTTGAATGAAAGAACAATGCTCCAAATAGAGCAGCAATTGAGTTAGGTTGGGAAGTATTTTCCATGGTTGTTTAGTACCATGGATTAGGATAATGTTGACCTTGAAAGTATTGCTAGATAAGTTGTTTTATCATTTCTCATAGAGGCTTTAAAATTAACTTACTATGTGTTTTTTTTCCCTTAATGGATGCCACATAAATTAAGTAGTTTGTTAAAAATTGTTTAATTACATTTACAATTTTGTTTGATAACAACATTAAAATTAGAAAATGTGTATGCTATCTGGAAAAAGCATTTTGAATTTAAGTATAATATTGAGATCATTGCTGTTTTTAACATTGTGAAAGTTCATTCTAATACTCCATAAATGTATCTGTATAATGTGGCACGTTAAGCTTGACCAATTTGATTCAGTGTTTTGCTTGTTTTTTGCAACTTGGAAAAGCCTGTTATTTTAAACTTTCGGGGCTTCTCATTTTGAATGCCAGACCTTTGTGAAGATCTTTATTGCAGATAGGTACCATCCCTATTGAAGTCATTGTTTTCATTCAAAACACTAATCATGAAGTACTTGGAACACACTCCCCTTGACCGGTAATTGCTATACTTTTTTTTTTTTAAGCAGAAGATTAGTCATAATCCTTATCAAATCAGATGAATACCGTATTCTTATTTATTTTATGTTTTGAACTGTTGTTACTTTCATTTAGTTTTCTTTTTAATCAACTTAACTTGACATGTTTTCCAGTATAAATGATTTCTTAAATCATATGAATTTTGGAGAGCGCACTATCAAAGGATGCTTTGAAGCTTACTCTTGTAAGACAAGCTACAATTTTCGTCCTTTGTGTGTGTGTGTTTGTGTATTTGTTATTTGTTTTTGTTTTGTTTTGCCCCGGGGGGATTTAACGTTTTCATTATTTATTGAATGGTAAGAACACTGTTTTTGGTTTTGGTGCTTTTTCTAGGCAAGCATACAGGAGCTGATAAGAAGTTGTCGCTTAGCTTGGAGCACGAGGTAACCCAACTGTAATAAGATTTTATTGAAGAAAAATGATTTCATTTTTTTCCCATTGAAATAGTAAATTGTATTTATCTTGTGGGGAATGGCTGTTTTCCATCAAAAACACAATAAAGCATAGAGAAACACATTGAAATGGTAAATTGCATTATCATGAATTGAAAATATTTCATAAATGTTATTTTATTTTTATTATTTCTTTCTTTTTTTTTTTCATTTTAAAAATATCCTATTTCATGTGGTGAACTTTTAAACCCTATTTTATTGGCATCTTACACATCTCATACGCTTGGATTTGATAAATTGATTTAATGAAATTATGAAATGACTTTTGGTTTGCCCTTTATTCTTTTTGTTGCTTCTGTCATGTTTCAGTAACATTCTAAAATGTTCTGTTTCTATGCTAAAAAGAGATTGGCACACCAAAATGAAAATTTGATCCTTGATTATCTATTTGGTAGATAGCCTAGCCAGTTTACATATACAACTTTGGTATATACCTTGATTAACCTTTCCGTATGCAGTTCTAAAATTTAATTTCTTTGACCTTGGATAATCTTCGTGGATGATTGGTTGCCTTATCATCTGCCTTCTCCATTTCTCTCATTTTCATTTTTGTAAAATGGAAAAGCGAGAATAAGGATAAGTTTCTCCATTCAACGAACTCTATCAGCTCTATAGGTAAAGACAGTATATCTGAGTCCAGGCTTGGCATTAGAGGGCAACTTCCCCTACTCTGCCCCCCTTGTGTAGCCATTTTTCAGAAGCCCCCAAAGTTTTGAAGATTTTGCAAGTATTATGGAAAATTGCAGTGTAAGCTTTCTTGATTTGTCAGCATGCAAGTTTGAACAATTCACCACCTGATGTGGGATTAACAACTGTGTTATATTTGCAGTGTGGGACAGATTAATCACTATTTGAAATTGAAAAATGAAGAGCCTTTTGTCTCAGTTGGTAAATTCTAGAATTCTAGAGGTTGTTTGTCCATTTGATGCTTTGAGGCAAAAGTGAGGGATAGCTGGAACGCTAGAAGAAAGTCTCGCCTTAATGCCAATAGCCCCATCAATGCCCATGTGATTGTCCTTCCAAGTGTTGGAATACAGAGAATGAAAAAAACTTGACACACTAAAAAGTGGTCCTGTGGCTCGTATTTGTAGTCCCTAGAGTCTATACAAGATAGGAATTACATATCAATCACAATCCTCCTAAATATCTACACTATCATAAATATTTATATTCTATAAGTAGCATACATTCTACATTTAACACTTCCTTTCAACTTAGAACGTACGTATCTTATGTTTCGAATTTGTTACGTATATATTGAACTCGCTTGTCTCTTAAAGTCTTAGTAAATAAATTTGCTAGCTGGTTTTCGGATTTTACATGAGTTATTTTTATCAAATTCTAGAAAGCTTCTCTAGAACAAAGTGACAGTCTACTTCTATATGCTTCATCCTCATAAAATACGAGATTTGATGCATGAATGGTTGCCTAATCATCAAACATCAATTCCATGGGAGGTTCATGTTTGACATCTATTTTTTCAATTGTATGTTTTAGTTGCATTACTTCGCACGATGTGTGTGCCATAGCTCAATATTCAGATTTTGCACTTATCTGAGCTATGAACATTTGCTTTTTGATTTTTCAAGGTACCAAGTTTTTTTTTTTTAACTGTTAAAAGCTCAAAAGATTGAGCAAATGCCATAGAGGGAAAAATACTTAGTAAAATACTGTTAATGAAATCGCACTTTCATAATGCGATTTCACATGGCCTAAAATCGCATTTTCATAACATGGGTTCTTTAGAATTAATGCTGTCCAGAAAATGCATTTCAAACGTGATTTTAGAGATATAAGATACTGTATTTTGATAATGCAATTTTAGACCAACACAGAAAAAAGCAATATTGCGGTAATAGCATTTTGATGATAGGATGGGACTCTAGCTTTGAAAGTATGATAGATGGGATTATTTTTGAAGAAAGAGTTGCACATGTGACGCAAGATATGATGGGAATTATTTCTGAGAGAAATTTAGATAGGGAATTATTCTGGCCAAAAACTCCATTTGTGCAGGAAAGTTGACTTGTTGAATCTGAGCAGGAAATTTTTGTGAAAATTTTGAAACCTGATAGTTACTCACCCTGCTTTAGTTAACTTTTGTGCCCTTCCCTGTCGGGAGTTCTCATATCCTGGGCTATTTTGGGGAAAACAGCGCCCAGCCACCCCATCCTCATCCTGTCTCCATTGTTGTTTGTTTGTTTGTCTGTTTTTTTTTTTTTTTAATATAAATTTTGGATATTTATCTTTTGAGTTGACTGGTCCTTTTTTATTTTCTCAGCATTTTTGGTTTTTCAAAATTAACTTCTCATTGTTCATGTCACTAATAGCTATTAAGTTTATTAATTTATTTTTTCTATTAGAACATTTCCTTTGTGTTTTTGATTTCTGTCATTTAATTTTTGGTGGTTCTATATATTTCAACACAGATTCTTGATTATCTTGGAAAATCTTCAGAGTCTGATTTGTTTTCAGCAGTTGAATGTTTGTCTACCAGATCAAGGTGGTGAATGTAACCTAGATTGGTTTACAAAGAATATGTTTTCATTTATGTATATTTAACTTTGTTCCTTCATTTTTGTTCCAGTCGAAAGATGATGATTTATCTGATTCTTACCCTTTGTCAGATGTATCCAGATTATGACTTCAGGTAACTCTGTATCAAGTGGTATAAAATATATCATCTTTTACAAAGAGCTGAAAAGGAGGATTATGGGTAATGCCATTGCCAGCTATATGGGCGACACGGCAACCCGCAAATAGTTCTCTTAACAGCATTGGGAGTGTTGTCAAAAGGTTTGACAGACAGTTTCATTAACTGTTGCTCTTTGAAGAGCTGAGAGTTCAAGTCTCTCCATTTCCCAAAACATGATATGCAGTTGACCAGTGTTTTATTGAACTTGTAATACTAATACATCAAATACTACTGAAAGTTTCCTTGTGCCACATATTGCCGCTAACTTCTCTATTTACCAGTGCAATAAAAGCTCACCAGTTTTTCATGGAAGAAAGCTGGGACAGTTTCAGGCAGATTTTTGATACATATATGTTAGAAGCATCAAAGGTATTAGTGTTGCTTTACTTTTCTGTTGTATCAAATAGAATTTCTGTCCAGACACGGGTACATTAGTGGCGTGTATACTGGTTCTATTGGGTGTCTTAATATGGTGTACAGTGCATATTTCCACTCCTTAAGGACAACACCCCCACCCTTCCCTTTCCTCCTCTCTTTTTCTTATTGAAGGGCCAAATTATCCACTTCAACTTTTGAAATTAACAAATACTAAAGTATAAGCATTATTGTTGGGGGACTATCTTCTCTCCCTTTTCACTACCGTTCATCCTGTCTTAATTCAAATGGTAATTTTTTCTGTTGATTATTTTCTTCTGGTTTTTGCATAAATCACTGGTTCATTCTTTTCTTTATTCTAATGGTTTTCTTTTAATTGTTTTCCTCTGGTTATTACATAAATTTCAGAAGTGATGGTGTAACATTCAAGTCATATGACTATTATATATGAAATGGAGAATCGGATGGCATCACCATATTTAAGATCTTATGATGCCATGCCATTTCAACTCTTTTGTTTAGGTTCATATTTCTTTTGGTTTCAGGAATGGGTTGGCACAAATGATGGCAGTCCTCTACTTGACACCTTGCACAAGGCACTAGATGAGGTGAGATGGCTTCTAAAAAGAGAGAGAAATAAAAAATATGGATTTACACTCTACCGGGTGCAATTTATTTTGTTGAGTTGCAGGTTGTAAAGCTGGCAGAATGTGAAATTTACAGTTACAAACTGAATTCTGATGCAGACCCATTTCTAGAGAGAGCAATGTAAGGTTCTATAATATTATAGCTCTGATCGCTATTACCCTGCCCCGCCCAGGGGGCCGGTAGCTGCAGTTATAATTGACGTCTCTCTCTCTCTACTTTTCAGATGGTCTTTCACTTTCTTCTTCTACAATAGAAAGTTGAAGCGGGTTGTGAGCTTCCGGTGCGCCTGTTTGAGGTAGGTGGCTTCCTTCTCTTCAATATTCGGATTCTTATTTCCAGATTATTGTGACAAGCATTGGCTGCTTTGATTTTTATCCCCTATTACTTGACTATCCCCCCCCCCCCCCCCTCCCTCGTGGCAGCAACTTGGTTCCTGATGGTTTTCTTACAGAGGAGGAACTGCATTGCTAGGAAGATAGGGAAATGTTTGATGAAATGGACATGTGAATCCATTTGCTGTTTATACAGGGTAACGTAATAAATGCAAAGACGTTGCGAATTCTTACGTAGTTTTGTAACCAAGGAAACCCCATGTGCGTATGATATGACGTTAACTAGGAAATTAAGGATGAAAAATGCGACCTTAACTAGGAAACTAAGGATGCTAAA
>JAVXUM010000001.1:21071710-21089291 GCA_035590655.1 Pouteria glomerata
ATATTAATTTTTCGGGTTGGTTTGGGTTAATTCGGTTTAGTGTGGGTTCGGTTTGGTATTGGTTCGGTTTCGGTTTGGTTCGGATTCAATATATGCTAATCCAGAACCGAACCGAAAAAATTAGTTTTGCAATTCTTCAACCCAGAACTAACGCAAAATAATACAGATCCAAATCAACCCGAACCAAAGTGATCGGATTGGTTCGGTTTTCAGGTTATTCGGGTTTTTTGTGCACCCCTACCAAACACTATCTATAGAGATTTTTAACCTTTTTTGAAACTCCAAGCGGACCATAAAAGTTAACAAAAATATGTTATGTAATAATGTTTTGCACTTTTTTTCATGTATCATTTCATCAAATTACAGGATATTATGCTTTGATATTATTATGTGACATGCATGTATTTATTAGTCCAAGGCTCCAGTTAACGTGATTTTTTTTTTTATTTTACAGATTATTTTTTTAATTTTTCATATAAATTTATTTTATAAATTTACATTTAAATGTTTTTATAGAGCAAATATGTTTCATGGACAAACCCTAATTAATATTTGAGCTGAAGCAGCGTACATTAATTGGAGCTATCCCATGGCATGGAATTGTATAACTCAAGACCTAATATCTAAGCTAGAAAATTAATTAATCACTTTTGAATTTATAATGTTACCCTTCTTTATTGTGTGAGCCTTCGGATTGCATAATAGTAACAATGGAAGGTTATGACATCAGAGTTATGAGATCACTCTAAATTACTAATTATTTTAAAATTTGAGTTATTTGTTATAATCGGTTAAATTGACAAGTGTATATGTGTTGCTCTCTGCCAGTTTCAATCCATACTTTTAGGCACGAGTGATTACTAATTAGAAAATAAGTACAATATATAGAATTAGCTAAAGCGTTATCATGAATTTGGATAATATATTTAAATTTTTGATAGATAAAAAAATATACAACATATATATGTAATCAACTATCATAGCTATATAATTGAGTTGATAAGAATAAATTTTGTAAAATTAATTGAGACCAAAAAATAGAAGCATTCATAATATTAAAAAAAAAAAGAAGCAATAAATACCCACTTATCAAAATCTAACCATATATTGGAATGACGTATTAATTGGGTATAAATTCTTATCAACTTTGTTAAAAAGATTTGCAGAAAAAAATGTGAAAAAACAAAAACCAAAAAAAAAAAAAAAAAAAATTACTCATGTTTAGTTTTACCAACTATATATATTTTCTTTATATATCAATTAATTCATTTAAAAAGTAACTCATATACCCTTAGCAATAGCAAAATTATTGTGTTTGAAATGATAAAAAGTAAGATAAAATAAGATAGGCGTTTGGTATGGTAAAAGGTGAGATAAAATGATAAAATTTGTGAGTTTGTAATTCGTGCAGTGAGATAAATTTTTAGAGATTTTCAAAGTTTTTTACCAAAAAAACAGAAAAAATAAGAAAAAGTAAGAAAAGTTGTGAGTTCGTAATGCGTACAGTGAAATAAAAAGTAAATAATGATTAAAAATTTATAGAGTTTTTTGAAGCTCCAAACGCACCCTTTATTAATTGCATATATATATATGTTAACAAAAAGGACACATGCTGCCAGTCATCACGTAACCAATTTCAATTCTAGAACAAATCAAATACATTGGTTTTAATGCCATGTGATACGGACCATCATAAGCCCAACATATAGAAGTTAAGAGGTATTAATTAGTAGAAGAATGCAAAAAATTTACCAAATTCAAGACTTCATTAAATTTGAGATTTAACCAAATGATTCTCCTTTTTTTATTATTAAGAGTATAGATTTATAGAGTACTCAACTGTGAAATAATGAGAAACAAAATTCAAATTTCAAGAGCATTCAATGGTGAAATAATGAAAAACACCTTAAGAAAGAGATGGATGTGAAAAAGGGATAAGAGCAGCCTAGAGTTACTTTTAAATTTTAGGTTCCTAAATTAAATCTTGTCCATTAATTAATGATATAACCATTCAATTTAAAAATTCAACTATCAACTAAACATTGATTAATAGATGAGATTAAAGTTCAAAGTAACTTCAGACCTCTCATCTGTAAAAAAAAAGGTACAACGAAAAGAAAAATTGGTGTGCTTATAAATTACCACAGTTCTCTACTCATTTCTAATGTAAGATTCATAGTGTAGAGAAGAGTTGGACATTTATAAGTGATCATGGTACTCGACTCTTTTTTGATATGGGATTCATGGTATCATCAATTTGTTTCAATGAATGAGATTTTTCATATTAGCGACATAAATATATAGGATTTCGGATATGTTCTATATATTTATCCAATTCGATCTTCTGTTGTTTCAAAAAAAATATATCCTTTCATTGCAGTTTTAATATATAAAATTTCAATCAGATTAAAATTCTCGTAAATTATAGTAAAATGAAGTTGTAGTTTGAGGTGCTATATATAAGATGAGAATATTTCTGCAAATAGATATATATTTATCTAATTTAATTCTATCTTCTATTGCTTTAAAAAAAAATTTTCCTTTCAATTTCAATCCGATTGGAAGTCTTGTTAATGTATAGAATTTCAATTGCAATTTGAGGCACTATATAACTTGAAATAGATATATTTATCTAATTTGATTTGATTTTCAATCGCATTAAAAAGATTTTATCTAGATGTCTGGTAAAAGAATATGTACGTACCAAATTTTTTGATATATATTCATTTGATTCGATCTTGTCTTAAAAAGATATCTTGAATCAGATTCTCACTTTAATTTATAGAATTTCAGTCAAATTAGAAGTCTCGTGTAAAAGAATTTAAAAAAATTGCCATAGCAAATACATTTTTAAAATTTCAATCAGATTAGAAATCTCGCAAAGGAATTGTCATAGCAAATGCAAATGTGGATGTCAAATGACTGATATTTTGAATTTCAAATAAGTTGTGTCTTGCTCAAACCAAGCAATAAAGAGAGCTAAAGTTATAGTTAAGGGTAGGAATATTTGCATTTTTTCATTAACTTCCCCCCACTCAACAATAACGTTAATGGAAAAACATAATGAAAAGTTAGAAAAGCTAATAAATGAGTACATTTATCATTTCTTTACAGTGAAAACTCTTAGTAAAAAACCAAAATAACTAACTATAGTAGGCACAAAGAGAGATGTTTTATGAATGTTCTTTATACGTTTCCAAATTTCAAACCCTTCTCATTAAGATCGAAATACAGTAAATTTTAATTTTTAAATCTCAAACCCTTCCTATTAAAAGCGGAATAAAGTGAATAATAATGTTACGGGGTTAAATCGACGTCCCAAAATTTTGCTAGCACAACCCTACAACGTGGCTATAGAGGGCTCATGCAAATCCATTCCCTTTAATCCAAATCCACCCATCTAAACAGGCTGCTATTGTTTAGCATAGCCCCCAACTCAACCCAACTCAATCAGCATAGAATTTGTTCAGTGGCCTCAAGTCATTGTATGGGAAATTCAGTTGCCAATATTTTCGCTTTTCAGAACTTTTCCCAGAAAATATGCCGAGATTAATCCAAATATAAGGAAGACTGATTCATTCCAGGCTTAATTGTTCCATAATGTTTTAGCGAAACAATTCTTAGAATACAAATGTTTACTTGCTGGATAATGCATGGAGCAAGCAAACCAGAGCCCCGACTCAGAAACCATAAATCTGCTGACGAATTTTAATACCCACAACATTTTCAAAATTGAGAAGACAACAGCAACTGATTTGCATTTGTTTTTACTGTACAGAATCAACCAGCCATGCCTCGATAATACTACTACGATACGAGACCCAAAGATATCTCAAGTGATTAAAGCTCATCTGCCCACAAGAATAATTGTGGGTCCGAGTCTCATGGGATGAGATTTGACTTTGGGCTATGAAATGTAACATAGAATGTTCTCAAAAAAAAAAAAAAAAATACAACTAATACATGCCTATATGTATAACTCAAAATGGTGCTTCGCCCCACCTTGATTAATCGATTTCCTCGGCCAAGTTACAGAACACAAAAACCTTAAACCTTAATATAGATATTTTACTTGTACTGCTGCTACTAACTCTAGACTCCATTCCTCAGAGTAGTGCATCAGTGTTGCAGCCACTCTTGCAGCTGCTTCTTATTCTTGCCGATAACTTCGCAAACACTTCCTCCCTTTGGGGGCGGTTTGCATAGAGTAACCAGAGGGCAAGACAAAGCATGACTCCCACCGAGATTAGGGCCAGCCCTGCATTCACCGTCCGGAGATGATGCTCCAGGGGAGGGCAGTAACCGGAGGTGATATTCCTGAAAGTGTCACGGACAAAATTGCAATTCTGGAAACTGAGTAACGGCGGGGTATAGAGCTGAAGAGCGATGCTTATGTTGACGGCTGCCACCATCTGGGTATACATGTCTGGGGTCACCCTCCCGACACTGGTGCATAGACCCGCTGCCGACACAGTGCAAATGTAATTCTTCCAAACCTGTAAAAATAAATGCAACGAATTATAGCTTATTTACTTGGACAATCATTTGTTTCTTTCCTATTTTAGACATCAAACCTTGAATCAGTATATTTGCTTAGATCATTTTATCATCAAGTTGTTTAATTATTTTTACCAGTAAGCTTTTGTATGTTTAGACTCCGTTTGGGAAGCCTCAACTTCCAGCTACAAAGCTTTTTGGCTTTTTCTGAAGTGATCAAATTTACTCTTTTACATTTTAAACTTATTTTAAAATATGAAGGGCAAAAATGTCAAATTAACAAAAAACTAAAAAGGCTAACTTTTTAGTTGCCAGCGACAAAAAACTATTTCTTCCCAAACTAAGCCTTAGATGTCCAAATATTTCTAGATATTTTAATATTTTTGTGGCACTCTTTAAAAGTTGAAATGTTTGAGATGTTTCCCGAATGCTGATGTTTCCATGCTAACCAAAATACCCTTACAGAAACAAAATTTTAATCCTTCGGCCAGCAGTTATCTTTAATTGTATCAGACATGTCTGACTGAAGTTATGGAATGACTTTCACAATAAATTTGCCAATAGACAACTACTAGGCCTCAGTTTTAAACATTCTCTAAGAAATAATGACAAAGAAATGAAACAACATGAAAAACTACACACCAGAGAAGCATTTGCCATAGAAACTTCCGAGGGAACGCACTGGCGAACTTGCAGCTGATTGTCATATGGATAACAAAGAGGCGGCATCAAAGGCCCAGATTGGTTGTAATAATAAGGATTGACCTCAGGAGACGGATCTGTGTCTGCAAAGGTGTATATAAATTGGTTGACAATGTTAACAATATTAGTGATGACTTGTTTACTCTGGACGAGTGTCTGGTTCGTGGTTTTCTGGTCAACACATGGAAGGATGTTGCTAAGGGCGGTCTCTGCATGGGGATGATCCACCCATTCTCCCATAGCCATACACGTGTCAGAAATTGCACTGAAAACACATTATAATATATCATCTCTATCAGTAAATGGAGTCAAACTATTTGATTACCCACCTAGTTTTTTTTTATTTGTTTTATAATAATAAAGACAAATGCAAGATGCCTCCAAGGTTATCTCGTATGAACTGTTGGAGTTCACAATTATGACTAAGAAATACTTGGGAAAAAAACAAACTATTGTCCAAAGAAAAAGGGTAGGATAGATGAAACCAAGCACGAATGTGGCCAATAAAGGAAATCACACCCATTAATGTCCCACTAAGGTTTAAAAGAGAATCAGAGCATTTAGACTAGAAAAAAACAAATCTTCACCCACTTTGAATACAGAAAACGGACCTTTAGACTAGGAAAAAAAAAAACAAATCTTCACCACTTGTAATAATTAATTAATTAATTAATTAATTAATAAAATAGAATAAAATGAAATGAAATAAAAATAAAAAATAAAAATTGATCATCCTTTTGACTATTTTACTAAAGTAGCAATTAGAGAAGGAAAACTTCCATAACACAATTCATCTAGAACGTCACACAATTCATCTAGAACGTTCAATATCTTACTTGCTTAGTATTACAAAAACTCCACATAGGATGAAGGTAACTGCAACAAGTAACCATCCGCTAACAATGAATCTGCATCAATTTAAAGGTTGAATCAGATATTAACATCTTCAAAAAATATAAAGAAATTGAAATGCCATTTACTCTTTATAAAGTGGAACGGATGTAATAAATATAAAGAAATCTTACACATGAATTGCATGTTTATGCTCAAGGATGGATAGGACTGCAACAAAATTGAATGAAAATAAGTGGGAAAGACCAAGAGCAAAATTGAAATGCAAGATAGAATGGAATTTTCCGATGATACATACCAAGACCAAGAAGAGAGAGAAGAAGCATCAATACAGCTACAGTGATCAATGACAATCTCCTGCAATTAAGTATTCTTCTTGTCAAAATTGTGTCATTTAGACAAACTAAATATTTGAAATAATAACAAGACCATAAACTTATACACTGCATTGAAGACTCTATGTATTTTTCCAGAATTTTCACTTGTTTTCCAGCTCAGTGTATCTGCTGCAGTATTTAAATCTGCATTCAGTTTGTCAATTTTATCTTTGACATCCGAAGGAAGGAAAACCTGGGCCACATTAATAGTTTTTGCAAGTAATAGATACTCTGTGACATTTCTTAGTGTCTGCACAGTGTAGTCTGACTGATTCACAACATACTTCAGAGTATGCACTGCTTCACCATGGAACTCATTCTGTCCAACAGAAAGAAGTATGCACCCAATCCTGGGTGATGAAAAGAAAAGATGAATTAGCAAGATAATAAGAACATAAGATGACAAATGTAAGCATATTCTGGTTCAAAAGGCTAATCAGTGAAATTAAAGATACTACGAAAAAAAGTTAGCAAATTCACTTGTTCACAAACTGCACCTCTCACTTAACAGCACCTCGTTGTATGATTAATAAAGCACAATAAAGTTGATAGCATGACTTTGTAGGATAGCTTGTATCCCATGTCTGCAAGAATTTAAAGACATCTATATATATAGCAAGGGAAAAAAAAAGTCCAACTAAGTTCTCCAAAAAATACACAAAAACGTGTCAGCAAGTTGGTTAATTAACAAGCATAGTCGTGGAGGCAAAATGAATATGTCTACAATGGCCCTCTAAGTTTCTTTTACGTAAATTATTTATATATGTTATCATACTGGTTGCATGTACAAATATCCGTACTCATGGGGTACGCAAAGTGTGCCCTCATACACAGAGAAAGAATCAAGCCACCAACAACCTCAAAGTCAGGGGACACATATCAGATTAGTTTTTACTGATCAATTTCAGGAAAATAATCATCAAACAATTAAGAAATGCATAATCCATACTACCATACAAGGAAATAAAAAGGGCAATTTGATGAAATCAATTTTTAGTGAAGATTTTTCTTTCTTTTTTTCCCCTTAATGCCCCTTAACTACTTTCAATTTAAAGAAATTTGCAAGTAGTTGTTTATTTAAGTAATTTATTTTTAAAATTTTCTTCTTCTTTTTTTTTTTTAATATCCTTATCCTTTATTGGAAGTTTTGTGTAACCGCAACTGGATAATAATCACATCACACACGCACCCACATCTGGATAAGGAAATAAGAAAAAAGTTAAAGTAAACAAAGATCCAGTAATAAAGCTTGAAAACGATTGCAACTAGCGAGAAGTTTGGAGTTAATTACGCTGCAGCACATGTGAAAACAATAAGCAGTATCAGGCATATCCTTTGTGACAAGTGTGACCCTCTGCCTTCCGCCTTTATTCTCCATCCACAACAATGGTGTACAATGAGAGCCAAACCAAAAAAGACAAACCAAAGCACTGAAAGAATAAAAGGGGCGGCACCTGTAAATCCAACAGACTACAGATAAAATGGTCAGATAAATGTGCAAAATAATAAAAAGCAATGAAATAGTTGATGATGAGGTAAACAATTTAAGGAAAGATAATTCACTATGTATAATTAAATTTATCACAAAAGGGGAGAAAATTTAACACTACCTTGAAACGAATTTGTCAGAATTATTGCAGAATAATTTTTCCATTTTTGATAAAATGCATACATGACTTGCAATCAAGAAAACAATTTAAGAAAAGATAATTCACTACTATTTGCATCAGTACAATTTAATTTATCACTATAACATGACCCTCTTCATACACCACCTCAAATATTTTTTAGGTGCTAATATCAATATTGTTGAGGACAATGTCTTTTCTTACAATATTTTGTTTGTAATTATTAAAAGCGATCAACCATCTTGTCCAATGAAAGCTTCCTCGAGCCTCATTGCAATGCAGGATCAAGAAATTCAAGGTTCATTTCCCTACTAAAGAGAGTATACACTGTGTGCAACATTAAAGTGGGAATGTGCACAACTGTATGTGGCTGTGATATTGAAAAGGTTCACCTAACACATCTAGTTTCCACACATCAGTTCGATGATCCACTAAAGTAATCTGCAAATTGGACATAAGTGCCTCATAAAATTATTTCACAAATTCACTTCAGTCAACCAAGTTTCTTAATTGCCATAATTCATATTTCGCAACAGGGACAGAGAATGAACCAAAATATCTTGTCCTATTCTCAAGTCATCAATCTTCAATTGATCTCTTTGAAGATAAAATACAATGAGGGAGAGAACTCAGAGAAGATATAGAAACAACCGAGCTGTAAATTCCATAATTTTCTATTTATGTCCCATTCTTGTTCAAGAATGTCTCGCATTTCAGGTAATTGAATTATGGTAACTATGGGCTTGGCCATACAAAACCAGCTAGTATCTCCAAATCAACAGAAGATTGGCCATAGTCTACCCAGTTCAGAGGAAAGATTTTGATTACATATCACAATTCATAAATCCACGTGTAAACTAACATGACCCGATAACCGCCAAATCAAGATTACAAAAGCTCTTGTCCTATTGTTCAGTCAGACACTCTTTAATTGATCTCTTCGTCTGGAACACTACAAACGAATGGACACTAAATTCCCCGATGTTTCTGTTTATGCACCATGCTTTTTCAAGAATACTGGCATGTCCAGTAATCAAATCATGATAATAGAGTCTTGAAGATTGATCTTAGTTTACCAGTTCAGAGGAAGCATTTTGATTATACATAAAAATTCATACATAAATGACAAATCAAGACTCAATTTTTACCAGAATTATCAACAGACCATTCAAAAATTAACAAATCAAGAGGAGGGAATAGAACTTACAGCCCAGTAATGCTTATTAGAAATGTCCCATCCACCATTATATCGCTTAAACCCATGAAGAATGTCCGGCCTCTTCGTCCTATTTGCAGCCAGAACAAGCGTGCTCGCTGGCTCCTCGCTTGCAGGCCCTGGTGCTTGTGCACTGGCACTCAAGATTCCATTTTTGAGAGGCCCCAGATTCCCTCCTCCTGAACAAATCCCAAAACCAAAAACAGACAATTAATACCCATTATCACAAATCCAAGAAAAGCAATTCCATCGTCCCCAGAAAAAACTCCAAACGACCCCCGTTTCAAGAAAAGCCTACATCAGATAGATACGTAATGGAATTTTGTAACGAACCTAAGATGAACTTGAGCGGATTTCTGGCTTGATGCGCAATGGAAGGAGGGGAGAGAGCCAGAATCGAGCTGAGAGAAGTGGACAAAGCGACGAAGAGAGCAAACTGAGAGACGAAGAAGATCTTCATCTGCCAATTCTCCACAAAATCTCAGCGCCGTAACCGCAGAAGTAGGGATTTCATCCCAAGATTTAGCTGCTTCGAGAGAGAGAAAGCTATACATATAATAAGCTGAGAGATCTTATAATCTTGCGACTGATTCCACCATACTGTGCAGGGTTATGGCACTGCACACCCCCCAGTGAAGACAATACATAGTATGTGTGTAAATACATATGTATATATATATATATAGAGAGAGAGAGAGAGAGAGAGAGAGAGAGAGATATGTATATATATATATATATAGAGAGCCAGAGAGAGAGAGAGAGTCACATGGAGGGGTGCTGGGGGGAAGACGAAAAAGGCGGGTGCGAACGACCGACTGCGAGTGAATGCTTGGACGAAGCAAAGCTGAACGAGCAAACCTTTAGTTTTGCCCTCTCTTTATCTCTCGCACTTTTTTCCCTGTCTTATTATTTAATTAAAAAATTAACTAATTCTTCTATAAATTTAAAAAATATAAGTAAAAATCTACCTATTAATGTAACTGATTTTATAATTAAGTTTTGCTAAATGCAATTGATTTATATACCAAATACGTTTAGAATAGAATAAAGATTGATATATTTAATATTTTTTTGTGTGTATATATTATGATTTTTTATTGATTTAATTTTAAAATAAAAAAATAAATAAGCAATATTTACTTCAAGAATGGAGCCAAATAGACCAAGGGGCAAGTTACCCTTTGAATTTGGATCCAAAATTATTAAAATATTTTTGGTATTTTAGTTTTATTTAAAATTAAAGTATTTAAAAAATTTTAAAGTTAACTTAAAATTCTAACTTAAAATTTTTTAATATAAAAAGAGTTTACAAAAATCCAACTTAAATATTTTTTGTGAAATAAAAATACAATTTTGGTTACGTTATTAAATATCTTTGTGTATAATATTAATAAATATAATATATAATATAATAAATTTTATAAATAATAAAATTTAATAATAATTATATATATATATATTTTTTTTTTAAATAATGAGTAACATTCCTATTATGCCTCAAATGTCAGTTGACCTATCAAATTTTAAAAGCAAAATATCACTTATCTCTTTCTTTTTAACTCCAATGTGACTTGTTATTCTCTTTTTTAAGTATTTAATAATTAAAATTTTAAATTCATATATGATTTAATTAATTAACTTTTTTAATAAAAACAAAATAAAATTTTTAAATAAAATTGTTTATTGTTATTGTGCTTGACATTTTCAGGTTGCAATTATCGGTATACTGATTAATTATTATTATTATTTTTTTTTATTTGGCTAAAAAATAATTGAATTTTTATCTTTCCGTTCTATCAATGACTAACAAGTCAAGGTGGTTTACCATAACTACACAAATGCCATTATAGATGGCAGAAATTTCCACCCCTGGACAGAAGCGAAAGGTGTAAGTCACCGAAGTCATAAGCCCTTTCTGGTAATTTCGACAGACCTCCCAATAAGAACAAAATCTTTAGTATCTCCGGTTTGGGCTTCATTTATTTTATTAATTAATCTGCACAGTTAGTTAGTTAGTTAATTAATTAATATTTGCTATTTCTTAAACAGTTTGTGGTGGAAATGATCGGGTGTGTTCAGGTGCACCTTGGCTGCTCCATGCTGGGACCACACGAATCTTAAGCATTGCTTTCTTTCGTTTTCTCTTGTTTGGTAATTATTGGTGTAAAGGAGGGAAAGTTAAAGTAGTGGACAGGTAGTTACAAATCCTTTCCTCTCAAAGGAGATTAATGGGACTTGTTTGGAAACCATTATATCACCCAATGGGATCTGACGGTGATTGTTTGCCGACTCCCCTTGGTGGTTATCTCATATTCTTCCTCCAACAAATCCATACGCGATTTAAAAGAAAATATTTACAAAAGATAATAATTAAAAAGCACGAAAACGATATAAGGCCATTTGGAGTGTTAAAAAAAATAAAAAAGAATTAAAAGTGAAGGTTTTAAAATTTAGGCTCCATTTAGAGTTTTAGAAATTTCTGAAAAACGGTGAAAAATTTTAAAAGACTTTAAAAGTTATATTTACTTTTTATCTCATTGCACGAATTAAAGCGTAAAAAATTATTTTAAAATGATAGTTAGATATTTATGTTTAATTTGATATAAAGTTGTTAAAAATTACATAAATTGACATGTGACAAAATATTAATAAAGAATTTTAAAAATTTGGAAGTTCTGTAAAATTTTTTGGCACAATTGTCAGTCTAATTTTTTTAAAAATCTGTCAAAATCTGTTAGAACGCACTATAATAATTTGTTTTAAAAGATTTTGACAAATTTTTTTAAAAAAGTTATAATATTTTAGAGTTTGAAAAAGTTAAAACTTTTGAAATTTCTTAAAATTTTTTAAAGTTGATTGGAGCTCCAAAGGCTCGTAGTCTTAAAATTCTTTTAGGTAATTTTATTGTCAGAATAATAATAGATTAAGCCTGAATATATTCACTAATTAAAATTATGAGGATGTTTAGATTCCAAAAAAAATAAAAAAATTTAATTTTTACCAACTTTTTCAATTTTGTCCAATCAAATTTTATTACGTGTCACTTTTATATTAATTTTTAATTTTTTTTTACAAAGCAGATACCATTTTATTTACAAAATAGAATCGTAAAAGAGGAGCTTGAATATATGCTTTCACTAATCAAAATTATATTATAAAAAACTTTGAAATTTTGGGTGTTGCTTTTATTTATTATACATAATAGAAGCATTAATTAACAATCCCTTAATATAAAATCAAAATTTGAAATATAAATATTTCTTATGTCATTTTTTCTAAAATGGTCTTAATAGAAGAGAACATCTAAAATCAAAGAACAAAAAAATTTCCACTTTCACTTCAAAAATACTCATTGAATACTCGATTGTTGACCTTCTAAGTAATACAACTGTTGAAAACCAACCACATCTCGCAATTTTAAAACTTTAATATGTTTCTTTTATTCTTTTTATTAATTAAATTAATATACTTTGAGAGATTCTTCAATTAGTAAGATTTTTAATTTACTCTTTAGTGATCATTAGTAATTTTATTATTAGTACGATATTATATGCATCAATATCTTTTGAAGTAATGTTTTGAACCGTTGAATAATTATATATTTATAAAAAAAAAAGTCCACTTAAAATGTTTAATATATCATCTAAATAATTGTAAAATAAAAAATTATATATTTATAAAAATATATATCAACTCAAAACATTCAGGCACTGTTTGGTTTGTCAAAAACCAAAAAAAAAAAAAACTCTGAAAATTTCTAAAAACTTCTGAAAATCTCTAAAATTTATTTTAAAGCATGAATTACGAACTCACATCTTATTTCACTTTATTTCATTTTATCTCACTTTTTATTACTCAAAACACACCCTTAATGTATTGATCAAATAATTATAAATATCAATTTAATTATAAAATATAAGTGATAAACTTTATATTAATATTGATTGACATAACTGATTTACTATATTTTACATTTTATAGTATGAATAACAAAATAAAAAAAAAAAGTTCTTAATTTTATAAAGATTAGGATACAAATAAAAATAAAATTATTCTTAGATAAAATATAAAAAAATATAAAATTTTTAATAGTGACTAAAATTTTAAATATTGACTGGTATAAATTATAGAACAGACTACATATATAAAAATAATGTTTTATTTTTGAGTTAATACAATACATACCGACCAAATACGAAATTCACAGCAGGGACCAATGGCTTATATTGGTGGCCCGTATTGAATAAAACTAAATATCATAAAATAAAAGAAAAGATATTAAAAATATTTTATTTTTAATTTTTTATATTCTAAAATATTACGTATTATAAGATAAATTTGAGTAAAAAACAAAAAAAAAAAAAAAAGAAAATTGAAAGATAAATGTATTTAGTATTTTTTTTAAAAAAATGTAAATCTTTTGATGGCTGCTAATGATTTCATTTTATGATATTAACGTGATTTTATGTTAAGGTGGTGGCGTGATGTACGCACAAGATTGAGCCTAAAAATAGGGTTCATAAAAGGTTAAGGTGAGATAGATGCCAGGACAAAATTTCCCTCCCCTCGGGGGCCCCTTCTTATGTGGGAATTAAGGGGCAGTTTGGACTCCAACCAAACTAAAAAAATTTTGAAAAATTTAAAGGTTTTAAGTTCTTAAATTTTAAAAAATTTTAAATTTTTCAAAAATTATGCCAAAATTCATTGAATTTAATGAATTTTGATAGAATTTTTAAAAAAATTATACGGATATTTATACAAAAAAAAAAGTTTCTTAATATTGCAAAATTTTAAAGATTTTCTAGTAATATATTATTACTTGTCATTTTATATAATTTTTTGATAATTTTATATCAAATCAAATATAATTATCTAATTATCATCTCAAAATAATTTTTTTAATACTCTCAATACTCAAAAATTTCATTTTTAATTTTTTTTTGAAAGGTTTTTCGGGGGCTCCAAACGGCCCCTAAGCATGAGTTCCGCGTAGTTGAACATTGAATTAAGGATTCAAGGAGTCGGCACGGGACCACGACAGGTCGGACCCACCCGAACGACGTACTTGACGTGTAGCGGGCGCGGGGGCGGGTAGCCGGGCCCACCCGAGTCTAAAAAGTTGAGCGCCGCGTACGACATTATTAACCATCTCCAGATTCTCCACCCGTACCCAAATTATTATTATTTTTTTTTTTGGGGGGTTAAAAATTAATTCGGTTCGTGAGAGTGCGGTGACGCCGAAATAAAGCTACAAAGGTTGCATTTGATTAAAGCTACACTGGACAAAATAAGCAAATAGTTAATAATTTTTTTTTTTTTCTTTTTTTTCTTTCTCCTGAAAGGAAGAAACAAAATAACAAAACTAAGAGGCTATCATCATGAGAAACAAAATAAGCAATAGTTAATAATTAATTTTTCTAATAAATTAATTACTTTTGAAAATGATTAAAATTACTTTCCTATATTTTATATTTTTTAAATATTTAAAAATAAAAATGTTAAATTAAAAAAATTAAAAGTTAATTACTAAAAAGTTAATTTTTTTAATGAAAAAAGTTAATCTTTTAATAACTAAGTATAAAAAAAAGTTAACTTTATTTTCTTTCCAGACTAATCCTGTAACACCAAGTATTTTTAATTTGGTTAAATTTGTACTATTTTGAGTAAATAAAATAATTAAATGGAGTTTACATTGGTTGTTATATTTTTCTTGGGCTGAATTTAGCTCGTATTGGTATTGGGTTAGATAAAATGGGACAAGGGCCTAACTATTCTTTTCTTTTTTTTCCTTTTCTTCTCTTTTTGTTTCCTTTGTTCTCAGCCGGAGAGAAGAGAGAGAGAGGAGAAGGGAAGAGAGGAAAGAGAGAGATTTGAGGTTAGAGATAAGTCGATTTAAGAAGACCTTTACGCCGTGAGTAACGTGGTATAATTCGTTTCGCGAGATTCGAAGCGAGATGGGAGAAATTAAAGTTTGAAATTCGAAAGCCAAAACAGTTTTCTTCATTTTTCTTTAGATTCAAGATAGGTGGGACTTAAATTCGTATTCTAAACGTCGTAAGGATCATTTTCGTATATATATATGCGTGATTTGGTTACATGTGAAGAAAGTTGTATATATATGTGTCTGTGTGTATATATATATGTATATATGTTGATGAATCTTGCATGTTTTTAAATTATTTCTTAAATTGAAGTAGTAAAAACATGATATTTATATGTGGGAATAGTTCCATTTGAGTTTTGGGTGCAATCGGGGCTAAAATTTGATGAAACTGAGGTTCGATCGAAGTTGAAGCGAACTAGAGGGGGTTCCAGGCCACGGGCGTCTGGACGGTCCCAAGGAAGCGTCCGGATGGTCGAGACCCACTTTGTGTGGGTTGGTTAGTTTTGAATCCCTGATGATTGTTTTAAGCCCCAAACGTGTTTATATGCATTTTATAAGTGTTAAATGAATTCTAAAGTATGGGCTAGATGAATGTGAATACGTTTTTATATTGAGTTAATGTTTAATTCCATGATTGAGCATATAATGTGCATTGGGATTTGGGGTGGTTTCATCCGATGGAAATGATGTGTATGGATTGGCCGAAAGTGTCATAGATTGTAACATGCCGAGGCACGAGTGCTATATGTATTGATTTAATGAAATTGAGAAAATAGATTTTTACAACACCGGATGATCTCCAGATTATATAAACATGATTAGAGTTTAATCATGCAGAGTTGGGACGTTAATAGAGATTATGGACTTGACGATTTCTCTGGACTATAGCCGGATACCTGCTTGGAATAAACAGATGCTTGCCTGAGATAGGTGGATGTCTGACTAGAGGTGTAACTCGATTTTCTAGCAGAAAAGCCAGGGGGTGTAACTCGGAGCCCCTGAGTCTTACACCTATGGGGATGTAACTCGGCTCCTTACAGAAATATGAGATATATATATACATATATATATGTATATGCGTTTGCCGTCAGCACTGAAACGGTGTGCTTAGTGACTGCGCGTGTCTTGGCTAAAAGTTTTGCTAAGTGTCACTCGTCCCAGGATAAGGTTGGAGGTAGACAGAGAATTTAGAGTGCGTGGCCACTGCATTTCATTTCATATCATGACATGAGATATGCATACTTATACTATGCGATTGTACATATGTTATGTATTATATATATGTACACTGGGATACACTTGCACTATCCTACTTACTGGGCTAGTTAGTTCATCTCATTCACTTTGCAGGTGATTCAGCGAGGTCGGAGAGTGATCATCCAGAGTTGAGTTGACCAATGGTTTGACCTAGAGGATATTTTATATTTTACGAAACTATTGTATTTTATTTGTGCGACCCGGAGTGTGGGTCTCAATATTTGTGAAAACATGAGATATTATTGTATTTTTATTTAAATATAGGAATGAGAGACGTATGTTAGTTACTCTGATTAATGTTGTTATATTATGATTTGACCTTAGTACATGTTTTAATAGTTTTAATCAGTTCCTATATTTCTATGCCGTTCATCCCAGACAAAATTAAGTTAGGGGCGTGACAAATCCTAAAGATATTGAATAATTAAGAGTGAGAAATTTTATGAGACAAGGGCAATTTTATAAAACTTTACAAATTTTTATAAAATTTAATTTTTTTATTCACTATTTAAATTATAAAATTATAACTTTTATAAATTTATACTGATTTATATAACTCTAAATTACATCGAAGATATGTAATTAAAAATAAGTTTTATTTCACCTACACCTAATTTCGACTTTGTACACTTAAACTTCATAAGTTTTATAAATGTGCATTTAGACTCTTAAGGTTTGTAATACATTCATTCACACCCTTTCTGCTAAATGTTTCATCCAAAAAATAATTTTTTACCAATTTAACATTATTAAATTACCTTCATACCATTAGTATTAACGAAAAAATATTTATATTGTGATATGGTGATTTTTTTAATATGAAAATTACATTATAATTAATTTATTAGAACTTTTTTGTAAACGTTTTCAATATTAGTACTTTAATTTATTAAGTTTTGCATTAATATTTTAAATTATTATTATAATAATTATACATAATAAATTATCATTATTTTTTTCAATTAATAATCTAATATACTAAACTTGGAAATAAAAATTATATTATAATTAATTTATTAAATTTTTTTTGTAAAATTTTATATATTAATACTTTAAATTATTACATTTCTCATCAATATTTTAAATTTATCTTATACATAAACTAGTAATTATACACATATATAAATTATTATTATTTTTTCTATTAATAATTTAATAAACTAAATAT
>JAVXUM010000001.1:21107272-21122125 GCA_035590655.1 Pouteria glomerata
TATCTAATCATGTAAATAACACAATAAAATAAAAATAATTAATATTTATACATCACTTTTAATGTTAAAAATTTTATTTATAATATAATTATCTTATTCTAATAAATTCATTTAGATGCAATTGAAAATTCTATTCTAATTAGTTAGACTTTTAACACATCCCAATCCAAAATATTAAAAAAATAAATAAATTAAACAATTCACATCTAACATAATATAATTAAAAAAATATATATATTATTAAATGGTTTTTAAATTATTGCGTAAATTGTTTAGTACTTGAACTAGCTCTAAGTGGTGTTTGATTAAGTTAAAAAAAAATAAAAATACTATGATTAAGGCAGATATACTAAAGGAAATCATCACAACAAAAATTTCCGTTGTCACTATCTATATATAATATATTTTCATCCACATATTAAAAAAAAGGTACAGTCAACAATCTATTGTAGTGATGTTTGGTTTGTAATGTAAAAATAAGAGGTAGCAAAATTGGATTGAACCAAGGACTTAGATCACTTGGTCGCAACTTGAGATTTTTTTAGGGGAGGTCTCAAGTTCAATTACACTTTAGGTTCTTGATTTGAATAAGGGGATATTTGGTTTATTAAATTTTTTTTATTTTTTTTCAATCAAATTTGGTCACATACCACTTTTAAATAATTTTTTTATATTTTTATTCTATTTTTTGTCATTCAAACATCACCTAACTTTTTTTTTTTTTTTGATAACAAAGAAAATATCCAAATTCAACTAATCAGGTCAAAAATCTGGTTGTTGGATTGAGTTTATTAACACACACACATCCTAAGATCTCATTGATGTGGGATGCCTGCCCATTACGCAACTTGCACGAGGCCCTACCTAATCAGCATAAAAATCGACCTAGGAGAACAATGGTACATTGAATCGAGATGGCCAATAATCAAATATCACCTAACTTAAAAACTCAATTTTTGCTTCTACAAAATCATATCATGTGAATGGTCCACATTTTTTCTACACAGAAACTCGGAATGGTTAACTTCAAGAATCAAAGCGTATAAGCCATCAATTTTCTCTTCTGAACTTGGAGGAGAAAATATGCATCTCTTATGGAATTTTTCTTTTTCTTTCCTTTTTTTTTTTTTTTTTCTGTAATTATGGTGGTGTTTAGCAGGTAAAAAAAATAAAAAAATTTATGTCAAAGTAGCAAGTGAAAAATTTTTATTGAATGTAATTAAAAAAATTTATATAAATTAAAAATATTTTTAATATTTTTTTAATAAATTAAAGACTCCCAATGCGTAGAACTAGTAAAGATAACCCCGATTTGACCCGTTTCATGAACTCCCTCAAGAGCTAACTAACAAACGATCTCAAATCCCCCTTTTGACCCATTTCATGAACTCTCTTGAGAACTATAAAGCGATTTCAACCAATCGAACTGAACAAATAAGGCGAAACATTGAATTTAATCGTCCAATCCAATGAATTTAGCAATAGCAACGCATGGCCGGCATCGAACTAAATGACATTCAAAACGTGCATGTTCAATAACCAGCATGTAATTAGAGTAAAAGTTCTACGGCACGTTTTTAGCACGCGAAGGACCAATTTTTGAAACGGAATTTGGTTCACTATCTTCCATCTTTTGGCCAGGAACTAGACGGTCAAGCCATGCCAAGTCTTTGGCAATGGCAGAAACTTCTTGGTTGGAACCTTTGAATAACGCTTTGGATTTCTCTATCGTGCCTGTTTGACTACTACTGATCCCAAGTGAAGGAAAATTACAATTGAAAGCGAAAACAACCATTTCGAGGGTGGTGTAGTCTCCTCGAGAATGAGTGTTTGTTCAGATCATATTTTTCATGCTTTCCTTACATATCCTTCAACTATATATATATATATATCTACATTGCAATTATTTAAATCCCAGCAATACTGGGCTGAATTGAGACTCGTTGAACTAATGGGCTGGGTGATGATAGCTTATTACAAACGGACTGGGCCTGGCTACAATCAAACTCAAGAGTCTCTCACAATCGGACTCACCACCCATGTAATGTCACTCGTACCATTTACCATCGTGCCCCCTTCTCAGAGATAATATTTATGTGGCAATTTTGAGCTCCAAAAATTACAATAAAATGTGGTTTGATAAATATTTTGGTGTTTAAAGTGCAACCAATAAATTACAAAAAAATAAAGATGAGTAATGAAAATCTATTCAAATGATCTATTTGATGGAATCTAACAAGGGATTTTTGTTCAAACGAGTTTTGGCATAGAATTTTGGACTTTTTATACAAAATTTTTTAGAGATTTATAAATATTTATTGAGATTTGTAGAAATTTTTATTCAGATTTATAGAGATAATAGGGATTTATAATGATTTTGAGGTTTCTAGATATTTCTAGAAAATTTTGGAGATTTTGAAAGTTACAAACAAGCACATTTGGAGCTTTAAAAGTTATTAAAAATCTATATAAAATCTTTTCATGTTGAACTATATAAATTTCTATAAATATATACAAATCTCTATAATTTCTATAAATTTCAATCAAATTTCTATATATCTTTCAAAAATTTTACACAAAATACTAAAATTTTTTTTGACTGAACTCGTTTGAGCGTACCATTGAAACGATACAAAGCAAATGATTCCTTGAGCAATAGTTTTTGAATGGATAATCATTATGAATTAAGATGAATACCATAATCATATGTCATTTACTTTCATGAGGTACCTTTTATGGATCTCAGCTTCTACTATTTCTTCTTCTTCTATCTCTCATCTTTGTTTTCTTCCAAGCCATCATTATTTAGGCTGGGTTTTTCTTTTTTCTTTTTTTTTTCCTTTGTATATATAGTGCTATAAAAAAGATAGGTCCGACTAGAGGCCCGTCACGCCTCGACCTTAAAATTGTCTGACTTGTCCCTGTCCCAAATTCCGTACTGCCTCAGCCAGCCCTAGACCCGACCCAACCTAACTCTAAAGCCTGGCGACCCATGTGCCCATGCTTACCCACTCCCTCCTTGGAAACCCCCAATGGTCACTTTTGTTTTGCATTGGGATTTTTTTTTTTTTTTTTTTTGCAATGGCTCTTTGATCTTTTTTCTTTTTTCTCCTTCCTAGCAGTACTAGCGGTTGCTCCCACCTAACAGCTCTCTTTCTCTATTTGTAATTACGATTTTACTGTTAAAAAATTACAAACCCATCCCAACCATTCATTATAAATGTCTCCCATCTTTAATCCAAAAATCACAAAAAAAATTATCATTCTCTCTCAAATACTCTACTTCTCAAGTCTCAAGGCTTAAACTAATATTTTTCAATTGTGCTAAAGTGCTCCAAATTTGAAGTTAAGATTAAAAGATCAAGTGTTTCAACTTTAAGGTTTCAAATTGTTCCAAATTAGTAATTTAATTTTGCATACTTTATTTTTAATTACTTTGCATACATACATTTTTTTTTAACTCGCAACTTTAAATTTTTCCATCAAATTATTTTTTCTATCAAATTATTATTATTTTTTTCAAATGGATTCTAGAGACTCTCATGTTTTTGAATTAGAAGGTAAGAACTCGTACACTTCTCCTGTCCATGAATTATTTGTAATACCAACACCCCCAAGTATAAGTAATGCTACTGTTGCATCATCATCGCGACCCACCTAACAACGTACGAATTCAAAAGTTTGAGATTTTTTTTTACTAGAATTATACACAATAATGGAGTGTTTAAAGCGAACTGTAATATTTGTGGGGATTTATTAGATGAGAAGCCAACTTTTGAGACTACTCAGTTAAAAAGACATTTAAATAGAAAGCACGCACAAGATTCCTACATTAATTATGTAAATGATCAATTCTTTTCCACGAGTTGTGCAATCTTAATTAGTTAATGAAGGGAGTAATTTAAGTATTTTTTTTCTTATGATTCTACAAGAATATAAAATAATTAGGTCAGGTGGACCAAATAGCAGAGTGTTTCAGGTGTTTTGCGTGATCGAAAAGTTTCCCTCAAAGTTAAAGAAAAGTATTATAAGATGGCGGTAAGACCAATGTTATTATATGAATCAGAGTATTGGATAGTAAAGCATAATTATATTCAGAAGATAGTAGTTGCGGAGATGAGAATGTTAAGATGGATGTGCAGGATTACAAAAAGATATAGGATTAGGAACGAGGAGGTTATGAGCAAAGTAAGAATAATACCAATTATAGATAAAATAAGAGAAAATCGACTAAGATAGTTTGGTCACGTTAGAAGGCGTTCAACAGAGGCACCGGTTAAAAGGTATAAAAGTATAGAGAATGCCAGGAGTAGAAGAGGAAGAAGAAGAGGGAGACCCAAAAGCTGTTGGAAAGTAACTATTAAACATGACATTTTCTACATGGATTTAACGAAAGATATGACCCTTAATAAATTTGATTACTATTGTCAAATCTATATAGCCGACCCTACCTAATGGGAAAAGATTTAATTTGGTTTAGTTTGGCTTGGTTTGGTTCATTGTTAAAGATGAATGACCTTTTACAATGACTGAAAATTCAAATTTGAAAGAATTTAGTCGCGATAGTTTTACATAATAATTTCATAGTTTTCAAAAATACTTTTAAATCGTGTTTTTCAAAATTTTGAAACAAAAAACACAATTGAAACTTTTTTTTTGAAAATTTTGAAGAAAATGTTTGTTTAACTTTCGATACGTGGAGTTCTCATCAACAACTTCAATTTATTTGTATAACTATTTACTACATCGATGAAAACTAGACTTTAAATAAACATATTATTTCTTTTAAATTAATTGAACAACCTATGCCAGAGTGAGTGTTGAAGAAATTATTCTTAAAGAAATAGCATCATAGTGATTAACTAGAAAAATATTTTTTGTTTACTTTAGGTAATGCTTTTTATAATAAGTTTGTTTTAATTACTTTGATAATGCTTTGTCTTCAAGGAATGTTTTGTTTCAAGGGCATTGTTGTGCCCATATTCTTAATTTAATTGTAAAAGACAGATTAGATAGTTTAAATGTCTTTATTTATAAAATGAAACAAGTTATACTTTCTATTATAAGTTCTCCAAAAAGAGTTCATATATTTAAGAGTATTGTAGCCAATTAGGTTTAAAACTTAGAAAATTACCTATTAAAATTAATATAAGATAAAATTTAACTTATATTATGTTGAAAATGGCTATTAAATATCAAATAGCAATTGATTGAGTTATTTTAAATAATCAAGTTATTTGTTTAGAAACCATTTTGGACATTGATTAGGCCAATATAATTTTTTAAAGAGATTTTTTTTTTACATGTTTTTGATGTTGCAATTAAAATATTTTGTAGGATTTATTCTCCTACTTTTTCTACAGTTCTTTATCAATTGGCTACTATTGATGGTGTTTTTAAAAAATTATCTCGCCTAATCATATTATAGTACTATGGTTATTATAATAATGAAAAATTTTAATAAGTATTTTAAACCGCTTCCTATATATTTTAGTTAAACAACTATTTTAGACCTTAAATATAAAGAAGATAATCTTCTTGTATTTTTAGAATTGCTATATAACCTTGAAAGTGCTAATGAATTATTAAATAATATTAAAGAGCAATTGAAAGTTAAAATGGGTTGATATGATACTAATTGTACACATATCCAATCGACGACAACCACAACGCAATCTTCTCATCCTAATTTTGGAGACTTATCTTTCTAGAATCAAGTGAAATATCGACGGACGGATGCATCAACAAGTAGCAGCTTATCTTCATCCGATTTGTAACATTATTTAGGTGCATCTCCAATACAAAATTAAATGACTTCAATCTTTTAAACGGGTGGAAGGGATAATAGTCTAAGGTTCCAGTCCTTTCAGCTTTTGCCTGTAATATTCTCGCATTTCTAGTTTCTATCTTACTATCAGAATAAGCATTCAGTGCAAGTGAACACATTATTAGTGATCGAAGGAGTTGACTGACCTCAAATACAATAGAGGCCTCAATGTATATGCAAGATTGTTATCTCATCGAAAAAAGAAATCAATAAATCAATGAAAAAGAAAAACTTGTTCTTAACTCTGAAATAATGTATTTGGGTGAAGTAAAAGAACATAATAGTGATAATTTAAAATAATGTATTGATAGAGTAATATTTACAAATAATAGTCAAGCTTATAAGTACCAGCCTAGTTGAAATGTGTAAGACCTAAAGCGATGCATTTATTTAGTTACTCTATCTTTTTTTTTTTTTTTTAACTTATAAGTCTACATTTGTAAATTTGTAATGCAATTTTAATTGTTTATTTTATAATAAATTTTATTTTAATCAATGAATATTTTAATGTGTTTGTATGAATTTTATTCGTATTTTATTTAATTTATAAAAGGTATAAGAAAATATTAAAAAAAAATTTTAAGTCAACTGGGGTGGGTCAGAGCTGGGCATTGGTGACCCTGGATTGACCTGATCCCAAGATGGAAATGGTCATAGGGGTAAGCTGGCTATGGGCTAGGTTAATCGTGGGTCTATGGGTGAGTCAGACCCAATTTGACCCTTTTACACCACTATATATATATATATATCTGATGCAATCTCTAGTGCATCACATCATCTTTGTCATTAACATGACATCATAGCAAGAAGCACGTCTCTTGTTTTTCTGGATTGAAGGAGAGGGAAGAGAATTTCTGAGATGCATGTAAGACTTATGGACAAACTATTACTAGTAATTCTACTGTTTATTTATTTAGTTTTAATAATTTTTGCCATCAATTCTAGATTAGAGGCTTAAAGTTGCGTTAAATCTTATCTGTTTATTTTATATGTAGTTAATCTGAGCAATCAACTTAGAAATTTATTTTTTTAAATATTTAAATGATAAATTAGTAAAGAATAAATGACCATTCAACAACTCAAGAGAACAAACCCTCTCCAAAGCGAGAACACTGCTTACTGCAGCCATGGATGCTCTGGTTTTTTCTCATTTCTTTCCTCAATTTTCCATTAGTATAGATGTTCTTTTGGTTTTTATTTTTGCTTGTAAACATGGAGGACATTTGATTAGCCTGAACATAGCGGACATTTTTCCATCTATCCAACCTTTGACGACATTTTTCCAAATCCGGCGAGCTTCTCTGCTTGCAACCACCACGTCTAGCTCATTGGAAAACACCAATTTTTCGGCTTTGGGTGGCGAGCTTCTCTCTCATTTAACATTTTGCTAATGTCTCTTTCTCATTTCTACTAATTTATCCTTAAAAACAGCAAAAGATTATGTTTTTATATTGAAGGGTCAAATTTAGATTACATTAATTAAATGGTTAGGATTTAACTTTAAAGCGCTGAAGTTAAAAAGTAACTTCAGCCCCCGAATTCCTTAATTCTAGTATTGTGAACATCATGGAGCCTCCATCAATTATTTAAGTGTCTCTTCGTTAAGATAATTAATATACATTATTGGATCTATTTCTTAATATGTTAAACTATTGAAACATTAGCACCTTAACAAGGTATAAGAACTTTGGCTCTATAGCTCCTTGTGCAAGTATTGTTAAATGTGTTTGTTCAAGTGCCCATGAAGGATGGGATGTGAAATATATAACTAGGATGAATACTCTTAGATGAACCTCACTTAGATCCTATTTGATTATACTTCAATTATCTTGATGCATGAGTAAGCGAGTCTGAGTTTGAAACTTAGTCGTCTTATGATTATTTTATTTTATTACGTGCTTTGTTTGTAGATAAAGGCACAAAAAATGGTAATTGTATGTATTGCATTTGTTGGCTCGTGATAATTGGTATTAAAACAGATAAAGGTTTAGAGTTTGAGCCTCATTGATCTCGGGACAATTTTCCTTACAAGGGAAGCTTCAATGTGGCATGTGGGGATCATGTGCTAAGTGACGTTTCTGAAAATTAGGAGGAGGACCAGTTTGTGCGTGAGAGACTTTGCCCACTTCCTTTTGAAGTGGAGAAAATAACTACTACTATTTCTTAGATTTAGGGAAGTGGCCCATATAATTTGGAGAGTAGTTATTTCCTAACGGAAAAGACGTATAATGGTAGAGAGAGTTTTATAGATATTTGTATGCATTTTTTTTAGGGAAGGAATATACAAGTAAGAATTTCTCTCTAACTTTTTACTTTTACCTTTGCCAAAAACACAAAATTGATTTGGATACAGGGGGAAACCCACTATTTTCGGATCAAGTGTTGGTATCAGAGCATAGTTTAACCGCTGGTGGAATTAAATCCCAGGACGTTTGCGCATGGTACAAACAAAGTCTGGGTATAAGGAATTTGGAGAACCTTTATCCAAACTGAGACTTCATCGAAAACCGAGGAAGAAACGAGAGGTAATGGAGGAAGAAGGGACTTCAGAGCAACTTGAATTATCTACCAAAGTGGATAAGCTTGCAAATCAATTGGAGATGGTGCTCACTTGGATACATATGCAGTCTACTAGCCAAGAAGAGACCTCCGAAAATGATGGTGACAATCTTCCACCTCTGCGTGCTAAAGTAACACTGGAGGGGAAAAAGGCCAAGGGCAACCAAGGCTCTAAGGAAGAGACAGACCAAGATAATGAGAACTTAATTTCCTTCACGGAGGAGAGACCATGACTTTTTAGATCGAAGCAAAGATTAATATCCTAACATTTGATGGTACAATCGATGCAGAGAAATTAGATTCATGGTTGGACCAATTAGAGACCTACTTCACCTTGGATGGGTTAAGTAGCACTAAGAAAGTTGCTTTTGCGCGGCTCAAGTTAACGAGCCATGCATTAACGTGGTGGAATGCATATTTGAAGGCATACATTAGAAAAGAAAAAGAAGTGCTATGGGAGGATTTCTCTAGTCTTATAGGACAAGAGTTTTATCCTATGGGTTATCTACAGGAACGATAGACTCGGTGGCACAATTTAAGGCAAAGACAAATTCAAACGGTGCAAGAGTACACTACCGAGTTTCGACGCCTAGTAATGACGCTTGGAATTAGCCTCCAAGACATGGATACTTTCACCAAGTATGTGACAGGACTTTATCAGCAAATCCAAGGGGAGATGTGACTTTATCAGGCTACGGATATTTCGAAGGCAAGTGGGATTGCAATGGCTATTGAGCAGAAGAATAAGCCAAGCGGACAGCATGGGTCGGAGAATAATAAAGAGAAAAATGAGAGAACTAGTCTACCCTTGAAGAAACAGAATTTGCAAGGTAATTCACCCTCCTCTTCTACAAAGTTCAAAAAATTTTGTGATCATTGATAGATCAGTGGCCATGATAAAGTGAAGTGCTGGAAATTACATCCAGAACTTTTTCCCTCCAAGTGGAAGAAAGATAAGAAAAAGGAAGCGTACAATGATCACAACAACAACGGCACCTCCGGATCATATTGAACTCGAACGGGTAGAAAGAGCAGATAAGAGTTTAACTTTGATAGCGTTACCTAAAGAGCCAATGCCGAGTAAAGAAGTGATTGCCGATGAGAAAGAGGAGCTATTCACTTTGAGAATTTAGGTAAAACATGAGATTATTGAAGCTATTATTGACACAGGGAGTCAGAAAAATTTAATTTCAGCAAGCTTGGTGCAGAAACTGGGGCTTGAAACAACTCCTCACCCGCACCCTTATCCTCTTGGTTGGATTCAAAAGGATGTGGAGTTAAAAATTAATCGTTAATGCCGATTTCGTTTTGCAATAACTAGTCAATTTATAGATGAAATTACATGTGAGGTAGTCCCGTTGGATATCTATCAAGTGATTTTTGGCAGCCCTTACCTTTGGGAACGTGACGATATTTATTGTCGTCGGGCATAGCAGTATCAATTCAAAAAGGAGGGGAAACGGTATATTGTGAATAAAGACCGCACCTGCAAAAAAATAGATTTGGTGACAGCTTGTCAAGCTTGGCGGATGGTGAATGCATGTTAAAAATTTATGTTATTGATGATTCGTCCGGTGGACACTCAAGAAGAGGAGTCAATTTACACTTCCGCGAATAAGGACATGCATAGAGGTTTGGATAAACTGGTGGCCAAATATTCTGAAATGTTTTAAGAAGTCAGAGGATTTCCTCCTAAAAGAATAGTAGAGCACGAAATTCAACTTATTTTAGATTTTACTCTGCCCAATCTTAGCATGTATCGAAATTCGGTGATGGAGAACGAAGAAATCAAGCGCAAAGTGGGAGAATTACTTGACACTGGAGTCATCAAGCCAAGCAGCTCTCCCTGTGGCACCCCAATTGTCCTAATACCAAAGAAGGATGGTGGATGGTGTATGTGCATCAATTATAGGGTACTCAACAAGATCACAGTGAAGAACAGATATCCTCTACCGCGAATCGATGATTTTCTGGACCAATTAAAGCATGCACGAGTTTTCACAAAACTGGATCTCAAATCCGGATATCACCAGGTTCGACTTTGCGATAATGATACTTGGAAAACAGCTCTTAAAACTCGACAAGGCACGTTTGAATGGTTAGTGATGCCATTTGGCTTGTGTAATACACCAGTCACTTTTATGCGCCTCATAAATGACGTGTTGCGGCCTTTTATCAATGATTTTGTCATTGTTTATTTAGATGACATTCTGATTTTTAGTCGCATTGGGAAAAGCACCTACTTCAGGTGAAAAAGGTTTTTGAAGCCTTAGCAATGCACAAGTTGCGACTTGATCAAAAGAAATGCAAGCTGGGTAAGTCTTGCTTAATTTATCTTAGATTTATTGTGGGTAATGGGGAGTTGCGAGTGGATCCAGCTAAGGTGCAGGCTATTACAACTTGGCCACGCCCTCGTACGGTGACTGAAGTATGGAGTTTCCTAGGTGCTTGTCAATACCTTTGAAAATTTATTAAAGGTTTCTCTGTACTTGCTGTCCCGCTACATGCTCTAACCAAGGCTGGTCGGACATTTATTTGGGACAAGGAACATGAGGACACGTTTCGGCTTTTAAAGAGGAGAATAAGCGAGGCCCCTGTTTTGACATTACCGAATTTACATAAACCTTTTGAACTTGAAGCTGATGCATCAGGTTATGCTATGGGGGCAGTACTTATGCAAAAGGGCCAACCGGTCGCATATCACTCGGAGTTGTTCTAGGGGGCTGCGAAAAATTATCCAACTTATGATAAAGAATTGTTCGCATTGCATCAGGCAGTGAAACATTGGCGTGCTTATATCTTGGCCAGGGAAACCATTATACGTACGGATCATTGCCCCTTACAGTATTTGCAGACACAAACAAAATTACAGCAAGCTCGGCACATGAAGTGGATGACTTATCTCTAATAGTTTAATTTGGTGATCAAGTATATGAAATGAGTTCAAAACAAATTAGCCGACATACTCTCGCGACCTCCAATGACTTTATTTTGTTTGTCGATTGTGATACAGACACCTCATTCTCTTTATGATGAGTATCAAGTGTGGTATGTGGAGGACCCTTTTTTGGAAAAATCTGGGAAGAAGTTAAGCCTAGCATGGACTCTAATTATACTATTTGCAATGGACTTTTATATAAAGGTACACTTCTGTGCGTGCCATGAGCTACAGAAAGAATTCACTACATCCGAGAAGCGCATATCTCCAAGATTGCTGGTCATTTTAGAGTCACAAAGACTGTTCAAAATCTACAGCATTATGTGTTTTGGCCTCGAATGGAGTAAGATGTGGTTCGCTATATTAAAGGCTGCGTGATGTGCTATACTTCCAAGCCTGCAAATCGGAAATTGGGGCTTTACACACCATTACCAGTACCTTCTAGGCCGTGGGAAAGCATCTCCATGGATTTCTTAGGTGGACTTCCAAAGACGAGCGCGTGGACATGACTATCTATTCGTAGTAATCGACAGATTTTCAAAAATGGTGCTATTAATGCCAAGCAAGAAGACTATCACCGGAGAAGAAACAACGCGCCTATTTTTTAAGAACGTATGGAAAATATTCGAACACCTTAGTTCGATTATTTCTGATAGAGATAGTCGGTTTCTTAGCAAATTTTGGTGTTCACTTTGGGATTTAATGGATGCTAAATTGAAGAAAAGCACGACATTTCATCCCCAAACCGACGGGCAGATAGAAGTTGTTAACCGAATGGTGAGACACCTCCTTCGTGGATACAATTCGCGGCACCCCAAGACATGGGATGAAAGTATTCCCTTCCTACAGTTTGCTATAAATCATACAGTTCATGGGTCTACTAGCAAGTCCCCATCAAAGATGTGTTTGGGTTTTCTTCCTCAAAGTCCGTTTGATTTAGAATTTACTGTTGAGGAAAATTCACAAATGGCAAAAGGAGAGGGAGACAAATTAAAAGCACAACGATTTATGGAGCGTATACAAAAGATTCATCAAGAAGTGGAACTGCAACTGCAAGACTCAACAAAAATACAAGGAGCGCCATGACCGCCATCGAGTCAAGGGAGACTTTGAAGAAGGTGATTTAGTGTGGCTGCATCTGAGTACTCAGAGGTTACTTGGGGAAGGCAAAAAGCTCAAGCCTATTCAGTATGGTCCTTTTAAAATTCTGTAGAAGATCGGGGATAATGCTTGCCGTTTGGAGCTTCCAGCTTATATGGAGATGTATTCTGTTGCGAATGTGGACAAACTGAAGTTGTTCGAGCCATCTATGCTTGACAAGGAACCCGATGAAATTCTGCTGACAGTGGAGGATTTGGTAACCGAGCAAGAGGCTGGACTCCCTGAGGATACAGTTGTGGAGACTAAAATTATTAACACAAGGAGTGGTGCAACGGAGTCTTTTCGCATTGGACGGAAGGGTCAACGACCGAGCAAGGTAAAGTGGTATTCACAGGAAACTAGACACAAATAGTTTCCCCACTTCAAGTTCTAGAAACCGCAGGAGCTGGTTCCTCCAACAAAAGGAGCTGTGATGGGGACAATTTTCCTTACAAGGAAAGCTTTAATGTGACATGTGGGGATCATGTGCTAAGTGAAGTTTCTAAAAATTAGGAGGAGGACCAGTTTATGTGCGAGAGACTTTGCCCACTTTCTTTTGAAGTGGAGAAAATAACTGCTACTATCCCTTAGATTTAGGGTAGTGGCCCATGTGATTTGGAGAGTAGTTATTTCCTATCTGAAAAGACGTATAAATGTAGAGAGAGAGTTTTATAGATACTTATATGCATTTTCTTAGGGAATGAATATACAAGTGAGAATTTCTTTCTAAGTTTTTACTCTTACCTTTGCCAAAAACACAAAATTGATTTGGATACAGGGGGAAACCCATTGTTTTCGGATCACTCATACTTCGATTTATAAAAAATCAATAGCCACATATGTTTGGCTTTTTTTAGAAAAAGTCAGTCAACCAAACATGAGGGGGCATCTGAGAAAAAAATTAATATAACTAATAAAAATTAATAATGTTTGACCTTTTTGAAGAAAGTCAGTCAACGAGACTTAAGAGGACATTTGAGAAAAAAAAATTAATATAACTAATAAAAATTATTAAAATTACTCATTCTTAAACCGTTTAACTTTTTAAATGAGATGATAATTAATACTTTATAGCAAATACCTATAATCCAAGATTTAAATTTTTAGCACTACGGCAAGCACAACAATTAATTCAAGTTAGAAGAATATATCACCATTCCTTAATACTTTCAATATCAGTGTACGTCAACGATCTTGGCTAACAGTTTCCAACGTAATTTGCTCGGTTTTAAAAGCTTCCTCTGCGCTTCGCTTAAATTGGAAAATCCCATCAAATTTTGTATGCATTTTATTCCATTCAAAGGAACTTTTATTTCATGACAAATAAAAGCCAGTTTTTGCATTGCGTCATTCCATCGCAAACATCGACCTTTCTCGCCCATCCTAGATAAATATTGAATGAATATATAATTGTAGAAGGTCTCCATATGATTCCAACAAAATCACCTTGAATCCAAACAAAATCATTTTATTCCAACATCATTGATCAAAACTCACGCAAAGCTTCAAATAAAATTTTAAACAATTTGATTTCGTTTTGAACCATAGTATAAGAGTATTTAAAAAAAATCATTAAGACCGAGTTGTTACCATCAAAATCAAAATAAAGACGATCATACTCATTAAATAAGCTAGCTCGGTGAAAAATATGCCACACCCTCGCAATAGAGAACGAACACCACGAGATAAATGAACCAGCATCATTTTTATACTTCGATTTATTTTCACGAAGTGACAGTAGATCAATTTGCAATCTTTACAATAAAAGCTAGTTTTGCCTGTTTCATGGCAGCATCTATGGTGCTTGTATAAATAAAGAAAACCAAGTGCTATCTGCAAAAAGAATACCACATCCAAGTCAACTGGCTGAAGTAAATGTCTTATCTTTTCTCGGAACCATCTTTGGCTTTTCTTGCAGCCTCAATTACCAACTTTCTTCACCTCTCTCTTGTCCTAAGAAGCACTACGAAGACAATTAAAATCACTCACCCCAGATGCAAATTCTGTTGGACTTACGGTGGTCCGCATCACATGAGATCAAAACCCATGTATTTGTTTTGTTTGGATTTGACAGCCACCAGCCTATGACTTGCTTATATATATATATATAAAGGGTTTTCATGCTTAAAAGAAGAAGACACGAACGGCAGAAACGAAAAAAAAAAAGAAGAAAAAAAATATGAGGGGCGGCGTTTCGACAGATCGAAGGAGTTTCTGGTTCTTGATTCAGATTTGTTTGGAGTTTGAAGACTCAGCAAATTTGAGATTTCTCCGTTTGGTTGGAAGGTTGTTAGGTAACCAGATTTTTTTTCTTTATTGTTCCTCAAGTTTTGGTGAATACTTGAGAGTCTTTGATTACCCAATTATTGGAGACAGTGTACCCATTATT
>JAVXUM010000001.1:21173429-21192447 GCA_035590655.1 Pouteria glomerata
GTAAGTTTGGTGATAGTGGATTGGTTTCAGCGCCCGAGGACGTAGGTAATATTTACAGAAGGTCGTTAAATTCTGTGTCTTCTTTTTCTTTGCATTAGTTTCTTTATTTTTTGCCATTATTTCTTATTTGGTATTTTGTTTGCTATTATGTGGCATTATTTTGAATGCTTGGTTGTGTGGGTAAAACACTCGCTTTCACAACAATAACCTCCCCAATCAAAGACTTGGCACATATAGCCTTGCTTGTCATGATGGCAGCCAACAGCATTGCCCGTTTCACAATAAGGTCGGACGTTCGTTTTTACAGAATTAGTTACGATGCCGAGACAATGTTGAGAATATAATATCCATCCTTCAAATCGTGTTATGGGTAGGCTACTACGGTCTATGGGTTGTTATTCTTACTAATAAAGGGAATAAGATCAAAAGTCTCACACAAATCTCCGTAATAGTACTCTGGATCTGACACAACAGGCAACTGAAGGATGGTGCTAAAATACGTCGGCCCCATTATGTAATCCCTTCCCGATAGCTTGGTAGAAATATCGGGCCCATCGTCGTAGTATTGAATATCCTTCAAAATATGATAGAACTCGCGTACGAGTTCGTCACGGACTTGGCCCCGATGGCTTAAGAACATGCAACATCCTCATCTCTCAAGCTTCCGCATAGTACTAAATTGGCATACTACATAGTCATCAAAGTTAAGACAATGCTCGATAACGATAGCCTTCATACAATACTGGGTCTGTATATTTCTTCTATGCCTTATTGCGGGTAAATCTGTGGCGATCATATCTTGACCTTATACTGGATGCCTTATGTGCGAGATGTTTGATACGCATACCAATGGAGGATGCCATGGCTGGATTAAACCCCCTTTAAAAAAAAAAAAAAAAAACATATCAAACAACAAAACAACCGTATGTGGAATAAAATGGATCTACGAACTTCTATCAAGATATGTGTCCAACAGTTTCAAAGTCTGCAAAAATAAAAAAAGTGTAGAGTACCAATATTGATTATAACATGAGAAGTCATATAAGATTTCAGCATTGCATCACCAATTAGTCGTATTCTCCAAACAGAAGCGTATTACTCTAATCGAAGCAAGACATTCCATTATCAATTAGCCTAATTCTCTTAGGATAATATTTGTTTGAAGCTTATGTTGGATATAACCCGAACCTCAAAATTATTCTCTAAGATACAACAATTTAGATCAACTCGGGAAGAAATGTATCGCAAATCACCATAATCATGTGTGATCAAACACTGATCCTTGATTGAGATGACAGTTCCTAGTTTCCACACACCATAAAGAATTTTCATGACATATTTTGATTATAAATATCAACACATGTATTGTAATTTTCCTATGAATAAGAAAATAGTCTATTTATCTTTCTTGTTCAGGTGCTCTTTCTCTTGTTTTCATTCTTAAGTTAATAATATTCATTTGCTGCTTTGCATCATATGAAAATAGGTGGAACAAATTAATCCACCTATTTTCAGTCTCCGTACAGGTTAAATATAGTTCTATTGGGTAAAGAATTGCCATTAATTAATAAAAAAAAAAAGGTATAGAGATTGGATATGTAATATACAGAATTCATTGAAATTAATAATTGAACATTGGAAGAAGTTTTAATATATGGAATTAAAAATCTGATATATGGTAAAAAAAAATAATAACAAAAAAATAAATAACTCAAACAACTTCAGTCTAGAATTACATAAATGTGTACACAAGCAATACCTTGAAAACAGATATTGACAAAGTAAAAATCATAGCACATTGTAAATGTGAACAAGATAGGGATTCCAAAGGCATAACACTTAACTAAACATATACATAGAAAAGCACAAAGGAACCCTACTTATTGAGCATATAGAATCCAAACATACATAAAATAATGATAATGATAACAATAAATATATACATGCAAGAGAATCAAAGTAGTGTGTGCTTGTGTTTCCAATTAACATAACATCTATATGAAATTTAAGAATAAGAAACACAAAGCACCACTAAAATTTTAAAAATAAAAAAAAACAAATGGTTTAAATTCAGTGTTTGAAATTACGACTTCATTCGTTTTCAACAAAGCAAAATTAATTGACATCCTAGAGCAAAAGGGTTCATAAACTGAATTTGTTAAAACAAAACCCCATTAACTTTTTTTTATATTTTTTAAGAAAAAATAAATTGTATAAGCTCTGTAGTGAAGCTTCAGCTTCCTAAATATAGCACAATCACAGATAAGAAATACATATACACACTGAGCAATAAAACTCTAGAAATAAAATAATTTTCACATAACGCAAATGGATCATCATTGAGTGGTAAAGCACAATCAAACTTTTTGTTTCACGTAAAATTGAAATTGAGGGAAAAAAAAAAAAAAAAAGGAAACAAAAACAAATGCATCAGCTAATTCCACACACACACACACACACACACACACATATATATATTTTCAAGTAGAAAACGATAGACAAAAGCCCAATAGTTGGGGGAGAGCCATTTTTAGTAGAGTTTCAGACCCAAAAACCTTAAAGAGTAGAAATAGGATGGTCCTTTCTAGAAGCCTTCTTATCTTTTTAGGTCTGGGGTGCTAGAAGTTTATGTTGTTGTGTAATCAAACTTTGGTTGTACCACAAACTAGTACCAATAATTCATCAAACTTTCACTATAATGTACTGGAATCTCACAAATCTTTCAAAATGCAGCGACAACCGTGGACAACAAATAGCACAATTTGCATGTTCACAATTTTCAAATACAAAAAATGTTCAGAAAATTTCCTCATAAAACATGAATTTACAAGAAATCCAGTTTTACTTTCTTCCAAGTCAGATGCACATTGAAGAATTTCAGAAGCGAGACACTTACAAAGTTTGAGTGAGGGAGACACCCCAAGTTACTTCAAACTGTCATGACTGTAGTGGTTGGGAGGAGGTGGAGGACTGGCGGGAAAGAATAAATGAGGGATAAATGAGAGAAGTGAATAAGTTCAGAGAGATTAGGGACAGGTGTTGACCGTGCATGGGAACTTCTTGAGATGAAAACCGTTCCCACGGTATACTGCCTGAGTTTTGTCTGACACTGGCACTTTCACGAGCATTTGTTGTTTCCAGGGCCACATTCATTCATGAGAGTAGTTTATTCTATTCCATTTGAACAGGACGACCTCTGTTCATAGAGAGTTTCATTGTTTGAAATGTTAAATTTTTTTTAAAATTAGTGATGGCCGAAATATATAAAAGTATAATAGAAAATTTTAGTGATTTTTTAAAGTTATTAGAGTTTTATTTTGGTTTTTAACAAATCAAACGGTCCCTTGAAAATGATCAAATGTAAGTAATATTCAGTGGAGAAGATGTTTATTATGAATAATTTCTAATTCAAACTTTAACTATCTTAATTGACTTTTTCATCCATTGTATACGTGTATATATACAACTCAAATTGACTGCTATTTTGCTTCAATTTCACGTGTGCAAACACATGTTGTTTTATGTATTTTTTTAACACGAAAAATTCACACAAGCTGACAAGTACAATCTTTGCATCAACATATATCGTATCTTCCACGCAAATTTTATATATATTGCCAACGACATCCCTAGTGCCGTCACTGTAGTGATAAGAAATTAATTTCTTCAAGTCCAAAATCATAAAAACTCAACGTTTGTTCATCTTATTTTTGTGGTCCCATGGAAGAAGAAGATGATCGACAAGAGTCAATTAATGATGAATAATGGGAATTATTGATCTGATCTTGCTCTAAATATTATTAAGAGTGCATTTGTATGCAAAAAATTTTTAAGAACTTTTTATGATTTTTTGGTAAGGTACAATTTTTTATCTATTTTGTAGAACAAATAGATTTTTTAGAAATTTTTAACAATTTCTACATGTTTAGTAAAATTTTTAATAACTTTTAGTTATTAAATAAAAAGTTTAAAAAAAAATTCAAAAAACTTTTAGGAATTTTTGTTTTTTTACCAAAAAAAGCTTAAGAAATTTTTAAAAATTTTTAACAATTTTTAAGGTGCTGTCAAACGTAATAAAGGAAAAAAGTTACTAAATTTTTATTTTTTTAATTTTTTGCTTCCCAAACGCACTATAAAGTAAAGAAAGGATTTGAAATTATTATACAGCTTTGTTTGGTTTCAAAAAAGATTTTACTTTTTTTTTTTTTTTTTGTCTTATATGAATTTTTTTTCAAATGATCAAACTTTTAAACTTGTTTATTTCATCCATAAAAAAAAGGAAAAAAATTAAAATATTAACATCTGTTTAAAAAATTCCAACATGCAAGAGTCACGTCAACACTCATTTGCATGCGTCCCAAGATGCAAAAGAGACACTTCCACTCCTCCAAACAAAATGTGAATGTTTGCGTAATTTGATACGATTAGTATAATTTATGTATTCTCTAAATATTATATTTTAAGATTTTATTAGATGTCGTACGATAACAAATAAAGTAGGCCAAATCAAATTCATTAATTTTTAAATAGCAAATTGAAATCAAGCATTAACAGAACTAGAATTTACTAATTTTCGAAGAAAGAAGAACGAGTAAAATTAGGATGTCAATGGGATGGATATATGAGGGTATCCGAATTGATCAAACTCAATAAAAACCTGTTAAGAAATACCCTAATGGGATTGGGATGTGTTTGGAATTTAATTTTAATACCCGTGCGGGTTTGGGACGGGATTGGAATTTGCCTATAAGATACTCGGTACCTGTTTATACTTATAGGGTATCCGGTACCCGTAGGATACCCGCTAACTACCCGTTAACATAATATAATATAATTTGTATATTTACAATTTTAACCTCGTAATTTATATATGTAATGGATTATTTATTTATTTTTAATTATTATTTGGTTTAGTAGTGGTGTTGCTTCTATGCGATTAGTGTTTGTTTATTGACGAGTAACTTTTTTTTGTTATTAACAGATAGCGGGTATTAATCGGATTTTAAACGGGTATTTAATTGGTATTTTGACCTATTAAGTATAAACAGTTTTTGCATGTTTAGACGGATTTCACGGGTTTAGGACGGAACGGGTTTGAAATTTGAACTAAAAAAATAAACGGGTTTGAGACGGTGACAGTAAGCAAAAAATAAATTATAACGATAATGGGATTTGTTAAATAGGTGGGTACCTTACCCGTTTATATCCCTAAGTAAAACATATTAATTAATCTTCAATAAGCGAGCGGAGACACAAATTAGAATAGAGCAAACAGATTTCATTAAGGTCTTGTTTGGATAGGCAAAAAAATATCAAATTTTATTAAATTTTAATTATTTTTTGTACTTTCTTTTAATTAAATTTTAACAAATATCACATTTATATCAAATCAACTGTACTTTTATTATATTTTTATCAAATTTTTTTCTTCCAAACATCCCTTAATTTTCAAGACATATCTAGAACTTAAGTTCTAATCTTTAGACAATTATAGAACGGATGAAATCCTTTAATACTTAAATAATGCAACTTATCAATTCTGGTGAGTGCCCATCGCTGCAGGACATGTTCTGCTCTCATAGTGGGATCCGCAACTAACACATATGGTGCAATATGACTCAGCGGCGAGGGAAGCAAAAATTTCAATTGTGATTTTGTTTGGAATTGCTGATCAAAAAATTCACATGGCTTCCCTCTTCTTTTTAATTCAAATTAATATTCTCATTACAGCTAATTTAAAATATTCCTACCGTATAACCGCTATCGTTTTTTTTCACATGATCTTTATTTTTTTGGACGTAATTAAACAAATTAACTGGGATATTAATTAAAGATGGAAAAGTGTTGGAAAAAAAAAAAAAAGAAATAGAAATAGAAAAAAAACCCATCTAGCTGAGTAGGGAATCCATCATAAACAAATTAATCAAACAATACAATTTCATTTGGGTTTTACGAAAATAAACCAACTTTCATAAATATATATACACACACGACAATATCACGGTGATCTAATCTAATTGAAGTGAACTGAAGCCAAAACTCCGCTAGTCACGTCCATCAAACGAAACAAAACCACGGCGGCGGAGGTGGGGACAGAGAGAGAAAGAAGAACCACCAAACCCAAAACCAAGCCGGGCCGGGTGTTCATCAACCGGGTCTGCAACAGCCCCACTGCTTCGCATATGAACTCATCGTAGCCAGCGTAGCAATGCTTCTCCCAATCCATCCAGTGGGCCGGGGGCTCGTAGTTCCTCTCGATCATCCTCATCTCGTGGATCCTCTTCCGGAGAACGATCATGCTCTCGTCCACCAGCCGGCGACCTCTGTACGAGTCGTGCGCTTCGTTTCTCGAAGCAGCTGACACCGTTGTCGAAGCTCTGTTTGCTCTGTGGTTGTGGCTGCTCGGAGAAGACAGCTTAGAGAAGAGGAGAGATTGAGTTGAACAGGTCGATGCCATTGTCATAATTAGTTTTGGAAGTGTGATAGAGAAATTAGAAAGATTTTTGGGTACGTTTAGGGACGTGGGTTTTTGTTTTGCATCTATTTATAGAGAGAGAAGTGTGTGAGTATACGTATGTTATATGTATATATGTGTGTGGGGGTGGTGGCGCATGGTGGTGGCGTGTGGGGAAGGACTCGTTGTCTTAGGGAAGAAGGCTTTGGGTTTTGGCGGCAAAGACGCGTGTTCACTGACAGAGGGCCCCCCGGCCGCCCAATTGCTCGTTCTTCTGTTTTACGTTTTCTTGGGTCGTTTAAATGGAGAAGGTGACATCTGTCGAGTCCTTAGTGTGACATCTGTTATAATCGCATTGGGTTTTACTACCGCGGTCGCTGGCACATGTCTGCACATGCGGTCATAAGAAATTCTCTTTGCGGTCATGGATGGCATTTTTTTTTTAATAAGTATATTTTAGATTAACGAGAATAATTACATAATCTTGGAAGTTGTGTTACATCAAATAGTAATACATTAATTTAAGATTTTTCAATTTATACAAAAACTTCTATTAGAGAAAATATATTTTAAATTATTAACCTGAACTAATTTAATTTTGACTTCATGACTTATAATCTTAAGAATGCTGCCTGGAGTACTAGTAATACTCTTAAAAATTCTTACATTTCGTTCTAACCAAATGTGATAAATAGTAGCATACCAAGAGAGTTTGCATGCAAAGCTTTTAATAGATTTGCTCGTAAAGGTACTTGCTGCCCATTCAACTTCATTCACCTAACTTTGCTGATTATCATAAATGCAACACTTAAAACATAAAGTTGTCCATATTTCAATAGAGAAGGAACAAGAGAAAAATAGAGAGTCCAAGCCTTCATTACAAGAGTACAAAGAACACATTAAGAGGAGGTTGTGATGCCCCATGTAATAGTTTTGTCAAGTGTGGCAAGCTTTCCTTTGATAGCTAACCATGCAATGAAACTATGTTTGGGAATATGGTTGCGAAACCAAACTAGTCGTTGCCATCGTACCTTAGGATGCTGTTGCCTAAGAGCATTCCAAGTAGCATCAGCTACATATATTTTGGTGTTTGAAGCAGTCCATAAGAATTGATCCTCTTTAGCAAAGTTAGGAGAGTAGTTTGGTGCAATAGAAATGATCTCTTGAAGTTTCCATGTTATTGGATAAGGCCATCTCTAATTATTATTTGAGGCAATGTATGAGACTTTGGCAATAAGAGGAATTCCAGCATCTTGTGCTAACTACCGCCCATATTTAGGGATGAGAGGGTCCAATGGGTGCCAATTCTAATACCACAGTGCAACTGAGTTTTCATTGCCAATCAAATATTTTGACGTACTGGCTGCTATTGGGCGAAACTTTAGTAACTTCCTCTATGACCATGAGCAATCAAAAGGCATTTGGTTGCTTAAGTGTTATCAATTTTTATAAATTTTATTAATTTTTATTAATTTATGCCCACATTTATTTTTAAGGTTTTATTTTGAAACTCTAAATTTTATAAATTTTTATTAATTTTTACCAATCAAATGTCTAAATTTTAAACTTTTTGTTAATTTTTTTGATAGAAACTATTTAAACGGATAAGTGAGAGATTACGTTAGAATAATTCTGATTAAAATTTTTGAATTATACCAATTAAATATATTAAAAAATTAAAATTCAACTTATTTTTTCACCTTTTTTTTTCCAAATAGCCTCCTAATTTGATTTTGTATAAGCACAATTAAAATTGACGAAAAATTTTATTTTGTTCAGCTTTATTTTTTGGTTAAATTCGTTTGTTTTTTAACAAAATTTTTGGTTAAACTTGAAAATAGAATTTTATATGTCTTAAATTAATATAAAATTTTATAAATATAAGTTTATTATAGTGAGAAAATAAAAATAAATAGTAAAACTAAATATAAAATTACATATATTTAGTGGACATTCTCCTTAATAAGAATTGTCGTAGTTTAAAAATAAATAAATTACACAATAAAATATAAAGCGTTTAAACGGGAGTTTTAATATGATATTAAATTATAATTTTATTTATATTTTTTAAAAATAGGCTGTATGAAATATATAAAATTAAGCTTCAAAGAATTAGGCATTAATGTTAAAAAAGTTTAATATTGTAAGTTTTAGATATTGTATATTTGTGTGTATGTGTATATTTATTAACATTTGTTTGGTAGCTCAAGTTTTTTAAATATTTTCAAATTTTTGCAAATTTTTATCAACTTTTGTTCATTTTCTTTTTTATACATGTATTATAAAACTCTAAATTTTACTAATTTTTATAAATCATTGCCAATTTTTAATAATTTTTACCTATTTTTATTAAATTTTTTATAACTTTTTGAGCGAAAATTATTCAAGGGGGTTTCATCGAACACGCTTTAATGTTTATGTCAGATAGATAGAATTATCTTTCAAATATAAAAAAGTGACTGACATATTATAATTTTTTAACCCTTTTGTTTTTAAATTTTAGTCATTCAAACGCTTTCTCGTATGATAATGGCTTAATAGGTTTATTTAAAGTTGTATAAAATAAAAAGTCAATGTCTCGAGTTTTGTATAGTGAGTAAAAAATTTAAATTTTATAGTTTCGGACTTTATGCAGTAAATAAAAAATTTAAATTTTATAATTTCGGGTTTCGTGTTTGTAGAAATTTGTAAAGTTTTATAGAGATTTGTAAAGTTTTGTACTTTTTTTTTTTTATTTTGTTGAGCTCCAAACGTACCTAATATATAACATAAAAAATAAAACAAACCTTAAAAAAAAAAAAAAAAAAAACTAACGGTGGGTGTAGATCATAGCGGTGTTCCCGTCTGCAGGAGACCACCTCACAATTATGACATGTTTTTCTTGTAATGTGCAGTTGGTCCTGGATTCGGATTTTAATTGGGAGTCGGTTGGACTTTTAGGAGGGGCGGCCGTTCTTATAAGTATCATGTTCTCTGTATCTTCTAGACAAATTCAGAGTTTAATATATTATTATCATCATCTCTGGGTCAACTTAATTACTACATATTTTATTATAGGCCCAAGTGCCGGTTCATCGAGGAGAGCCCATTGTTATGAACTTCATGCCTTCCAATGATTTGGAAGCATCTGTTTAGGGAAACGATTGAGTATTATACTTAACACTAGTCCTTATAATTATTATTTTTAAAGTTGGCTTCCTATATTAAAGGGTTGTTCGGTATAATAAAAAGTGTGATAAAATAAAATAAATTGTGAATTCACAATGTATACAGTGAGATAAATTTGTAAAATTTTTAAAATTTTTTAATAAATACCAGTGCGTCAAACACCCTTTAAAGGGATGAATAATTTGTTGGCTCCCTTGCAATGGAAATTTCAAGATTAGTCCCTTGTAACCAAATCCTCCCATTGTAGATCTATTTGGAGCCTCAAATTTAATACAAATAAATTAAAAAAGTTATTAAAATTTGGATGATAGGTATGAGAGTTCACATAAAAAAATGATATTTTTTTACAAATAAATAAAATAAAATAAATTTACTTATACGTGATTTATCTGATAAAAAACAAATTTATTATATCTTTTATTTATTTTTAGTTACAACTCTATTATTTTTCAATTATTTTTATATTTTTTAAAAATATTTAAATTTATATTACTAAAAAATCATAATTTAGAAAAATAATTTTAATGTTAACAAGAGGGGATCAATGAAAGGGAGTGAAAGAAAAAAGCAAAATAAATAAATAAATAGGAGCAGTTAGATTTGTTCTAAAAAATCCGATGGATCAAATTTCACGACTGACCATAATATGGTGTACATTACACCGGTCATATCCTCAATCACTATTTTTTGTTCAGACAGCACAAGGAGAGAAAAGAAACAAATATTAATCTCTGTTGGCATATAGGCTGATTTGGCATAATAAAAGTGTTCCTCGACAAGCTTCAATTCTTTGTGTTAGAATAGTTTATGTTAAGTTATGAATTTTTTTTTTTTTTTTTTTTTTGAAATTCTACATTAATATGACTATTTAAGAAAATTTTGTTGAAAAAATTTATTAGTACCAGAGTGATTTATCATCAATCTCAATTTAGTGATAGAAATGGATTGTCGCTCTCTTCGACACAAAATCCAATGTGTGGAGGGAGAAATTATTGGTCTTCGACCTATTTCAGCCTCAAAAGCGAGCTCATGGGATGGAATTTTCCCTCATACTTATAAACTAACCACCAGCCCCTTCCACAATTGATATATAAATACTCCAACAATCTCTTCCTTTACAGATCGAGCCTAAGTCGAACAAAGCGACAACTCATTTCTCCTAGTGGATTGACATTGATGGTAAATATAAACTCTGATGCCAATGCAAATTTGGACAAAAAATAACATAGGAATAAAATCTTCATTTTATAATTTTAGTTCAGATTGAGATGAAATTTTCTTAATTATTAAGAAACACATTGATAAATATTTTTTGACCTTTTGAAAAGTCCAAAATAAAATTTTGGACAAAAAATGAACACATGTATAATAGTCATTATACAATCCAAGTTTAGATCGGATCAAAATTTGCTTAGTTATTTAGTATAAATGAATATTTTTATTACCCATTTGGAATCACGAAATGCGAATTTGAAAAAAAAAAAAATCAACCTAAAGATAAAATAGTTATTTTTCAGCCCGAATTTAGATTTAGTTCAAAAATAAAGTCAAGCGTGAAATGATCATTTTATAACCCAAGAGAATAATTGAGAGAAATTTTTGATTACAAAATATTTTCTTGTTTTTTATTTTTATTTTTTAATTTTTAGATCAAATTTTGATTGTAATGAAATGAATATTCCATCACTTAAATTGTAAAATATTTTTTTCACTTGATGTGAAAATAACTATTCATAATTAAGCCTGTCAATGGGTCAAATTTGGGTCAGATCCAAATTAAATCCATTCAGTCCAAACCTATTAAGCAAAGACCCAATCCAAATCCATAATTAAATGGGTCTAGCCATTACACTCCAAATTTGGCCCACTAACCAACGAGTCTGATCCATTTACTCAACTAATCTATTTTTTGTAAGAACTTAAATAAAAGAAATTCCACGTACTCTTAACAACATATACAAACATAAATAAATAAATAAAAATTCACCCACTCCAACAATATATATACATAAAAAAAAAAAATATTCACCCATTTCACTAATTATGTATATATACTAACATTTGCCCGTCCCTAAAGGCATGCAAACAAATAAAAAACATATATCATTTACGTGTTATGTATGTTTCAACATTGAAAAAAATATATATCAAGAAAAATCACCAACCAAATTTGATTATAAGTAATACATCTAGTTATTACTCAAAACACGAACAGATTACATATAAAAAAAGTATCTAATATGGTTAAATATTTCTTTCATTTCACTGCAATACATAAACAATTCACAACTAATTCATTATACAAAAATACAATACTTTACAAAAATAACATAAGTAGAAGAACAATTTACAAAATATGGGACTTAATGTAATACTTTCTCTTAACAAAAAGTGTTACAAACCAAAATCATTAGATGTGTATATTTTACAAAATATGTCTTCTGAAGAAGGCTTTAACAAAAGACTTTACAAAAACAAAAGGTTTTACAAAAATATATACCTTCAATCATGTTCTTTGAAAGAAATCATTAGATCGCTTTAAATTTCTTACACATCAATTTTTGAAATGTCCACGTATCAAGCTCAATGCACTTTCTCCATTTTGGGACAAAAACAACAATCTATTTTTCGATTAAAAAATACATCTATCATTATATTATAGATATTAAACAAATACATGAAAGAAAATAGTATGTGATTGAAAGGTACCTTATTTCTATTCCATTGATGCATTAGAGTCCTATTAATTCTCTTAAACTCCATTGCTTTTTCAAACCAACCCTGAAAATAAACACCATGCATGGATTATTTTTTATGAGAAAAATATGTCACAAATAGGAAAAATGTATAAAGTAAGTGTATCATTGATGCACCTATGGTTTTGATTAATACAAAACTTTATAATAGGACCTCGGGATATACGATGTTTGTAGTGGAATCTATCTCGTCTTTAGGCAGAAAGACACTAACACGATCAAAAGATGTGCATCTGGATAAGGCGACAAATAATTATCCATGACTAAACACTGGCATGCACAGATCTATCCCAACGAACTTTACAGATTGCTCTTATGATTTATTAATGGTCAGAGCATATGCCAATCGAATTGGAAATTGACGTTTAATCAGTCGGAAGGGAAATTTTGATGATAATGAGGTCAAGGATATTCTTGAGATGAAAACCAAATTGCCAAATTTTTCTCTTGTTAAAATCAGAGTTTCGATTATGCAAGTGGCACATCTCACAACCATCATCCTTGTACCATTGCACAGCCCGACCTTAGGCGCAATATTTCTTAATAATATTATTGGACAGCCTACTTTCAATTCCAGCTTAAAAGGTGGAAGACTAGGAGAATCCAATGAGTTTAAATACTCATTAGGATAGCGGTAGGTAATAGTACGATCAACTTTATCAGCCTCAAACATCTTATCTGCTGCTAAATAAGTAAAAATTTCTCCTGGAAAAATATTCAATGCAGCTCTATTTATAGCAATGATATCCTCTTTACGTGCGGAAATGATCATTCGTTCAGTTAAAAACGAAGGAATAGAAGTGTCTGATACATCCAGTTGCGAATAAACTGCAGATATCATTCATGTAGATTGTAAATTTTATGTATTGTTGATGGAAGTCATACGATATTCTTTGGATTGGTGCCAACCTAAAATAATATTTTAAATCAGTAAACACACATAAAGAAAAAGATCTTTATATAAAAGAAAATACAATTTCTAAGAGGAAATACCTTCATCAAGAATTTTGCAAAATTAACATTTCAGGATTTGTTTGATTTAGGCGCATGTTCGAATCTAAAACTAAAATATTTATATCATTCCACAGGTAAGAGTGCCTTAATGAGGCATTCACAATTTGCTTGAGAACTCCTTCGGATATAACCGGTAACATTTGTCGAAAATCTCTACCAAGTACAACAGTAATACCTCCAAATAGCTTTTCGCTATTATAAACATCACGAAGTGTACGATCCACTGATTTTACACAATGCTTATGCTGCATAGGAACTTCATCCTAAATTATTAGTTTTGTTTCTCTAAATAGCTCTGCTTGTAATAATTATTTACTAAACCCACAGAATGAATCTTCCAACACATCTAATAGGATACTGAAGGTAGAATGTGCTGTGTGACCTCTCATTAGTAATAGTGATGTAATTCCAAAAGAAGCCACTATAATAACAATATACCCAAAGCTACAGCATTTCAATGCAATTGTATTATATAGAAATGTTTTCCCTGTTCCGGCACCACCGCTGATAAAAAACATAGGTCCTTTATTTTCAAACACAAAAGACGTGATTGAGTTATATGCAATACGTTGTACACCATTAAGACGATCGATATTATATTATACATCAGCATCTTGCACTTCAGTTTGGAGTTGTTGATGTTCCAAAATTAGTCTATTTCCAACCACTGCACTCAAATTTCTAGTTGGTTGTGGCATAGGTGGGAAGTAAGTTAAACTCTTACCTAATTTTTGAAGCAATTGATTAAGAAAAAACAAACCATAGTCTTCAATTTGAGCCTAGGTTGGATTTGAAATACCAAATGGAGAGCACTCTATCAGAATGATACTAAATAATCTCCTTAATTGGCATCCAGATTTCATTATTTCAGCCTCTTGAAGATATTGTTTCCATTCATCATCATCTTCTAAAAGTCCTCTTACAACACATGCTGATTTGAAGGTTTCATGTAAAACATTATTGACTGTGTGTAAAAATTCAAAGAATTTTAGCCCTTCGATGACAGTTAGTAATAGACACATATAAAATCTCTCACCACGATTAGGGCTAATAAAGTACATTCTACTAATTACAAACCTTATTTTTCGTGGTTTCCACGTTTTATTAGACTTATCTCAAACAAAATATTGTGAAAATTCTTGGTAGGTGAACCGATTTGCATCTATATTATTAGCATATTATTCAAAAACTACAGTAAGTGTCGATTTTTAATTAGCAGCTCTAGACCTTATTGTATCTAATGACTCTGTGGGATCAAAAGCCACGCGATGCATTCCAGGTAAATAAAGTGCCAATCGCATGACTGATGGCACTGTTTTATGCAAATGATGACCAAGTATGCGCCAGGCAGCTTCTAGAGTTCCAATATACCTTGCATCAAGATATTGTTGGATTTCATCTTGTGATCCTAACACCATTGTTGTGTGATCATAACCTTTGTAAATTTACTTATTAATATATTTAACATATCTTATTCTGACACAAACTTCGATATTTAATGTGACAATTGAATAGTCTCGGAAGATAAGGGTTGTATAAAACAACATCTCTGTTGTCAACTTCATGACCCCTCACTATATATACAGGACCTTTACGACACCGATATATGGGATACCCATCTTGATCCATGGTTGTTGTTTCTACAAAGTCTCGGGGATATCTCTTAGTGCACATACAATTTTCCATACACGGTGCATGGGGATTTCTAGCACTACATGGTCCGTGAACCATACATCACTTGACTATTTCAAAAAGTAATAGATCTTTAGTCACATCAGGAAATTCTGCAGAGACTATTTTATCAACTTGAGCACATGTGCGGATTTTATCAAGACCTTGGAGAAATAAAAGTGCGTGCATATGTGGTAGGCCCTGTTTTTTAAATTCAATTGTAAAAACATGTGCAACTTTCTTACCGAACACTTTCTTTAATTCTATCTTCTTCATCAAAGCCTTTCTTTTAACTTAAAAACATGGGCAACTAAATCAAGACGGTTTATAGCTCTTTGATGCGATAGTAAAGCTGAAGTAATTTTAGACCACTTCGGATTTACTGTCATGGTGAGAAAGATATCAGGGTGCTGGTTGTATCGCGTGATAGCCATTAAGTCTTAGAATATCTTATGCATATATTTGTTACCACTAATGAATGAAGATGGCAAAATAAACCATTAACCAATTTGATCAGGGTAAAGTTCATCTAAGCTATCATCTGTCAAATCATGGTATAGCTCAGAACGAAGTTTCTTTTGATTCAACTTGTAGTATGTCAATCGATTTTGCTCAGTTGCAGCCCAAGCATCTACCATAAATTCTTGTAATAGTTTTCCTGCTCTCAAAATGGTTGAATACTCTGAGGGACGTTCAAAAAGACGATAACTGTAAAATTGCATCTGAGTAAGTCGATCTGTTGAAGGACAATTAGATCGAACATCCCACTGCTTTAATCCTGGTTCCCAACCAAGTTCACCATATGGGAATAATAAGACATAGTGTAATGGCAAATACGCAGGATGACATTCATTAATTTGCATCAACCCATTATTCCCCCTTAAATGTAAGATAATATCTCTCATTCCACTGACCTCAGTTCCATCCCCAGGTATTATAACAGCAATCTCATCTGTTGTTGGTAGATTATACCGTCGTTGATCTGTGGACGTATTGTAATGTAGATGAACAGGTAAACTTTGTCCAGCTAAGTCCAACTGATTTAAAATTGCATAGGCCTGATGAAATTTTTCGACAAATGGATTGACTTGCAATAAACTATCTTGAATAGTCTGAAGAACATCTCTTCTTAACTGAGGATTTCTCAAACAACGGGTTGCTAAAGCTGAATCAGGATCATAAATATAGAGTTGAGCATATGATGCATATTGTCCTAACTGGGGAAGTAATGATCCGGTCCGATGCCGCAATTCCCCATGTATAGTGAATGACGTGGGACTACTTCCAGTAAATACTCTTGGGTCCATTATCGCACCAAGACTCGTGAAAGCATTGGCTGCATTGTAAAGTCGGGTATGTTGTCAAAATGATCTTGACTGATCATCGTTCCCATCATATAACGTTTGAAGTGGTGAAGGTAGGGTTGTAAGCAAGGGTAATCTTATTTTTCTTTGCAAACAGCAAGCTCCAAAAAGAGGATGTTTTTTAGATGATCTCACCAATTTTTCATCCATCCAATGTAAGGCTGAGCAATGAGGACAAAGTATATTTATTTTACCAAGATAATGCCTACCTATATTTATGGGGGCTTGAGGGCCCACTCCTAAACCCATAGGCACATTTTATAACTCATCATCATCATAAAGATTATCTTGGAGAATTTGGATCGTAGGAATAGCCCTACAAAAAATAATATTTGACATTTAAAATTATGAGAACGAATAATCAAATCAAATATGTATATGGAAAAAAAAATTAAGTTTGTTGTTTTACCAATGATTTTGTGAAGAATAAGATGTGCTTGGCATAGAAAATGGATATGCGGAAGTAGTTGTCAACATTTGTCACTTTTTTACCAAGTGGTTGATGTAATTAGTTGCATTTGTTCCATGCTCTTGGAAAATACCTTCATCAAGAATGGGCATTCTAGAAGGAAAGGGTTGAGATTGTATTTCTTGGACATATTTTTCCGTGATATCCCGCTCTCCTCCCAACTGTTGACTCAATGGATATGTAAAACCGCTTTTTAAAATTTTCTCTCGTTGTCGGCGTTCACGTTGGGCTAGTGTCGCTTTTGATAATGTAGTATTAATAGGTGCATAAAATGAAAATTTAGTCATTTTATACTTTTGATAACACCTTATTTAGATTTCTCAACTTTTAAAAGAAAAGAAAAACAAAATAATATTATAAAAAAAATTAATATCATTAAGACTAAACTCATTATACATTTGTAATCTAAAGACACTATACACGTCTCCTTCCATTGAGTCTAAAAATACTAAACTCATTATGCACATATAGTCTAAAAGCAGTAATAAACGTCGAGTAATTATAAACCTGTAAAAATAGAGTCATAATAACAGTAGTCCTCAAGTTTTTATATACCCATTGGACAAAAAAAATTAAACTTGAGAAAAACTAAAATGCATATAATAAGTCGTGCATATATACTGGCAGCTTGGGCCGGGGGGCTGTCTGAGGGGGTGACAGTGTCTTTTAGGGTGGGGGTGGGTTGGTTCTGAGGGTGTGGCGTGGCTTGAGGTGCTTGGGGAGAGTGGTTGGTTTTGAGGGGTATATATAAATTATTTATTTCTATATTACAATTTAGTTCAACTGACTTGATGTTTGTACACTGATAACTTGGGCCGGGGGGTGTCTGAGGGGGTGACACTGGCTTTTAGGGTGCGGGTGGCTTTTGGGATAGGGTGGGTTAGTTATGAGGGTATGGCGTGGCTTGGGGCGCGACTGAGGAGAGTGGTTGGTTTTGAGTGGTATATATAAATTATTTATTTATTTCGACAATTAAATTTTTTTCGATAGATAAATTTTTGAGAGGTATATATAAATTTTTTATTTCGACAGGTACATAAGTTTTTTTATAATAAAAATAATATTTTAATTTTAATTTTTAACGTTAAAATAATAATTTACTTTGTGTTGTCTATATTCTATATAATAAATAAGCTAGATAATTTGAATTTAAAATATTTACTTAATGTCAGGATTATTTGATTTTTTCATTTCAATTTAATTATCTTTCCAGTCACTTCACATAGAAACATACTATCTTACTCTTCCCACAGTTTGTTAAATTTTTTTTAAACTGTCGAAAAAAATATTTTTAAGCAATATTTTTTAATCAAAATTTTTGAATATACTATCTTTATGAAATATTGTATAGTAATTTTTATTAGTAATTTTTATTTTTATAGATTATTTTTATTAGTAATTTGTATAGTAATCCTTATGCTGCATATGCAAAATATATCTACTTTTTGTCTTTCTTTTCAAAAGCTATTAGTGTTTAACGTTAGAATAATCCACACCTTTTTAGGGGCCCAAATTAATAAAATTATCCTAAAAATTAATTGATTGAGTGGGATCACATAGGTTAACTTCATAAATGAAATTAACATTAAAAATTTCTTTAAAAGTTTTAGACTTTAAAAAATAAATATTCAGATTAAAGAATTATTTGATTTTAATATGCATAAAACTTGAAATAGATAGATATACTTTTATATTCTCTCCATCATCTATCTAATTAAAGAGACCTCAAGAATCTAAATTTGAGATATTTTTAACAAACTTATTTACCTCATATAGATGATCCACCAATATATTCAAAAATTTAGAGATACAGGTTAAATAGATTTTTATCCAACAATCCCTTTATGCCCAATTAAACAATTCAAGTGGACAAAAATTTACTTGGCCCATCTAGTATTCAACAAAATTTTTTAAAATATTTTTAAAATTCAAACATACTTGGGAAACAAAAAATATTTTATGTGCTAACCTAGTTTAAAAATTTTAAAATATTTTTTAATTTTTTTCCTTATTATATAAAAATTTAAAATATTTTTTAAAATTTTATTAGCTAGCTAATTTTACAATCAATATTGAAACTAACCTAAAACTAAAAATTCTAAATATAATATAAAATTTAAAG
>JAVXUM010000001.1:21304979-21319867 GCA_035590655.1 Pouteria glomerata
CTTTTTCTTCCTTGTCATTTACTTTTAAACCTTGCTACTCGCCTCTTCACCTCCCATTTTCCCAACCAAGGGATAACTGAACCGACAATCATGAGTGATTTTCAGAAGCCTGAAGCCTAACCGAACCGACCCGTTTCCCCGTAAATCAAACCCAAAACTCGTTCAAAAATGGTCCTGAGTTCGCGGGACATCACCCTTCTTCTTCTCTCTCATTTGCAGCAAACTCGAAACAGAACAATACACAGTGAAAGTCACATCAACGTTACGCAGAAATGGCTCAGCTCTTGGAGACATACGCGTGCGTGCCATCGACAGAGCGAGGCCGAGGCATACTGATCTCCGGCGACCCCAAAACGAACTCCATTCTGTACTGCAATGGCCGGTCCGTGATCATACGCTACCTCGACAGACCCCTCGACGTGGCCGTCTACGCCGAGCACGCCTACCCGGTAACCGTGGCCCGCTACTCACCCAACGGCGAGTGGGTGGCATCTGCTGATGTCTCCGGCATCGTCAGGATCTGGGGGACGCACAACGACTTCGTCCTCAAGAACGAGTTTAAGGTCCTTGCCGGCCGCATCGACGACCTCCAGTGGTCGCCCGATTCCATGCGCATTGTCGCGTCCGGCGACGGCAAGGGCAAGTCTTTGGTGCGCGCTTTCGCGTGAGTAAACTAGTTTCTTGGACATCTTCAATTTGTTTTTTTGATTTTCTTAACTTATTATTGGTTTTGTTTTTTTAACCCCCTTTTTTATGGATTTAGTAATGATTGTTGGTTAATTTTGTCTATTTAAAATGATAACGATAGAGTTTGTGATAAAATACACGTGTTTGGGCTCAATTTACCAATAGTAATTAGTTTATTCACAACCCATTGGCCGTGAATGCTGCTGAATGCTGCTGAATTGGGTTTGTTTAAAGTATTACTGATACATTCAGCGATGAATTACAGGAATTGGGTGTATGAGCACGTCTAAATATATACATGGCTATATGTGCGTTAATATTATACTTGATTGATCATTTATTGGTTTGTTTCAGAAATTAAATAACAAAAAAAAGATGTTGGGAAAAGAAAAAAACAGTATATGATCGAGTTCAGAATTATCTTCCCCTCTCACTTTTCTTGTTCATGCAAGGAAAACGGAGCATGAAAACTGCTCAGAGGTAGCCAAATATATATATCTTTTCTATGTGAGTACAGAATTTATAAAAACATTAAAGTGCTTTGGTTATATTTAATTACATGAGAACATAATGGCGTATCATTACTTTTGTGGGCAATGTTTTCTCTTTATATTGCTTAACTATTTTGCACCACTGCTTTAGGTTTACAAGAACTACCATGCCAAATGGAAGACCGCAAAGTCAAATAGATTTGGGAAATTATCATTTTCCGGTATCAGGACCATAAAATCAAATATGACAAAGTCAAATACATTCAAAAGTTTAGGCTAATAATATATTGAAGTTTATTTATTTATTTTTGGATTTAAATTTGTTTCTTTTTTTTCCTTTGTCCCTGTGTTTGGATCAAGGGTTTGTCAAGAAAAAGGAAATGAATAAGGGTTTAAAATCTTTTTTCTTGTTTGAATTGTGATGAAAATGGAAGGAAAAATGCATGGAATTTAAGAAATTAAAAGTAATTAAATTAAAAACTAATATATTGACAAATGATTTTTTTAATCATATTTTTTATTCCATTTAGTCAAAGATATTTTCGTGGGATTTTATGTTTCCTTCCTCCTTTCTTTACCTCTTTTCCTTTCTCTCTCTCACGCTATTTTTTTTTTCCACCAAAATTTTACTCAAATGACACCCTTAAACTAAGGGAGCAAGTATTTTGAATTGCCCTTATGGTGTTGGTGATTAGGATTTCTAGGGAGTTAGTTATTTTATTAGAAATTCACCTTCAGAACGACAATGTCTTCATATGATATCTTATCAAAAGAAGTATAAGGCTTTTCAACTTCGTTAAAAGCTAACCTTGCAACAGAAAAAGTGTTGTAGGATCATGTTTGTAGCACCTAGAGTCCAGCTAGGGCTATAAACAAGCCAGGAATTAGGTGTTCAAGGTTGTTTGTTAAGGTTTTTGATGAATTCGAACTCAAGTTGAATTTTTATCGAACTTAAAATGTTGTGTTCAACTTGTTTATTAAGGCTTTTGACGAGCTTGAGCTCAAGTCGAGTTTTTATTGAGCTTGAAATCTTGTGTTCGAGCTTTGCTCGTTAGTCTGTAGGTAAGCTTGAACTTGACTTGGCCGCAACAAATGTGCTTGCTCGCAAACTTTTGTTGAGCCTCCTTGCGAGTTATCATCAAACTTGTTTGTGAGTTTTTTGTTGAGTATGCTCACGCACCTATTAATAAACAAGTTTAATAGACGAGCTATATTTTCTAATTTAACAAACAAGCTTTAAGTTAACATGTTTAATTTTTGAATTTTTAACATTTTATTTGTGACTAATAATAAGAGTTTTCGCGAACTTATTCATGACCGTTTAAATAAGAATGTTCACAAGGTATAAACAAACTCGTTCACAAGATATAAATGAGATTGATCGTAATCAATAAAAAGGACTGTTTATGAATATTAAAAAAAGACAGTTTTGAGTTTGTTTATTTAGTTTATTAAACGAACATAAATAAGCTCTTAATGAGTTCGTTCAAAAGCGGTTCATCAAATGCTTGGTTCATTTGCAATTCTAACTCTAGCGTGCGTGGAATGTTAAGTGGCCAGTTTTTGTTTTATAAATATATAGGAATATGCATTTGACTTCCAAATATCTGTCAATCTGGATTTGTACTTGGAAAAGTGCTAAATAATTTTTTTTTTGGTTTGGAGAATTGACATGTATTGTACTTTTTTTTTTCATTTTATTTTATGAAATTATAGTTAATCGTTTTGTTGTTGTTGGGAATATATACACATTTTTAGGGTTTGAACATTAAACATTATTTTTACATTAAAAATTTGAGGTATTGTTGGCGGTCTGATACATGTCTCACTTTTTTTTTTTGGTGTTCCATATTCATTTTTCTTTTTATTAGAGGATTGACACGTGTTGCACATTTTTTTGACTGCCGCTTTATTTGAGACCTACTCAAGCATGATCTTACTACTCTTTTTGTGTGCTTCAATTCATAGTTAGGTGACTTCCTCACAAAACTCTTGACTCAATCTTCCTTTCAGCAGTTATTTACCAAGCTGGTTGTGTTCAATCTTTATGCTCCAACTTGAGGAGGAGTATTAGAATCTTTTAGAATATATAGGATAAGTATTGTGATTGAGTGAGATTTGTATTCTCTTGATTCTTTATTATCTTGATGTACGTTATGAGACACTGTGATTATGAATACAATATGGAGGAGGATGGATTTTTGACTGTCCTAATCTCATAATTCTTCTTAACTATGAATAGCTACATGACTTTGATCATTGTTCCATCAGTCTTGGTTTGGCAACTGTGGAGGTTTATGTGCCTCCCCTTGCTTTTGGACTTGGAATTATATTCATGGTAGAATTTGTTTTGAATCTTGTATGCATTTTTAAGGAAATTATTGATTTTCAAGATCATTTTAACGAGTGTGATGCTACCTCTCCCAGACCTCCTGTATGCAAGATCCCTGTAGACTGGGACAAGTGCAGTCTTTCTTATGTAAATAAGACTTTATTTCATCTTTTTCTTGGTCTCTCATCTTTTTACAATTCATCCAATTCCATTCTTCTCTTTAGACCTCCAATTATATAATTACCAACATGTGCCGTGGCCGGTAGAAATGATTGTTATCAATTTGAATTAAATCTAGATTATATACATGTATGATTGTTTTTCTACTTCTAAATTCTAATAACTGTCTACCAAGCATTAGAGTTTTACTCGTTACGTTGCTATTTTTAATTTATCTTGCATGTGGTTAGAATTTTTGAGTTGCAATTCCACCCATTCTAATGTTTATTTTATCAGTTAATGTCTTCATCATGGTGTTTGTGCAGGTGGGACTCAGGTAATACTGTGGGGGACTTTGATGGTCACTCACGACGGGTTCTAAGTTGTGCATTCAAACCAACAAGACCATTCCGTATTGCCACATGTGGAGAAGACTTCTTGGTGAATTTTTATGAAGGACCACCTTTTAAATTCAAGTTATCCCTAAGGTTGCTCCGATGAATGCATTAATTTGTGCTATTGCTTATTATGATGGTAACTTTACTTATTTTACAATTTTAGGTTGGCACTGTATCTTCATGCAGTTTTATCAGCATTTGACCCATACAATGAATCATGCATTTGACTTCCCTTATAGCTACAAAAGACAATTAAGGACAACTTACATATATTTTAATATGATAGTAGTAGTCTCTTTGTCCGCATTGATCTACATTTTTTATTCTAAGAAGGTACTTATTACAAACTTTCTTGCAACAATGGACGGGGGCTCTAAGTTAACCTGATAGTAAATTGGAGAGATTATTAAACATGACAGAGAGAGAGAGAGAGAGAGAGAGGGACGGAGAGAGATGTTTACTTTGATAGATTTATGTGGTTATGATTTATGATTACAATTCTGCAGGGGGCATTCAAACTTTGTAAATTGTGTTAGATTTTCTCCAGATGGCAGTAAATTCATTACTGTGAGCTCAGACAAGACTGGTATACTATATGATGGGAAGACTGGGGAAAGGATTGGCGAGTTGTCTTCAGAAGGTGCTCACACAGGAAGCATTTATGCTGCTAGCTGGAGTCCTGATGGTAAAGAGGTAAGCTTATCCACCATTGATAGGTTGAATATAATTCTGCTTGACATTAATCATTTCCTTAAAAATTATTTGACAATAGCAGCAATAATTTGATTCACAATTATTTATTTATTTATTTTGGGGTGGGTTAACTAATTGGGTAATACTTTCTAATTTAGATATAACAACATAACATGCCACCACATCCTGATTCATGGTTTCCTGACTTGATCTTTAATAATTCTAGTATGTGGGATAATTTGGCATACACTTGGCTCTTAAAGGCCTGATAAGTATGATGATTACTGATTCAAGTTTGGGTTTTGCAAGAACAGTGTGATGAGTACTGATTCACACCTTTAGGTATTAGGAAATGTGGCAAGGGTTTATTGTTTTGGACGTTTCTACAATGCACTACATCATTATGATTTGGTCTTGTTATTTTTATTACTTGGTGACTATGCACACTAACTCTTCTAGAACCTTTTATTGTTCCCTTTTCCCATTTCATCTTAGGAGTTCAGAGTTCGTTAATCTTGAAATATAGAGCAAATTATTGAATAAGACTAGTAACAAATTATGATTAAAACAGTTGTTTGATGCTATTCGTTAATATTAAACTTCAAAATTATCAAAGGTTAAGAATGCCCAGATTACATTTTAAGTTATAACCGGAAATTAACATCTCTACTGTGATGAATTTTAGTTTGCTGGGTTTAGGTTTTAAGTTTTTTGTGGTGCTGTATTTATGATACTATATTACTAGACTTGTTTTTGGTAAGAGATGAACATTACCATATGTAAATTTAGGTGCATGATACCCATTGGTACTCTAGTGCATTTTTCCTTCTATGTCAGAATAAGTATGAATAAATAAAAATTTTGATATCACTATTCCTCTTGAGCAAGTGTAGGGATGGAAATAAATCGAGCTATTCGCAAGTTATTTGAGCTCGGCTAGAAAAAAGCTCGGCGCAAGCTTGGTTCGTGATTGAAAGAGCTCGAATTGAGCTTGATTTGTGGCTCGTTTTAGCGAGTAGGCTCGATAAAATAATATATATATATTTTTAATAATATTTTTATATTTTTTAATAATATTTTTATTATATATTTTTATATTATTTATTATATTTTAGACTAAAATGATTACGTTTTGGATTAATTGTGTTATTCGTGAGTCGTCCTTGAGTCTATTTTTTTTTTTTTTTTTTATTGAGCCGAGCCCTATATAAATGCTTGAATTGAGATCGACCTCGAGCTCGGTATAAATAGCTCGAGCCAAGCTCGAATAAATTAAAGTTTGGTTCGTTTTCACTCCTAAACAAATGCATGATCCTCTTTGTAGCTCCAAAGGATCAGTCGGATTTACACCTTGTGGCTTTGGCCAACCCCTTTTCCTCGCATTACTTATAGGAGAGTTCCTAAAGATGCAAATGACTCGTTACCTTACCAAGGGATGTTCGAGACTCCCATTTTTCCTACGGCTATCACTATAGGCAATACCATTGGCATGTTCGAGCCTCCTGTTTTTCCTACAGCTATCACTATAGGCAATCCCATTGGCTCTTCTATTATGTTTTTGGTGCCCGTAATTGCACCACTTCAATGGCATAATGCAGAGCATACCATTGATATGCTTGATTTTGAGACCATTATTTGTCTTTAGTGGCACATTCATCATTTTTTAGTCAAAAATGGAAGAATTGATTGGAGTCTGATGCTATCTGGGTTACCAAGGAAGAGTTCTGCCTTTTTGATCTAGAGCTTTTGGAGCAGTCTCTTCACCCGCAGAGTTCTTTTCAGCTTAGAGGGAATGATGGAGATCATGATGGGCATTTTTATTACAAACATTTTCGAGGAGACGCAATATGAATTGGGTATGTTTATTTTAGGATTGAGGATTTGGGTATTTGGTTTATTGTTTTCCATAATTGTTGGGATTTTGATTTGCTTGATTGTAGGGATTTGATTTGATTTTATCATACTTAGCCTACATAAAGACTTGGATCGTAAAAGATTGGGGAACTTTGAATGAATGAATTTATTATACGAGTTTAGCATTAGCCTTTAGTTATAGTTTTCTTTGGTTCTTTGTTTCCTTGATTCCCTGTGCTATGATTTTGGCAACAAAGTTTAGGAATTGTAAAATGTAATTCTTTTAATATCCTTGTATGGATAAGATATTTCTTGTATTAGGTGCTGGTTTTTTGATTTCTATTGTATCTACTTATTGTAAAGCAAGCTCTGTTCTTTGTTCAGTAACTGGTATTCTAATTTCTCTTCTGTTTTTGATCAATTGTAGCTAATTACTGTTTCTGCTGACAAGTCTGCAAAACTATGGGAGATTTCCGAGGATGGTAGTGGGAAGGTCAAGAAAACATTATCATGTCCTGGTTCTGGTGGGGTGGATGACATGTTGGTTGGCTGCCTTTGGCAGAATGATTATATTGTTACAGTTTCTCTTGGTGGCATGATAAATTTGTTCTCTTCAAGCGATTTAGATAAAAATCCGACATCTTTTTCTGGACACTTGAAAAATGTCACTGCATTGATAGCCCTAGAAAGCAACCAAAAAATGATATTATCCTGCAGCTATGACGGAGTGATTGTTCGTTGGATTCTGGGCGTTGGCTATGATAGGATATTAGGAAAGAAAGATTTTGCTCCAGTTAAATGTTTCTCAGCTGTTGAGAAAGAGATTGTCTCTTCTGGATTTGACAATAAGGTCAGTAGGGTATACAAAGGGAGAAAAGTATTGTACATTTGTGTACAAAATGATACTTTTTCAGCTTTGTGGTACTTATTTTACTGAAAACCTGCGGAATGAGTTGTAATATCCCTGACTTGTTCTGTGGTTAAATAAATTATCAGATTTCTGCAGGGAATTTTTTTACACATGTTACTTGTTCCATTTTTGCGTGTTGAGCAGCTGAATTCTTAGTATTTATTTGTCTATTGTTATCTCTTGCAAAAGTATGCTGATGAAGCATTATGAATAGTTTTATATTGTTGTCATTGCAGCAGCAGGTCAACTCCTGGCACATTGCTTAACTGAGATTTTCTTTTTATATGTTTTTTATTTTTGTTTTAAGCATCCAAATAATAGGGATGACCCTGTTCCTACTAAAATTTTATTTCATCCAAGTTTCAAAACATGGATCTCAAGGTTAGTGGAGAGTAATAAATTTTAAGAGTGTTTTAAAACTAAGATAGTTGATTCAATTATGAAGGAAGAAAGCATGAAGGTATTTTTGGCATGAATACGTAATTTATTTGGTGTGGGGTTAGAACTCAATTCATGCCTTTGTAAGCAGAGATTCTGCGTGTCAAACAAAAGAATTCAAACGATGACTTCCAGAAACATACTTGCCACCCGGTTCTTCTTACAGCCATATAGTTGCATGGATTATTCCTGCTATTCACCTGTTAAGTGAATACTTTCCTGAGGAACGTGCAAAATATCTAATACTTGTGCATTTTACATTGACTTTGGTAACTGTCACATGAATTCATCAATTTAACAGTGTAAAACTTTGCTTACTTTTTCCTCTGTTGAGTTAATAATGCTTTGATGTTCACTGAATTAAAATCTCAGGTGTGGAGAATTCCTATACATGGGGATGAATGCGGAGCTGCAGGGCGCGTTGATGTTGGCTGTCAGCCAATGGACCTAAGCCTTGCTGTAAATTCCCCTGAACTAGTTTTGGTTTCAACCGAGACAGGAGTTGTCTTGCTTCAGGGCCTGAAGATAGCATCAACCATAGACCTTGGGTTTGCTGTGACAGCATCCACGATAACACCGAATGGAACTGAAGCCATCGTTGGTGGGCAGGATGGTAAATTGCACGTTTATTCTATCTCTGGTGATGCACTCAAAGAAGAGGCTGTCCTTGAGAAGCACCGTGGTGCAATCAGTGCAATACATTACTCACCAGATTTATCGATGTTTGCTTCTGCTGATCTCAATCGTGAAGCTGTTGTTTGGGACCGTGTCTCCAGAGAGGTGGGTTACTAAATAGCTCTTGTATCCTGTAATTTCATTAATCCCGAGAACTTTCACCTTTTACTGTTAGGTTTTCTTCCTAGAAGTTCAAGCTATCTTTCTTTCTTTCCTTTTCCTTACACTTAATTTTAACAGAGAATGTTATAAGATTAAGTTCATTCTAGGTTTATAAATGAATATAGTCATAATGGGATTCATTTCATAAGTTTTGTCTGTTCTCTAAATATGAAAATTTATTTTAGTTGGCAGAGCCAAAGACATGCTGAGATTGAAATATACTATGTATGTGGTAGATATTCAGGATTTTGAGGTTTGAAATTTCCAACATATCATCTCATCTGTTATGAGCTTCTTAACCTAAACTGTCATGCTTCAATGTTGAAACCTTTTATGCCAAGATTTCTCAGAGAATTTAAATTTGTGTCATTAGTCCTCTAATCTGGCTTTTGTATATGGTGAATATGTTGTAGTTAATGTCCATAACTTGTTAGTCTGAACATATTAGACTTGGCAAATTTGCTAAAATTGATGTACCATAAGCTGAAGACAATAATTTATATGTGCTATTACCTAATGTGAATGAAAGATTGAGAACAATTTTGGTAAAGTAAATTTTTCCCAACATGAAGATCATACTGTAAAAAGAAACAAATAGTCTTCTACCATGAGTTTGCAAGACATAACCTTTATTGAAGCCAAGCAGCATCATATCGTCTCTTTTTGTACGATAGCAAAACGAAACACAAGTGGAACAATAATTCTAATTTTCTATTGGGGATGGCAATGGGATAGATTGGAGGCGGATACGACAATTTCTAAATCTGAATTTTGAATCTTCCGTTCGTCTCTGAATTTGTTCTGAACTCTAAACGGATATTTTTTTAGATTTCCATCCTGACTCCAAACAAAGAACGGATATATTGGCGAATATCTGAAAATTCAATCCTCTATCCACCCCCAAATCTGTTCCTAACTTTATACATAACTTGATTGTATATGAAATCTATTATTACCTAGTAATTCATCTCCAAAAGCAAAACAATATATAAACATCATCACAGTAATAATTCACCAAAATAATACATAAACATCTCCAAAACTAACATTTCACCAAAGTATCATTTCACCAATTGATACATAATAAAGATACATAATTCCAAAGTACTAACATTGTCCCAACTTAAAGTAACAAATACAAAATATGATAGCTCATAACATAATTATTAATTCTAATTTCTTGAACCACCAAAAAGCATCTATACGAAGTTCCAAAATATCCCTTTGTTTGGATATCTTTCGGGGCAAATCGGGATAGATTCGGGGTGGATTGGGGCAGAGGTAGTCCCATCCCTATATCTGATCTGACAACCAAGGTTTTTTTTTTTTTTTTTTTTAAATTTGAATCCATCCGATCTTTGAAAAAAATCTAAATCCCACATCCATTCGGCTCGGATAATAGATTGGATTCAGACGGATCAGCTAAGATGGCCATCCTTATTTTCTATTAAAATATGGCAACACTCAAAATAAATAATATACCAAAGTAACAGAATTTATACATTTAGATAAATTTCAATTTATACTATCAAACATTTCTATATATTGTTATGTTTTGTGCTTCTTTTGAAATGTTTCTATTTCCTTGGTAATTGAAATAACTTGCTGAGATGAAATTTTGGTCTTGTCATGAATCAATCATTCCTGAAACTGCGTTTCATATGCCAACCTTACCAAACTAAACCAAACTAAACCTTTTTCTACTAGGTGGAGTTGGTTATATGGATTTGACGACGCTAATCAAATCTGTTAAGAGCCATATCTTCCGTTAGATACATGTAGGCAAGGTTATGTTTAATATTTACTTTCCAATTGCTTTTGGGTCTTTCTTTCCCTTTCCTTCTCCTGACAATCTCCATGCTTTCACACCTTTTAACAGATACCTCCGTTGGACGCCTTCTAATTTGACCGAATCATCTTAGTCAATTTTCTTTCATTTTATCGTCAATCGGTGCTATTCCTATTTTGCCCATAGTTTCCTCGTTCCTAATCTTATCTCTCTTTATGATCCCACGCATCCATCTTAACATTCTTATATCCGCAATTGCCATCTTTGGAACATGATTATGCTTTATTGCCCAACACTCTAATTCATATAATTATGTTGGTCTTATCACCACCTTATAATACTTTCCTTTAACCGTGAGGGGAATTTTTTATTCACACAAGACACCTGAAGCACTCCGCCATTTGGTCCATCTGGCTTGAATTTTGTGACTTACATCAGTATCAATCACTCCATCCTGTTATACCGTAGATCCAAGGTATGTAAAATTTTCTTTCTCTACAATCTTGAGTGCCCAAACTTACTTCTATGCTATTAGTTGTCCTATTTTAACTAAACTTGCATTCTATATATTCTATCTTGCATCGAATTGGACTTAACCCTTTTGTCTCTAACGTTTCCCACCACAGTTTTAGCTTAGCATTCACTCCTCTTCTCATCTATTAAAACAATGTCATTTGCAATTAACATACACCATGGCACCTTATTCTGAATATGTCTAGTAATCTCATCTATAATTAAGTCCAGCCTTACCTTAAAATATTTTTCTAAAGGAATGATATCCTTTTTCTTGTTTTGACGATTGCATTTTTGGTTAGAAATGTATGCGTTATGATATAATTTGATAATTAGCTTTCTTTCCATTTTTTTTTTTTTTAAATTAGGGATTTAAAAACTATGATTGCTAGTGAAAGGAGGAGTAGCACTTTTAATTAATTTCTGGAAAAATCATAGGGCAATAACCACCCCAATTTAAAAAATAATGAAGCAATTAGTATTGTTCCATTGTGGTATTATAATCTACATAAAGGATAAGAGCTTTTGGACTGAGTGGATAGGGAATGATTAAGAGATGAGACAGCAGGATTGGAAAATCAGTTTATGTTAAAGATTTCGACAATAAAAATTGTTTTTCCTACTTAAGTTGTTTGCTAACTATGCAAAGAATTTAGAGGAAATAAGAAATTATTTTTACTTATTGACTTAGAGAAAGCATATGTTAGGGTCTGAAGGAGTTAATTTCTAGGAATTTAGTGAATAAAGAAGTAACAGTTAGATATGTTGATATGGTTAAGATATTAATATGAAAGTAATCTATGGAGAGGTCAGTGAATTTTCCTAGCTAAAACGATAAGACTTACTTTTAGGGATTGATATTGATTCTTCAACCCTTTTGCATTAGTTGTGGATGAATTTGTTGGACATACAAGAGGATTCATTGTGGAGGCTGTTATTTGTTGATAACAAAACATTAACAAAACTATCCTGAAGGTTATTATGAGTTCGAACTCAACCCTTGAAGTTTGAAGTTTTAAGTTAAGTACAGACATAGAATATTACTCTATTTAAATTAGAACCATAGGAGAAACCCAAGAGCAGACCTTCATAGCATCCTGTGTCAACCATCTGAAGGTGAGGGAAACCAAGTAGGCAACTGCATGTAATATTAAAACAAGATGGATAAAATGAACGAGTGCCTCTAGGATGATGAGTAATTTGTTGAACCTTTCTAAGTTAAAGGTGAAGTTCCATGAGACAATTGAGAGGCCAACTGTGGTTATTGGTACAAAATTTTGGTAAGCTAAACCACACGTCCTAAAATAAGTGCAACCAAAATTATATTGTACGTTGAATTTGATGATCAGTGTTGTTAGTAAAAATAGATTACGAATTAATTAAATATTGGGAAGCAAGAGGTTCCCCAAGTTGAAAAGAAAAGGGGAGCAAATCATCTTAACATCGTTTGGCTTTATGTATTCATGTATCATCTAATTGACCCTTTTGGTAGCGTGATTTGATCCAAGTTCAAGTTCAAAATGGGAAAAGATGAAGTCCAAATAGAATGTCATTTGAGGGTGTAAGATAGGAAATATTTTATTGGATGTAATCAATAATTTAGCTTAAAAAATTGACTAATTTAGAAGATAGATTCATGTAGCCAACCTCGAGTACTTGGATTAATGCTTGTTGAGTTGAGTTGGTAATTAGTTTCATGTTCTTAGGAATGGCTTCTTGTTTTGATAGAAGTATCAGATCTAACCATTTGTTACCTATTTAAAATATAACTCTTTGCTAGGTCATGACATTTTGCTTATTAGAAAGATGATGCTAAATTTGCAGTAAATTCTGTGTCGTTATACAATTATAATACAACTCAATAAAGGCTTAGTTTCAAACTAGTTGAGATTGGCTACACAGAATCTCTTTCTCCATTTATTTTTTCATGGGTTATGTTTTTTGTTAAGTTACGTGAAATTAGGTCTTTACTTACAATTTCAATTCATGTAATCTTAGCCGCTTAAGTCTACCTTTTGGCTTCTCTACCCCTTCTACTTAAATTGACCAACTCTTCTTTGCTAGTGTCTCTTCAAGTCTATGTTGGATGTGACCAAAACATTTTAAACAATCTTCTCTCAACTTTTCTTCTATTGGTGCCACCTCAATTTTCTTTCGGATCTATTTATTTCTTATCCCATCTTTTCTTGTATTACTACGCATCCATATTAGTATTCTAATTTCTGTAACACTCATCTTAAGAGAGTGCTGCTTCCTAATGGCCCAACACTGTTTCATAAAGCATGGTTGGTTTTATAACTGTTTATAAAATTTTCTTTTCAGCTAATAGGTATTTTCAATGCTTTTGTTGTCCCATTAAATGCTCAAGGATTTTTATATCTCTGCAGGTGAAGCTTCAGAACATGCTGTTCCACACAGCTCGCATTAATTGCTTAGCATGGTCTCCTGATAGCACTATGGTTGCTACCGGGTCACTTGACATGTGTGTTCTCATATATGAAATTGGGAAGCCAGCCTCAAGCCGAATAACCATAAAGGGTGCTCACCTGGGTGGAGTTTATGGTCTGGCTTTCATTGATGCTTGCACTGTGGTTAGTTCGGGTGAGGATGGTTGTGTTCGTGTGTGGAGGCTTACGGGTCTATAAGAAGCTACTTTTAATTTTATTATGCAGGTTAGTAGCAAGAAACATAGTGAATTTTGGTATGGTTTTATATATCAGGCTTGTGTTGTACATTGAGCGAGGAAAAAGGACAAATAGAGGCTTTGTTTTTCTGAAGTAGCTTTGTGATAGAATTTTCTTGTTCCAGTCAGTTGCCTCAATAAAGAGATGGTTAATTTAACATTATAGCAGTTAACAATGGCTACATGAAATCCTTTCGAGATTATGCAATTTTTTAGCTATTTCATAACTTGTGGGACTAATTTGAACTACCTTTTTTGTCTATAGCAGAAAACAGTCACGTGTTATTATACCTATTTTTATTTTAATTCAAGTGGTATTGTACTTTTTCCTTTTACCAACAAATCATGTTTACTGCAATAAATGGAGCAATAAGAATTAGGTGAAAGAAATACAGATAGTCAGCATAGAGCTTTGTGTTCCTAGCATTCTGTGTCTTAAAACTTCTTTTCTCTTTCCTTTTTTGCGTCATAGAGGTTAGTAAAGTTCAAACAAGGGGCAGATGTGGCCAAAACAATAAGTATTTCCCACTTGTATAATAGGCTAATAGCATTTTGCTGCTATAACATTTTCTTGAGCAATATTTATGCAATTGTTGTTTGATTAGGATGCTTCCGAATTGTAAATTTTAGGACTGAAGGTTTAACTTTCTGGGTTTTTGGCTCAGTGGGTTTTGTCATTAATGAGGAAGCTCCAAGTGGCTACTTCAGAAATTATGCTGCCCATCATTATTGTCTTCTGATTGAACTTTGCTATTATTTTCTTTCTTTAGTGTTTGTAATTCATCCTGAAACCAGTTGTACATAAATTTATAGGCGCAATTGAGTTTGTCTAGAATTTCTAGAGCAACTGTTATGGCCATATAGAGCCATAATGAGCATTTTTCTGGGAATAAAATTTCCATTTTTCTGTGATCTAGGCATAGGTAGCAGTTGATTCTATAATTCTTCTCATCACCTCTTGTGGGAAAACGATCCCACAAAGAAGACAATTGTATGGTACGATAGCATAAAAACAGATTCATTTAAAAAAAAAAAAAAAAGATTTGGGCTTTTTACTTAATTTTTCTTCCTTGGCACGAGGTGCTTTGGGGGGGTATGGTGGTA
>JAVXUM010000001.1:21336751-21347675 GCA_035590655.1 Pouteria glomerata
CCCCTAACATCATTGTCCGAGATGGACGGTATGGAAATATAGGAACTAATAAAAACATAAATAAACATGTGCCAAGGTAAAGTCATAACATAATAATCATCATTAGAGCATCTAATATCGTCTCTCATTCCCATATTAAAGAAATAGAACAGCATCATAAACATTAATATAACCACACCCCAGTGACACTATCCAAAATTTACGTAACCAGAACAAACATCCATATCGGGAGGTTACTCTTGGCCACCCAATTATAACACCAATAGCTATATTCTCATTTAAGAAAAGAAACACAATTTTTATTATCCATACTATAGACCAAACTTAGGCTACTCACGCCAAAACTACCTATGTATCCCACCTTGGGAATTAGGTCTCCGTAGTTCCTAAATTGTCATCTAATTATCTAATCCCATTCATTAACAATGAATCAAACATTACCATCATTCTCAATATCCATATAAATATCTCAATATGTAACAACAATCTATGCAGTCTTATGCAATAGGTATGACAGAATGCAATGACCAATGCATCATATATCCTTCATTTACCCTTAACCTTATTTTGAGACGGGTGACACTTAGCCAAGCACGCGGGGTCACCAACAACACCGCTTTTAGCACTGACGGCAAATGCATATATATCTCATATAATATCACACGTGGAGAACTGTGTTATACCCCCACGGTGTGAGACTCAGGGGAACCGTGTTACACCCACTGGCCTTTCCGCTAGAGAACCATGTTACACCTCTAGTCGGGCATCTGCCTATCCCAGGTTGGTATCTGTTTATCCTAAGTAGGTATCCAGTTGTAGTCCAGAGAAATCTCATAATCTATATCTCATATTTACGTCCCAACTCCACATGACTAAACTCTAGTCATATATATCAACTGGGGATCATCCGGTAATTTTTAAAAATCATTTTGCCCATTTTATAAAAATACTGATCCCATCAATATATATAACCCATGTCTTGCACGTCACATTACAAAGTGGCATTCTCGGTTAACCAATGCATATCACATCAACCGGATGAAGCCATCCCAGCCCAATGCCCATGATATACGCAATCATGCAATTAAATATCAATTCAACCTAAAATACATCAATACCTAACATAATTTAGTACACAAACTCAAATTTTAGTGTTTTGAGGAAATCTGGCACCACACTAGGCACCACAGACACCCCCGCAGGACGATGGGTGCCCCACAAATAGTACTATGGGTGCCCCACAGGGCTACGGGTGTCCCATAAACAGTGCCATGGGCGCCCCACAAAACCATAGGTGTCCCACTATAACAGATTCAGGCCATAATGACCCTAACGTCATTTTTAGCCACTTTTGGGTTAAATCCAACCCTAATTTAAGCTCCAAATCAACAATAATTCATATATATATGTTCATTTACGTCCATATCATAGTTTTACACATTCAATTTAAGAAATAATTCAAAAATAGACAATAATTTCACATATATATGCATGTATATACATACAACAGTATATATATACAAATTTCTCTACGGATCGCCAATTGTGGAGGAAGCGCCAATCGATACGCCACCTCACCAATTCTTGCAACAATCTCAAAGGGTCCAATATACCTTGGTGAAATTTTTTCACGTTTTCCAAAACGAACAACACCCTGTCTTGGTGAAACCCTCAAATATACAAAATCGTCGACCTGAAACTCTAACGGTTGCCTCTGTTTATCCGCATAACTCTTCTGTCTACTCTGGGCCGTCAAAAGTCTCTATCGGATCACCTGAATCTTCTCTGACGGCTGTCTCACCAAATTAAGACCAATCGTTACAGTTGCTCCAGTTTCAGCCCAACATAATGGAGATCTGCAAGGTCATCGATACAAAATTTCATAGAGAACTATACCAATACTCGTTTGATAACTATTATTATACACAAACTCAGTCAATCGTAAATGGCTCTCCCAATTTCCTCCCAATGTCAGCACTTAGGATCTCAACATATCTTCTAAAATTAGAATTGTCCGCTCAGATTATCCATCTGTCTGCGGATGAAATGCCGTACTAAAACAAAGTTGAGTCCCCAATACCTCTTGCAAACTCTGTCAAAACTGTGCAGTAAACACTGGATCTCAGTCAGACACAATTGATAATGGTATACCATGCAACTGAATGATCTCCTGAATGTAAAACTGACAATGTTCCTCCATAGAATCCTTATTCCATATAGGTAGAAAATGAACCAACTTTGTCAATCAGTCTTCAATCACCCAGATAGCATTATGCTTCCTACGAGTCCTCGATAAATCCGTCATAAAATCCATAGTCACGTGGTCCCATTTCCACTATACCACTGGCAATGGCTATAACAAACTAGCTGGCTTTTGGTGCTCGCTCTTTACCTGCTAACAGGTTAGGCAACGAGACATAAATTTAGCCACATCACGTTTCATACCACTCCATCAGTACTGTCACCCCAAATTTTTATACATTTTGCTCTCTCTAGGATATACTGCAAACCTCGAAGGATGAAATTCTCGAAGTACCTCTTCTTGAATTCTATCCACATCAGGCACAAAAATCTTACACTTAAACTTCAAATATCCTTCAGTGGATAAACTCCAATCTTCTACTTCTTGTCTCAAAGACAAGTAATACTTCATATTCTGACAATACTGGTCATTCTGTTAAGTTTCGATAACCTGTGTCAATAATATAGGCACCACTTGTAAACAATTCATACTACGTACCCTCTTCATCATCTTCATTCCCACCAAAATTCAAACTCACTAACGTTTTCTTGAAGACGCCATTGAGAATGAATCATTATTGCTACCAAATTCTGTGACTTTCTGCTCAAAGCATCAGCCACTGCATTAGCCTTTCCTGGATGATAATGAAGATCAAAATCATAATCCTTTAGGTATTCCATCCACCTCCTCTGCCTCATATTCAAATCATGTTGAGTAAATAAGTATTTCAAACTCTTGTAATCTGAATACACATTGAATTTTTCATCATACAAATAATGCCACCAAGTCTTCACAGTAAAAACTACCACAACCAACTCTAAATCATGCGTAAGGTAATTCTTCTCATGCGACTTCATTTGGCTAGACCCATACGCCAAAACTTGATCATTTTGCATTAGAGCACATCCCAAACCTTTACATGAAGCAACACAGTACACCAAATATCCATCTCCACATTCAGGTAACACCGGAGCTTCTGTCAGTCTCCACTTCAATTCATTGAAAGCATACTTACAAGCATTATCCCATTCAAACTTTACTTCTTTCTGAGTCAACTGAGTCAATAGACCCGCTAACCGAAAGAAATCCTGAATGAAACGGCGATAATAACTTACCAATCCTAAGAAACTACGGATCTCATAAATGGACCTTGATCGCGCCCAATCTAACACAGCCAAAACCTTAAAAGGATCCACTACAATCCCTTGACTCAAAACCACATGACCCAAAAACTTCATATCGGATAACCAAAATTTACACTCACTTGCTTTAACATATAACTTATGGTCTTGAAGTATCTGTAAAACTGTCCTCAAATGTTGCTCGTGTTCATGCTCATCACGAGAATAAATCAGCATATGATCAATAAACATCACCACAAACAAATCCATATACGGTCAGAAAACCCTATTCATTAAGTCCATAATTACTGCAGAAGCATTCATCAACCCGAATGGTATAACCACAAATTCAAAGTGACCATACCAGATACGAAATACAGTCTTGAGAATATCTTCCTCCCGAATCCTCAACTGATGGTATCCCGACCGAAGATTAATCTTGAACAAATAGGCAGAACCCCTCAATTGGTCAAATAAATCATCTATCCTGGACAATGATACTTATCTTTAATCGTTATCGAGTTCAACAATTGGTAATCTACACACAACCTTAAGGTCTTATCCTTCTTATTTGCAACAACTGCCAATCTCCCAGCGGTAATGTACTAGGTCGAATAATATCTCAAGAATACAAATCACTTAACTACACCTTCAACTCTTTCAATTTTGCCCATGCCATACGATATGGTATCACAAAAATAAGGAAAACCCTCAGTACAAGGTCTATACAAAACTCAATCTCCCTTTGTGGAGGTAACTCTAATAATTTCTTAGGAAATACATCATCATACTCACAAACAACTCTCGGTAGAAAGTGTCTGAAGTCCTTTTCATTCAATCTCAAACTAGCAAGTAAACTTGAAAACTTCCCAACGCACCTTGTATCAAGTAATAGAGAAGACAATACTGCCCTTGCCTTATCTGGAATCTTAACCATGGTGTCGTCAGGTAGAATAGCCATCACCAACTTACGATGACAATTAATCATCACCTGATAAGTCGACAACCAATCCATTCCCAAGATTACATCAAATTCCTTTATCATCAGGACCCTTATATCAATCTACAGTTGAACATCACCTAACTGTAGCACACAATTCTCACAAATCCAATTCGCCGATGAACTACTGCTCATCGGAGAACCTACATACATCGGCTCTTCAAGCCTCTTGAATTCAAATCCAAAACTTTACCCTTTTCATTATTTCCCATAACTACTATCCTTAATATTAGAATCATCCTTGAACAAATTGTAAATCTCACGTTTAGACTAGTCGAACCATTTCCAATCTTCTAAATTTACCATTAATTACAATGCCCCATCAAACTTTTACACTAACCCCTGATATGGTCACAATTTAAGCGATAATCCTAGTTCTTACCGTATCCACAAACAACCACAATATAGGATATCGCGATTTTTACTTTTTAACTCATTTAATAAACACTAAGAAATTTAGTAAAACACAGCAAAACGTACAAGCCTTACTACCCAAGGCCTAAAGTATTCGCAACCTGGAGCTCTAATATCATATTGTCAAACCCCTAACATCATTGTCCGGGACAGACGACATAGGAATATAAGAACTAATAAAAACATAAATAAACATGTGCTAAGGTAAAGTCATAACATAATAATTACCATCAAAACATCAAATATCGTCCTGCATTCCCATATTAAAGAAATAGAACAATATCATAAACATTAATGTAGCCATACCCTAGTGACACTATCCAAAATTTACGTAACCGGAACAAACATTCATATCGAGCCCTCACTCTTGGCCACCCAATTATAACACCAATAACTATATTCTCAATTAAGAGAATAAACACAATTACTATTATCCATGATATAGACCGGACTTAGGCTACTCACGCCTAAGGTACTTATGTATCCCGCCTAAGGTACTTACGTATCCCGCCTAACGAATTAGGTCTCCGTAGTTCCTAAATTGTTATCTAATTATCTCATCCCATTCATTAACAATGAATCAAACATTAACATTATTCTCAATATCCATATAAATATCTTAATATGTAACAAAAATCCATGCAGTTTCATGCAAACTCATGCAATGGGTATGATGAAATGCAATGACCAATGCATCTTATATCCTCCATCTGCCCCTAACCTTATTTTAGGATGGTAACACTTAGCCAAGCACGTAGAGTCACCAATCACACCGTTTTCAGAACTGACAGTAAACGCATATATATCTCATATAATATCACACGTGGGGAACCGTGTTACACCCATGCGATGTGAGACTCAGGGGAACCGTGTTACACCCCCTGGCCCTTTTGCTAGAGAACCGTGTTACACCTCCAGTCGGGCATCCGCCTATTCTAAGTAGGCATCAGCTAATCCCAAGCAGGTATTTGGCTACAGTCCGGAGAAATCTCATTATCCATATCTCATATTTACGTCCTAACTCCACATGACTAAACTCTAGTCATATATATCAATTAGGGATCATTTGGCAATTTTTAAAACTCATTTTGTTCATTTTATAAAAACATTGATCCCATCAATATATATAACCCATGCCTCGGCACGTCACATTACAAAGTGGCACTCTCAGCTAACCAATGCACATTCCATCAACTGGATGAAGCTATCCCAGCCCAATGCACATGATATGCCCAGTCATGTAATTAAACATCAATTTAACATGAAATACATCAATACCTAATATATTTTAGTCCACGAACTCAAATATTAGTGTTTTGGGAAAATTCGGCACCACACTAGGCACGACGGGCATCCCACAGGACGGCGAATGCCCAACAAACGGTACCACAGGCACCCCATTACAACAGATTCGCGCCACAGTGACCCCAACATCGTTTTTAGCCGCTTTTGGGTTAAATCCAATCCTAATTCAAGCTCCAAATCAACAATAATTCATATATAAATGTTCCTCTACATCCATATCAGAGTTCTACACGTTCAATTTAAGAATTAATTCAAAAATATACAATAATTTCATATATATATGCATGTATATATACATAGTCATATATATACATAAATTTCTCTACAGATTATCAAATTATGCATATAAATGCCAAAATGATCCCTACAACGTCTAGAACACAAATATAGGTCCCATCTATCTCAAATTTAAAAAGAAACAAAGAAAATTGCAGAAATCCAGTTTGCTTTCCAAACTTTCCAGTTCGATTTCTCCCTCCTTAGTTTGAATCACAAAAAACGGACCGCACCACAACGATCACTGCGTCAAAATCTTCCTAGATCGACTAATTTTCTGTTCAAAATCTCTCTCTCCTCTCTTTCCTCTCTCTCTCTCTCTCCGTTTCTTCTCTGGGTTAGCCGAATCCAAAAGAAAAAAGAGAAAGGAAAAAGAAAAAAAGAAAATAAAGAAAGGAAAAAGAAAAGAAGAAAAATAGTTGGGCCCTTGACCAAGTTTGTCTAATCTAATATCACGTTGGGCCAAATTTAGCCCAATAAAAATATAATAATCCACTTAAATTCAATTTAAATATTTTATTTATCTAAAATAGTACATAAATATTCAAATTTAAATTACCGGATGAAGAAAATTGTCCCATAGGTACACAAATTTAAATTTGAGTTCAATTTAATTCAGAAAGTAGAATGAGTCACCATTTCAGTATCAAACTCCAAAGTTTAAAAATTAAAAAATTGACTCAAAATTAAATAATTAATTAAAAATAAATACCGAATATTAGGAAAAAAAATTCAACCTTAAAGCCTAGAACCCCAAAATTAAACCCCATTCCAAGAGTTACCTTCAGTTGCAGCAGACACATCCACAAGTCTTGGTTTAATTCCAGAATATGTAGCAGGCATTCATGGTTTATTAAAAAACATAAAACCTGTAGAGCTGACTTTGAGATTGTAAATCAACTACTCCTTTCTCTATCTATATTATATGTTCCCTTAAATATATCAACTAAAACAAATTGCAAACCAAACCACTTTACCTCTAATTTTCACTTTCTAAAACGATACGACTTCTATATCTATATTGCAAAGCACCCACACCATCCGTGATCCAACCAACCATCCATCCGCATGTCAAATTCAAAAGCGCCACTTTAAAATCAAAGTCATCACTATCCCTTAATCAAATCCGTTGTCATCGTAAAAAATTGGCATTCTTTTTTTTTGCTCCCTATAATGACAACATTATTTTTACTCCTAGAATGTAAATTACTAATGAGAGAATAGAAAACAGGAAAGAATATTAAGACTACAATAATAATATTTTTCTTTTAAAGGAGAAAATTCGCAGCAGTTACCCGAATCTGTATTCTAAGTGAAACTCGCTTTATGACCCTAACCGATAAAGAATCACGGGATACAATAACAATATTCTTTTTGTGAGGCAATATGAAGAGTGAATTGAATATTTTGTTGTTTGGACACAGAGAGAGAGATGTAAAGTTGAACCTTGATTTAGAAAGGGAATATATGTACGGGGCAGAATTGAGTAATTTGTCCCTAATAAAATAATATATTAAATAGTTATGTTTAAATTTTTAAATAATTTTAATTAAATTTTGTTACGTGTTATTTTTATATTATTTTAATACTATTTTTTATTTTTTTTTAAATTTTTTGAGAACTTTAAATGCTGCCGTAAGTGAGAGAACCAAATACCAGAACGTAGCTAAATTATTTCGGCTCAGTTTCATGTATTCGTTTTCGATAATTGAGTTATTTTATTAAGGAATTCAAATAATTCAAATAATCCAGATATAAAAAAAAAAAAAAAAAAACAAAAAAACAAAAAAAAAAAAACGAACCCATTTATGACCCTTTGTTTTATACGCATACATAGGTGTAAATAAGGTGCACGTTTTACTAAATTAGTCCTATATTATTATTTAAATTTAATTTATTTATAAATGAATGAACTACAGCCAGTCGAGCAGTTGATGAATAAATTTTTATTTTTATAAAAAAAAAAATCACCACAATAATGTAGGTCTTGGTAAGTCACAAATTATAATTTATCTTTTCGTAATTTATATTTTATATCTACATATTTCAAATGTAATTAGTAACAATAATATATATGTTTCATCACTATATTATATAGATATAATATATAAATTTAAAATATTTTTATTAAATGTAATAGTTTAAAGAATAATTATAAATATCGAAATGATTTTAAAAAATTTATTAAATTTTAATGTAATAATATTTAGTACGAAAAACACTATTATTTCATTGTATAAATACGCAATATTTAATTAACAAAATTTAAATGTAAATTATTTTGTTAACCATATAACTATTAAATGAGCTGTTAAACTCTAAAAAAATCAAATTAGATAATATTTATATTCAGCTCTTTTAATAAACATTTTTAAAGGCTGTTTGGTTTATAAATTTTTGTCAACTTTTAATTAGAAGTTAACGTCCCTTTTTTTTTTTTTTATGTGTTTGATAAAAACTTATAAATATTAAGGATAAATTGAAAAGAATTATAGAAAGTCAATAGTTTTGTGTGTAGTAACTTTTTATGTATTTGATAAAAAATTAAAAAAATTTGAGATTTTGATTAAAAAAATAAAAAATTAAAATTTGAAGCAAGTTGAATATTTTTAACTTATTGCTAAACGGATTGGACTGTTAATTTGTTTATTTAATCTCTGACTTGTTCTTTCAAGCCAACTGTTAAGGTTTTGTTTGGTTTAAAAAAAGTTTTTAATTTTTTTCTTGTTTTATATGGGGTTTCTTTAATGAAAATTTAATTTTTTTTTAAAGATGTAACTTTTAATCATGTTATTTATATTTGTGAAAATAAATTAAAAAATACATGCTCATTTAGATAAAAGTTTAAAAAAAAAAAAAATTTGGTTTCTTTCTTATATAAATGGATAGCTTTTAACCCATTGGACATAATTTTTAAATTTTTTTTTTTTTTTTTTTAACAAATGTGATTATACGCCTTAAAGATGTAACTTCTAAAAAATTAAATTTTCATAAAAAAGAAGATATATAAGACAAAAAAATTATTAATTTTTTTTTTCTTTGCAATCAAACAAAGCTTGAGCACTGTCGAAGTCCTGGATAAAGCATTTAGAGTTCCAAAGTAGTAAAAAAATAAAATATAATTAATATAACAATAACAAATAATAAAATTTATTAATTGAACGTATATTATGAATTTGTAAAGAATTTTTGGATAAGCATACGTAACATGCCATGCATTGAACGACATGCTCCCAAGCTATCAGTCAACCTAAGAACATGTGAGAATCCAACGTTCTGCTGCTTTGCTAACTGCTACAGTGATACATTTTTTCCTCGTACATTGTTTCTTTGCTCGCTTTTTTTCTAATTAATTTCGTCACAATTCCTGTTTTCATGAACATGATAGCTAGTTTTTGGATTGAGATCATATCCACTTCACGAGGCAACTGGAAAAAAAAAAAAAAAAAAAAAAATTCATGGACGTGATACTTTTTGGATTGAGATCATTTCTATTTCACGGGACAAAAAATAAATAAATAACCAATAAATGAAAAAAAAAAAACATAAAGGTATAAGATTAAGGTTGCGCTTGATTTGCTAAAAAATTTAAAAAATTTTTAAAATTATTTAATTTTTATTTTACTGCACGAATTACGAATTCACCACTTATTTTACTTTATCTCACTTTTTATAACTCTAAACAAACAAAAAATAATTATTAACAGAATAATATGTAATATTTGAAAACCTATCATTTAAAAAATAATATATCACAAAAATATACCTTTCAAAAAATTTTTTACCTTTCAAAATATATATATATATATATAAGTTTTTTTGAAATGCATCTTAATTTATTAAAAATAATTACAAAAAGTTACTAAAATGATATAATAATGACACTTTTGTAATAAAAATTTTTTAGTGGATTATTTTTTTTTCCTCAAAGTGTTTAAAATTATCATATCATTTTGATATATTTTTTGGAAGAACTTTTTCTTGTATAGGACTATTTTTTCATTTTTATTATAATACTATATTATTCTCAAAATTAAACTTTCTCATATATTTTTATGACAGAATAACAAATTTTAATGATAAAATGCAAAGAAAATGCATGAGTGGTGAGCTAGAGTAGAGGGAAAGAGAACGTATGGATGAGAGGAGAGAGAGAGAGAGAGAGAGAGAGGCGCGAAAGAGACTCATACTTAACAGCAAATGAACTACCACAATTATGTCAAACCTAGCCACCTTTTGGCTATGGTAATGTGTTATCACGCAGGGACGAACCACCAGTCCAAGTCAACCTTCTATTCCCTAGTAGCTCATCCTCCACGGTCCGTACACCCTCCCAAATATATATCCGGTTTACTCAAATCTAACACGCCTTGAGTTCTTCTATCCTCTCTCTCTCTCTCTCTCTCTATATATATATATCTATCTATCTACATACATATATACATATACATTCGTTAGGTGGGTGAGAAGGGATAAGGATTTGCTGCATGCAATACAATGAGGAAGCCATGCTGTGAAAAGCAGGACACAAACAAAGGAGCTTGGTCCAAACAAGAAGATCAGAAG